>CM054158.1:37646625-37654125 GCA_028751875.1 Rapana venosa | reverse complement strand
CCCAATCCTTTATGTGTGTTTGTGTGTGTGTGCGTTTTATTTTTTCGTGTGTGTGTGATGTGTATGTGTCTGTGAGTGGTGTGTGTGTGTGTGTGTAGCGAAGGAGCGCGCACAAGCACACACACACACACACAAACACGCACGCACGCACAGAGTCAAGGGAATATGCCCAAGACAAACGACGTCCATAACCGAACACTAACAAAAAACATCACAAAACACACACACACAAAACCACACACATTCACGTTCTCCCTCATTCATCACACACACTCACAAATTCTTTTTGTCACACACACACTCACACGCACCCCACACCACTCACCACTACCCACAAAACCCCAACCCCACCACACAACCCCCCCCACCCCCACACCCCACCCCACACAACACCACACACACACAAAGGGCCCACGGCGGAATGAGCAATCAGTTTAAAAGGCGATAAATTAACTTTTGAAAAAAAGGGCCAGCCACCATTCTCATTAACAAGGGAATTATTACGCCTCCCAAAAAAATATAATTAACCAGCCCAAAAGATGCAGCAGTCCGCATGAAATGGCAAAACCTCGACACTCTCTCTCTCTCTCTCTCTCATTTCCTCCGCTTTTCCAAACGCCAGTGCGCAAGCTAGCAAGCAAGCAAGCATGTGTGCGTGCGCGCATGCATGTATGCATGTTGGTACGCACCCCATGCACACATGCACTGACTGACTGATGACGAATGACGACTGACTGGGGAAGGAAGGACTGGGTGAAGGGGGGGGGGGGGGGGGGGAGGTTTATGAACAGCTCGCGGTTGATGTTCGGCCCTGGAAGTTGTAGTAATGGTCGTTATAAAAATGCACCGGCGCGCGCGCGCGTGCACACACACACACACACACACACACACAACACCCCAAAAAAAAAAACCCCCGCCGCCGCATTTATTTACGCAATTTTTTGAAATTTTGCCCCCCCCCCCCCTTTTTCCCCTCTCTTTTCCCCTTTTCTCTCTCTCTCTCTCTTTCTCCTCTCCTCTCTCTCTTCCCTCCTCTCTCGCTTTTCCCTCCCACTCTCCCTCCCCCCCCTCTCCCCCCCCCCCCCCCCTCTCTCTCTTCTTGTGGGACTGGTTTAAAAAAAAAAAGCACCTTGTTAAATAATTTTACTTCAAAAAAAAAATTTTTTTTGTGGATGTATCTATTCTCTCTCTCTCTCTCTCTCTCTCCCCTCTCTCTCTCTCCCTCTCTCTCTCTTCTCCCCCCCCTCCCCTTCCCCTCCCCCCTTTCTTCCCCCCTACATTATCCTTTTCCTCCCCCTCAACACACACACACACACTTCTCTCTCTCTCCAACACACACACATACACACACTTTCTCTCTCTCACTGTCTCTCTCACACACACACACACACTCCTCTTTCTCACTCACACACACCCTCTCTCACACACACACACACTACACAACACCCACCAACAACACACACACACCACACACACACACACACACACACACACACACACAACAACACAAACACAACACAACACAACAACAAACACAACACAACACACCAAACACACTCGCCAGTAGCAGCTAGCAAAAGTAGCAAAGAACAAGCTAGCCCCAAGACAAGCAACAAAGCCCAATAAAAGTGAACCCGCTCACCATCGATCTCTCTCCCTCTCTCCCCCTCCTTCCTCTCCCCCCTCTCTCCCTCCTCTCTCCCTTCTCCACCTTTGCCTTCACAAGATCCAAAAGAATTCTTTGGTCCCTGCTAAAGCCACGCCTCACTGCACTGACTATAGCCAGGCAGGGCCCACTGTGACGGGGAAAAATTCCCTCCCTCCCCCCCCCCCCCCCCCCCCCCTTCGACTTTGCCTTTTGTGTGTGTGGTTGTGGTGTTGGTGTGTGTGTTTGGGGGGTTTTGTGTGTGTGTGGTGTGTTTTTGGTTGGTGTGGGTGGGGAGAGAGAGAGAGAGAGGGGAAGGGGAGAGAGAGAGACAGAGACAGGGTGTGTGTGTGTTTCTGTTTGTGTGTGTTGTTTTTGTTTGTGTTTGTTGTTGTGTGTGAGTGTTGTGTGGTGTTTGTATGTGTGTTTGTGTTTGTTGTGTGTGGGGTGTGTGTGTGTGTTGTGTGTGTTTTGGGGGGGGGGGGGGGGGGTAGGAAAGGGGAAAAGAAAAAAGTTAGGGGTAGGGTTGGGGTTAGTTTGAGGTTGAAATTGTGGGAGTGGGAGAGGGAGGAGGGAGGGATATATATATATATATATAAATATATATAAAATAATATATATATATATATATATATAATAGATATATATACAGAGAGAGAGAGAGATTTTTATTTATTTTTTTTATTTATTCTTTTATATCGAGGATAATGGAATACGCACTCATGTGCTTTTTTACATCCAGTCCCCGTGTGTATGCGGTTTTGTACATTTTGTCATGTCATCTGAGAGAGAGAGAGAGGTGGAAGTTGCTTGTTTGTTTGCACCGATTGTATCAAGCTTATTTTTTCTTTCCACTTTTCTTTTCTTTTTCATTCATTCATTCATTCATCCACTGCTCTCTGTTTGTCTGTGTGTCTGTATGTGTACGTGTGTGTCTGTCTCTCTTTTTGTCTTTGCCAAAAAGACTGTACTGTTCATGGCAATAAATTACTTTCAGTGTTCAGTGTTCTCTCTGTCTCTCTTTTTGTCTGTCTGTTTTTTCTGTCTGTCTCTGTCTTTCTCTCTCAAAAAGCCACAAGTGACTTCCTTTCCTTTTCTTTTCATCATTATCTTCCCTTCTTCTTCTTCTTTTCTTTTTTTTCCTTTTTTTGGTATTCAACTCAACGATCTTTAAACCTCTTGTGCGCGATATAGACTTGACAAAAATACAAACACACAAAAGGTCACCTTGCGCAATTCATTGTCTTCATCTTCTAACTCTTACAAGTGTACAATTTATTTATCTATTTTTAAAAAAAAACACACACCAAAAAAACCCAGCCAACACAACAAAACAAAAAACAAAAACGAACCAAAAAAAACGAAAACTTGGGCGGAGAAAAAAGATCCTTCTTAACCTTTCCAAATATCGAAGAGGAAAGTAATCGATGCTTCAAGAATGATAAGAACATAAAATAAAAAGAAAAGAAAGAAAATAAAAGGCAGTTGCTCTTGATTCATGGAGACGAGATGTTTGACATTAAGCAACATCCGTCTCTATCCCACACGCACTTGGCGGGCGGGTACGTACGTAGGGAAAGGAAGGAGATTTCATTTTGTGTGTGTGTGTGTGTTTGTGTGTGGTGTGTGGGTGTGTGTGTGTGGTGTGTGTGTGTGGGGTGTGGTGTGGGGTGTGAGAGTGAGTTGTGGTGGTGGGTGTGTCGGTGTGGTGTGAATATTTCCTTTAAAAAATCTAGATCCTGCTCTCAGACACAAGACAGAGAGAGAGAGAGAGAGAGAAAGAAAGATGAGAGAGAGAGAGAGAGAGAGAAGAAGAGAGAGAGAGAGAGAGATAGAGAAGAGGAGAGATGAGAGAGAGAGAGAGAGAGGAGTAGAGAGGGGGGAGAGAGGAGAGAGGAAGATGAGGGGAGAAGAAGGGATGAGAGTTTCGGTAAGAAAGGAAAAGACAGAGAGAAGAGAGGAGAGAGAGGAGAGAGAGAGAAGAGAGAGGAGAGAGAGGAGAGAGAGAGAAGAGAGGGGAGGAAGTACCGAGGAGGGGTAAAGTAGGGAGAATGTGGGGGGGTATAGAAGGTGGAAGAAGAGCGGGAGAGGGGGAAAGGAAAGGATCGTGGAGGAGAGAAAAGAGAGATGGAGAGAGAAAAAGGGAGAAGGGGGGAGGATCCGGAAAGATATCCAAAAGATAAAGAGAATCCGATTTGTGACCCTCTCACTTTTTTGTAATAAAGAGCCAGGGTACCCGCGAATCATAACTACGGTCTACTGCAAAGTCATGGGTGACAGAACTTTGTTTGTTTGTTTTTTGTCTTTTGTTGTTTTTTTTATAGGAAAGAGCACCCAAAGATTAAACCCACAGTTTCTCTAGCTAATTCATGGGTGACCGTAGTTCTGATAAATCTGGCACTGCAAATCCACCTCCACCACCACCCACCTCCCTTTTTTCAACAGAAAAGGGCACCCAAGGATCAAATTCAGTCTCTTGCTAATTCATGAGTGCCAGGAGTTAGACCAAATCTGATATGCAAAATTAAAAACCTTTCTTTTACTTTTAACTAGCAAGGGCAACCCGGGAATCAAACTCACAGTCTCTCGCTAATTCATGAGTGCCAGGAGTTAAAGCAAATCTGATTTGCAAAAACCTTTCTTTTAAATCGCAAGGGCAACTTGGAATCAAAAGAACTCACGATATCTTGCTAGTTCATCAGTGCCAGCAGTTATAGTAAATCTGATTGGCAAAACCTTTCCTTTTTATATTTTTTTTTAATAACTAGCAAGGTTAACTGGGAATCAAACTCACGATCTCTCACTAATTCACGGGTGCCAGTGGTTATGATAAATCTGGAAAGTGCTTTGTTTTCAAAGTCAAAGTCAAGTCAAGTCAAAGTCAAAGTCAAAAACACTTTAATCATCCCATGAAGGGCAATTCTGCAAGATATAGCGCTATATAAATTCCATGTATTATTATTATTATTATTATTATTATCTTCATCATCATCATCATTATTATTATTATTATTATTATCAACATTATTAAATGTGCACCTCCATTTTTCTTCAGCCAGTGAGGGCAACCAGGAATCAAACTCACAGTCCCTTGCTAATTCACGGGAGCCCAGTGGTTATGGTCCAAAACGGAAATGACCACCATTAGCCTCCAGCGGGAATGCGTGCAAACAAATCCTCAGGAAAACAGAAATCAGGAGACAAAAGCAAGACGAAACCAAAATCCCAGGCACACACACACACACACACACGCACACACACACACATCGCATTAAAGAAAGCTTGGCAAGGTGGCAGTAGCTATAACAGAGGCTGGCAACATGGCAATTACTTCATTCTACCACTTTTCCCAATCGCAGCAATTAATCATCACCACCTCCAACCTTCCAAAACAACCCCGTCTTCCTCCCTCCCTCCCTCCTCTCCAAACACACACAAACAGAGGCACACACACATACACACGCACGCACACACACACATATTGGACTCCCAATCACACACACACACACACACACACACACACCACACAACACACACACTCACAACACACCACACCACACACAACACAACACACACACACAACCACCCCCCCCCCCCCCCCCCCACACACACACACACACGGAGAGAAAGGGGACTCCCATTTGATCAGGACAATCAAGCTTGTCCATCCATCAGCACAAACATTTCATTAAAAGCGGAGAAGAATGAAAATGAAGTTATCTCACTAAATCACGCACGGCTGAAGGACGGGGGTACCCGGCTGGTTCTCCTGCAACGTTTTAGACCTTCAGAATCGTCAGGTTTTCTAGGGTCAGGGTTAAATTGTCCTCTTTTGAATAGTCCCGTTTTCCTACAACGTTTTAGACCTTCAGAATCGTCAGGTTTTCTAGGGTCAGGGTGAAATTGTCCTCTTTTCAATAGTCCCGTTTTCCTACAACGTTTTAGACCTTCAGAATCGTCAGGTTTTCTAGGGTCAGGGTGAAATTGTCCTCTTTTCAATAGTCCCGTTTTCCTGACAGTTTGACTTCAAATTGTCAGTTTTCTAGGTCAGGGTGAAATTGTCCTCTTTTGATAGTCCGGTTTTCCTACAACGTTTTAGACCTTCAGAATTGTCAGGTTTTCTAGGGTCAGGGTGAAATTGTCCTCTTTTGAATAGTCCCGTTTTCCTACAACGTTTTAGACCTTCAGAATCGTCAGGTTTTCTAGGGTCAGGGTTAAATTGTCCTCTTTTGAATAGTCCCGTTCTCCTGGAATGTTTTAGACTTTCAGATTCATGAGGCTAGGGTTAAATTGTTCTATCGAGTAGTCCCGTTCTCCTGGAATATTTTAGACTTTCAGAATCACGAGGGTTAAGGTTAACTTGTCCTCAGAAGGAGTCCTGCTTTTACGAACGTTTTAGACTTTCAGAATCATGAGGCTAGGGTTAAATTGTTCTAACGAGTAGTCCCGTTTTTCTGGAATATTTTACACTTTCAGAATCACGAGGGTTTAAGGTTAACTTGTCCTCAGAAGTAGTCCTGCTTTTAAGAATGTTTTTAGACTGTCAGAATCATGAGGTTAAAAGGGTAAGGGTTAGATTGTTCTATCGAGTAGTCCCGTTTTCCTGGAATATTTTAGACTTTCTGAATCACGAGAGTTACGGTTAACTTGTCCTCAGAAGTAGTCCTGCTATTAAGAATGTTTTTAGACTTTCAGAATCATGAGGTTAAAAGGGTTAGGGTTAGGTTGTTCTATCGAGTAGTCTTGTTTTCCTGGAATATTTTAGACTTTCAGAATCACGAGGGTTTAAGGTTAACTTGTCCTCAGAAGTAGTCCTGCTTTTAACAATGTTTTAGACTTTCAGAATCGTGAAGTTAAAAAGGGTAAGGGTTAGATTGTTCTATCGAGTAGTTCCATTTTCCAAGAATGTTTCAGACCTTCAGAGTCATGAGGCTCGTGGCTAGTTTCTAAAGAGTAGTCTTGTTTTTAAGAATGTTTTAGACTTTCAAAATCACAAGGTTTGAAGGGCTAGGGCTAACTTGTTCTTTTGAGTAGTCTCGTTTTCTTGTAATATTTTAGACTTTCAGAATCACGAGCTTTAAGGTTAACTTGTCCTCAGAAGTAGTCCTGCTTTGACGAATGTTTTAGACTTTTCAGAATCATGAAGTTAAAAGGGTAAGGGTTAAATTGTTCTATCGAGTAGTCCCGTTTTCCTGGAATATTTTAGACTTTCAGAATCACGAGCTTTAAAGGTTAACTTGTTCTCAAAAGTAGTAGAACGTTTTACACCTTCAAATTCATAAGGTCGGAAAGGGTTAAGGTTAGGGTTGTTCTCACGAGGTCATTTTGGGCTTAGGCAGTTTAATGGGTAAGAACACGAACAGTCATGGCTCGGTACTGCTCGGTACTGCTTCTAATGGGTTTGTCTCTCTCTCCCCCCACCTCTCTCTCTCCTCACACACACACACACACATTTGTTATGCTCAGCTGAATACGACATACGAAAGAATGGTCTAGAAAACCATGACACTTCCATCAAAGGTGTGTGTACACCAAGCTGCTTTACTACTAAGCCGAAAGCTATTCCCACTTCTCAATCATAAACGGATTTTTTCGTCTGTCAGAATCAGAAAAAAACATGCAACTGAACTCATTCCAAAGGCGTCTGAACATTAATTTTTTTGTCATTATTTATCGATTATATTATTTTTGGCCTGATAATTACAGTGTTTTGCCCCCTAGTCTGTTGAACCGGTTTAAAAGATTTTAAAAAAACACCCCCACTTCATCAAGATTGATTGTACCTGCTAGCAACATTGAAATATTAATTTGAGCTGGGTTTTTTTAAACACGAAAAGACAGGTGTTTAACCTTTC
>CM054158.1:37621625-37636625 GCA_028751875.1 Rapana venosa | reverse complement strand
CTCGCTCATCACTGACAAACAATCAGAAACAGAAAAGAACAAAAAACGAAAACACACAATCTGCAGTGTGACATCTCAACCCAACATTGGGGACAACACTCTCATTTTCCACGCTAACACCACCAGGGGAGAGAGAGAGAGAGAGAGAGGAGGAGAGGGGAAGAGAGAGAGAGAGAGAGAGAGAGAGAGGGCGAGAGAGAGAGCGAGAGGGGGGGAGGTAAAAAACCCCCATCTCAAAACAGGACAGCACTCATGTCCAAACTAAGAAGTACATATAATATTGCATTCACCAGACTGCAGAAAACGCACAAAACACCAGGCTAATTTCCTCAAAAAACCCCCAAAGACTGTTCACAGAAAGATTACAGAGTTTTAACCCCACCCAACAGGGGAACATGACCTCACCATGTCCTAATGTCCCCCTCAGGGGTAAGGTATACTGGTCATGAATGGCCACTTAATGGCCAGTAGAGGACCCCTGTTATCTTCTTGGAGGCCCTGGCCAAAGTGGGTTACCTACCTCTTCATATCCCCTAGGGACTTAGAGGTTTGAGCCTGATGGGACAGCTGATAACAACGGAGACTTACTGTGGATCCTACTCTCACTCTCTCTCTCTCTCCACCCCCTCTCTCTCCTGTCCCCCCCCCCCCTCTCTCTCTCTCTCTGGCTTCCTGTGTGTGCCCCTTATCTCCAGGGTCCCTTCCCAGGGAGGTAAGGGGGGGGGGGGGGGGGGGGGGGGGGGGGGGGTAAGAAAAGTAAATTTCATTAAGTGTGTGTGGCTTGTCAAGCAGTCCCCCTGTTAAACTGGTGGTTTTCCATCTGCCCACACCAGAACTGGAGGGTCATCATGCTAGCTGGACTGTGTGTGTTCAGCCTCTGCAATCCTGTTCCCTAGCCCGCTGCTTTGATCTCTTGGGGGGTGGGGAGATGGCCTGTTGAGAAGGATACCCTGAGGTGTGTGTACCATTGGGTCTTGAGTGCCTTTAGAGGGTAAATACTAGAGTTTCTTTGAAGGTGCACAGGTGGTAGAAAAGGGGGCTTGCCTGATATTGTCTCTTTGTGGTACAAGACACAGGATTTTTGCTGTGAAGGGGTTTAGGTGTAGAAAATGAGAAACTGTTCTTGTCGATTCTTTTTGGTTTAACTAACTAGCTGAAGTTGGATGGGCTGGGACTGAACTTTGCCAGGTGTTTTAACAGCAGGGCAACGAAAAGTTTGGCTTATAATTATGACAGAGAACAGTAGTTGCTGTCTGAGTGTTCTATGATGATGAAGAAGAAAAATTCGTTATATTATGGTTTTCTCTGTGGTTTGGCTGGTTTTATGCCGTGACTTTGTCACTGTGTGATTGGTTTTGGGTTGGGTTTGTTTTTCCCCCTGGTTGATGGGATTTTGTGGAAATGGTTGGATGTTGGATGGTAATATTAGAATATTAGATAGTGTTATTTCTTAGTTATGAATGTGGTGAACTGTTACTGGAGAGAAACTTTGTGAGTGTGTCTGTGTGTGAGTGCGTGCGTGCGTGCGTGCGTGCGTGCATGCGTGCGAGCGCGCGCATGCGTGTGTGTGTGAGTGAGTGTGAGTGCACATGCACGAGTGTGACGAGGGCAATGCACTCTCACAGCACTTTCACCACATGACGGCTCTTTCTTCATTAACCACCACTGTCACCATTAAACTCTCGCACACCCCATTCATTTTTTTGCACCTAATAACACTTTTTAAAAACAACAACACAACAACCACATAATTAAACTGTCACACGTCAAGGTCATCCACAGATCGTTTCGTGTCCATTTCTGGGGCCGGGAAGCTCGCCATCTTTAATCAAGCGCTTGGCAAATTTGTCGCACTTTATCACACGACCCTGCTGCTACTGTTTCTCGCGTGCACGTGTGAAAAGAGCTCCAAGCAGAGGCTCTGCTTTAAAGCGGAAGCAGTGGTGATTATCTCTCTCTGCCATCCCTCTTCCCCCCCCCCCCCCCCCCCCCCCCCTGTTCTTTAACCATCTCGTCACCCATTACACCCCCCTGATTTTCCCCATCTACCAATGCCCCCCCTGAGAAAACAGTTGAGCGGGTTTGTTTTTTTCCTTTTCTGTTTGTTTGTTTGTTTTGGGTCACCTCATTTGGGGCTTCCAGCTGTGTTGATTTTTCAAAGTCAACTAGTTTGGTTTATGTTATTTCTTAAAGGCAAGCCCCTATGATGTGACCTGCGTCTTGTGTATACTTTTGTTTATTCTTTTTAAAAAAAAATATTTCGAGGCGTTGTGTGTGTGGTTGATAACGTTGACTGTACAGCAGCATGAATTTAGACTCAAGTCTAAAACAGTCTCCACCTTCACCTATCCCCTCATGCAAAATCTCATTGGTGAACTTTGGAGTTGCAGGTGAGGAATTAAGAAAAAAAAGACAAGTCTTTTTCACAAACAAACTTATCACGCTTCTTGTTTTCTTCACTGCAAACGAGCCATGATGCGTCGTTACCAACATTCCATCCAGTCCAATGATACCAGTTTTCTATAGGGAGACAGGATAGCCTAGTGGTTAGAACATTGCGCTTGCAATCTGACGACCCGGGTTCGATTCCTGTTCAAGGGGATATTTTCCCCTGGAGTTAACATCAGTGCAGACTCCAACCTCCCCAAAAGTCCTTCGGATGAGACTATAAACCGAGGCCCCGTGTGCGAACGCACGCAGAACATCTTGCGCACACGTTAAATCCTGTTCCGCTGTTCGTAAGAGTAGGCCATTGTGTGCCGGTGGGAACAGATGACAAAATTTACAAAGCCGCATACACACTGGGACTGGATGTAAAAAAAGCACACAAGTGCTTATTCCATTATCCTCGATATAAAAGAATTTTTGAAAAAATAAAAAAATTAATAAATAAAATAATTTAATATTACAAGCACCCACACGTGGAAGTGAATGTGCCCACATAATATGCGCAAGTTTTCAAGCAGGCAGGCAAGTAGGCAGGCAGGCAGGCAGGCAGCCCCACACCTACAGAGAAGGAGAGGATATTACAGAAAAAAAGCTTCTTCCTTCCCTTAATGCCCAGCAGCTGAAGCCAACCCTGTTTTCTGACAATTCGGAGAGAGAGCAGAAAGTTTGCACAGCCGCCAGGAAAGAAAGAAAAGCACAAAAAAGATGTAAGGGCCAACAGAGAGACAAGGAGAGGGGGGAAGGAGGCAGCTGGAAGGAGGGAGGGGGAGGGGAAGAGGAGGAAGGGGGTGGGGGATGTTCCATGTGCAATTTGCACGTGGTTATGAATGTCTCCTAGCCTGAGGGTCATCCTGATGATGTCCACAAATCCGGCAATGGTGCCAGAGAGAGAGAGAGAGAGAGAGAGAGACAGAGACAGAGACAGAGAGAGAGACAGAGATGGCAGAGGCCGACAGACAGACAATACTAGAATGTCATAACCAACAGCCCTGCAGGATTTGAAAGAACACGCTGTGAAGAAGATTGCACTTTGTCAACACAGCAATATTTTCCCCCCCAATATCTGACAAATCGTTCGTCACTGCCAACAGCGAGAGAAAGAAGGCAAGAGTTTTTAAGTGACAATTGAAGTCAATTTTGAGGGGGGAAACCCTCTCATTTTTCGCACCCACAAACAAACAATCAAGATAATGCCCAAGGCACAACACATGATTGCAAAGCAAAAAACATAAAAAAGAAGAAGAAAATCTAAAAGCTGCATTTGCTAATTCTGATCTCAAAAAGGAGAAAGGAGCATCAAAAAGTGAGGAACGAAATTTAATCAACATCCAAAAGTCACCCACACATGCAAAATGCCTGCATCTCGAAAAGTAGATACTGGTCATGAATATTTAATCAACGGCCAGTAAAAACTAGATATTATCTTTGTGGACATAGTCAATGTAGATTACCTAGGACCACTGTCCATATCCATTGTGACATTTGGGCTCGAGTCTAACAGGTAGTCAAAAACCAAGAGGACATAGCAGACGTTTTCCTTCACATCACTGACTTATCAGTTCTCAAGGCTTCTTCCCATTCAAGGGACATCCGTCACACAGTTCCTAAGAGAACGTACATTTTTTTAAAAGTTATGTGCACTGTCAAAAAAAAATCCTGCTAACAACTACTAGAAACTTCTTGAGGGTGAGTGGGTTTGTCAGGAAGTCTTGTTAACAACAGGGGAAACTTCTTGAAGTCGAGTGGATTGCCAAGAAGTCTTGTTAACTACTGGTTGTTCCCTATCTGCCCAAGAAACATGAGTTAGAGGGTCATGGCGACTTGTAAGATCATGTGTGTTTCTAGTGTCTGCAGTCCAGGCCTCTATCATCTTTGATCTCTTGGAGCTCCAGAACACAGCTAAGAGAGCGATGCCTGAAGGGTACTAGCAAGTCTTGAGTGAGTTTGGGAGGCAAACACTACAGTTTCTTTGAAGACTGGTGAAACTCTCCTGCAATTTTTTTTTTGTAGGGAAAGACCATTGAAGATGGCAATTGACAGTCAGAGGACAGGACACAAGTTGTGGACGTATGGGTAGTGAAGTCTTTTTGTTTGATCAACGCTGTGTTGAATTCGAAATTTTCGTAAGAAGATACACACGCACATTGATAATGTTAGTGGTCAGATCTGTGACCTGGAGAGGGGATGGCTTATGCCAGGTTTGTCCTGCTTCAAAACACTGCTGGACAGTTTACAGCTGCTCCAGTGATTCCAGGGACTTCAAGTAGAGACTTGGGCATGGGAGAGAATTGTTACCTTCTAAGTCTTTCTAGAAAAATGGCAGGAGAATGGACCAAAAAGGACACAGAAAGAAAAAAAGGAACCAGACAGAAACAAAGAGAGAGATCAAAAAAGAAGAGGGAATTCCTAGCACAGATTTTCCAGAAGGTGGGGATGCGGTTATACTCTACCAACGTAAGAAGCCCAAGCCCAGCATCCCCACAGGGGAGGACAAACTGACTGACTGCATGATTCAAATCTTTCTTTTGCGAGACAAGAAAAACAAAATCTTTTCCAATAAAGATTTCCAGGAAAAAAAAGAGATCAGATCCTCAAACCTTTGGGATCACGTTCATGAAGAAGACCTTTTCCTGTTCATTACCAGACCAGAAACTCCCATCTTTAATCAAACCCTGGGCAAATTTGTCGCCGTTTTTCACACAACACTGCTGTTTTCTCGCGTGAGCATGTGAAAATGGCTTCCATGAAGAACACCACTCCCACCCCTTTCCTTCCCTTCCCCAAACGGAAACAATCGTGATTATCTCACAGGCATCCCCCCCTCCCCTCCCCCATCCACATCCACTTCCCCTTTTTCTTGTTCTTTAACAGCTCGTCACCCATTTATCACTGACTGATTTTCTCAATCTATCAATGCCTGCGAGAGAGAGAGAGAAAAATGGTTGTTCTTTCTTTTTTTCACCAAACTGATTGGGGTTTCCAGCTGTTAATTTTTCAAAGTTGAACCAGTTGTTAAAGCCGAGCATCTTTGACATGACCTGTGTGTTGTAGATGGTTTTGTTTAATTTGGCGTGTAGGTTTACATATATATATATATATATATATATATATATATATATATATATATTATATATATATATATATATATATATATATATATATATATATAACTACATTGTAAAGTATGCTTTGTTGTTGACCTCAGAATGCTGTCTGTATCCCTTCCCTCTCCCCCACTTTCTTCAAGTATGTCAAAAACAATCCTTGCCATTTACTTATTTAAAGAAATGACAAACAAATCTTTACATAGCATAGTCGAGGAAAGAGGGGGGGGGGAGGGGGGGGGGGGGGGGGGAGGGAAAGAGAGGGGAAGAAAGGTAGAGAGAGACATAGAGACAGATTAGAGAGACAAAGAGAGGGGATAAAGAGATTTTAAAGAGAGACAGGCAGACAGAAAGACAGTGACTGAGAGACAGAGACATGTATACAGAAAGAAAAAAACAGACACAAAGACAGACAGACATAGAGAGACAGACACACAATTCAGAGACAGAGATACAGACAGACAGACAAAAGATATGACAGAAAAGACTTCTTCCTTATTTCCCTTAATGCCCAGCAGCTGAAGCCAACCCTGTTTTCTGACAATTGGGAGAGAGAGCAGAAAGTTTGCACAGCCGCCAGGAAAGAAAGAAAAGCACAAAAAAGATGTAAGGGCAAACGAGAGACAGAGAGAAGAGGAGAGGGGGGGGGGGGGGAGTGGGAGGGGGGGAGGGGGTGGGGAAGAGAGGGAAGGGGGGGGGGAGGAGGAAGGGGGTGGGGGATGATGCGCCCTGAGCTAGGAGGGTCATCCTGATGATGGTCCACAATCCGGCAATGGTGCGGAGAGAGAGGGAGAGAGGGAGAGGGGGGGGGAGGGGGGGGGGAGGGAGGGAGGGGGAGAGAGGGAGGGGAGAGATTGGGGGGGGGGGGGGGTAAGGGCCTACAGTCAGTAAAAATTGTTTATCCTAAAAATTGTAACCTTGTTGCAGCAGTCACAGTGTGTGTGTGTGTGTGTGTGCGTGCGCACGTGCCCGCTTACGACTACGTGGGTGCGTGCACGCGTGCGTACGCTGTCACTCCGCGACAGTTTGATCACAAGCAATCTAGAACCCTATCCATCAATACTCCTTTCTAACACTACAGCTTTAGTTTCAATTAACCAACAAAAAAAAGGCAACAACAATACATCAACCAAACCATAAACCCTTTCCTCACTTCACCCCTAGCCATGATATAATCATAAACTTTTCTTTTTTTTTTTTAATTTCGCGAAACCACAAGACGCAACAACACTCTACCCTTATTGTATTGGACTAATGGCGCGATGGGAGAAAAAACAACACCAACAGCAACAACAACAACAAACCAAACAAACTTGCGGACTTCCTCTCACTGTTATAAATCTTTCTCTTAGTTCTCACTTCATTTCTTGAATAAAAAACAAACTGTAATCCAGAATTTTTTTTTTAGGGGGGGAGGGAAGGGGAAAAAGGGGGGGGGGGGGGGGGGGGGGGGGAAGGAAGGGTGGGTGTAAAAAACCAAATCCTTATTTGTCGATGTGTTTTTTCACAAAACACATTCTTTTCCTGGCATTGAAGAAGAAAAAAAAACAAACAACAACTACGTGTGTGAAATAAGAAAGAACCTGGCTTAAAACCTCTTTCCATCGAGAAATTGTAGCAATTATGCCCCGGAACCGTTCTTTTCATCTAAGCTTTGCGTTTTATTCAGCTCCTCAATTCCCCATTTATCAATGACTATAATAAAGCAAAAACTTGTGTGTTTCCATCCCATTTTGTTGTGTGTGTGTGTTGTGTGTGTGTGTGTGTTGTGTGTGTGCGTGGTGTTGTGTGTGTTGTGTGTGTGGTGGTGCGTGCGTGTGTGTGTGGGGTGTTTTGCGTGGTGTGCGGTGTTTGTGTGTGCGTGTGTGTGCGCGTGGTGGTACCCTTCTTGTGGGGGTGGTTAATTTTCGTTTTAAACGATTAAACAAGCATGAACACTTTCTTGTAATGACTTTTTTTGGGGGGGGGGTGGGGGGGGGGGGGGGGGGAAATGGTGTTTTCCTCCCCCCCCCCCCCCCCCATTAAAAAAAAAATCTGGAAAAAAAAATGGGTTGCAGTTGAGTGTTAAAAAGATTTGGGTCAAATCTTGTTACTGCAGTTTCTTTGACTCTTATCTATTATTTAAAAGAGATTAAAAAAAAAACAAACCCGATGATTTAGGGAAAAGCTGAATATGTTTCACATTGGTTTGGGTTTGTTTAGTAAACTTTTTTCCATTTGATTTTTTTTTTTTGTTTTTTTTCTTCTTTGTTGACATCATCTTGTTTCCAACCCCATCCCATTCCCCCCCCCTTTCCCCCCCCCCCCAAAACCCCCCCCCATAAACAAGTGTTGTGAAGTTTTCTGTGGAAATGCTTTGTTTCTGTGTGACATGAAAAGTGGTATGTGATCAGGTGTGGGGGTGTGGACTTGCTTTATTCAGAGATTTAAGGGTTGTCTTTTTTCCCCGGTTACGATACTTTGAGAACGAAAAGTTTTATTAGCTGAGAAAGTTGGGTACAAACAAAGCTTTCATTTAATCTCTCTCTTTTCCAAAAACACACAAAGAGAAGAGGGGGAAAAAAAAAAACCATAAACAAAAACTTTGTTGAAAGAAAAGCTAAAAAAAAAAAACAACTTCAAAAAAAAAACAGCTAAAAAAATGAGTATGCAAATTCAAGGAACTCTCTCTTTCTCTCTCTCTCTCTCCTCTTCTCTCTCTCTCTCTCTCCCCTCTCTTTTTAGACCAGACAGAAACAACACCACACCTTCCTCTCTCTTTTCTCACACCAAAGTAGAATGCAAATGTTTTTAGTGTAAAACCCTTTTAGCCAAAATGGAATAATTAAAATTGATTTTTGTTTTTTGTGCCAAAAAAGTCACATCTTAAAGGGCAAAAAAATATTTGAATCTGAATCTCTGAATCACACCCCACACACAACAACACACACACACAAAACACCCCCTACCCCCATACACACAAAAACCCAAAAACACACTTCAAAAAATCTTTCCCCCACCTCTCCCCCAACCAACCCAACCAACACAGGGGGAACACACACACACACCCCCGGGCCCCAACCAAATTTTTGCCAGACCCCCCCCCCCCCCCCCCCCACCCCCCCCCCCCCCCCCCCCCAACCCCAACCCCCCCCCTGGGCTTGACCCCTTTTACGTCACCGGCAGATGGGAGCACCTGACCTTTCACCCTGGCAGTGCTGTTGTCGCCTGCCCACCCCCCTACGTCAGTGACCTGACCGACCTGACCCTTACCCCCTTGCCAGTCGCAGCAGAGGGGCGGATCGCCCTTGGTAATAGCCACGCCATTCCCCTATGGAAGCCGGGGGCCCGATTTGGGTACTTTCCCACCACTGACGGGAGGGGTCATCTGCCCCAGAAATCTGATGGTGAAAGGGCGGTCAAAATATTTTGTTTTCTGAAAGCCAAGTACAAAAGAGAAAAATGCCAAACGTAGACGAACGCCAGAGTATAAAATTTTTGAAATAAATAATTTTTAGCGTTTGAGAGAAAGTGCAAAAAATACAGAAGGGGAAAAACGCCAAAAGACAAAAGGGAAAAAAAAAAAGTGCCCAAAAAAGTACAAAAGAGATAGAGAGAGAAGAGAGAGAGAGAGAAAAATGCCCACCTAAGCGAAGCGTCAAAGAGTAATGAATTTTGAAAAAAATAATTTGAAAGAATTTTCTCTCTCTTCCCTCCAAATTGTTTATTTGTTTTGTACCTTTATAACAATTTCAATGAAAAAAGAATGAGGGAAGGGGGGGGGGGTTAGGGGGGTTGGTTCTCTTAATTGGTGTATGTTTGTCTGTTGTTTGGGGTTTTTTTGTGTTGTTGTTGCGTTTCCTGACTAAGAGCTTGAGGTTAGCCTTGTGTAAAGGACTTTGGGCTGTTTTTGGTTTTGTTGGGGTTTTTGTTGTTGTTTGTTTTTTCCCTTTGGGGTTGCCCCTGAAAACAAGTCTTTTCTCATGTTTAAATTTTGTGTGTGGTGTATCCTTAGGGGGAGGTTAAGGCACTGGGAGGGTTTTTTGCATTGAAATTTTAAAACTGGAAAGGGCGTTTTAAAAAAACTACCCCTTAATTCCCAAACGCCACCGAGCACCCCACACGGTGCACACACGCGCGCACACTACACACCACGCGCGCGCACAACCCCGCCCGCACGCACGCAGCAGGTGCACAATACAAACCCCACACAAGAGATTTTGATCTGTACCACGTGTGAATGTTATTTTTTTCTTTGTTGGGGCACATAAACATTTTATCCAAAACCATTTGGGTGCCCAACCAAAGCCACCACTGCCGTATTTCCCTTAGGGTTAGAGTACCAGAAGAACAGTCCGGAGGAAAAAAAAAAAAGCACAAAAATTTGTTTTGTGCTTATTTTGTCTATGATTCACGACCGTGACACACGGAGAGAAAAGAAGAGAAGAGACAAAAAGGATGAGTAGAGGAGAAGAGAGACAAGAGGGGGAGACAGAAGATGAGATAGGGAGAGAGAGAGGAGAGAGAGGAGAGAGAGAGAGAGGGAAAAAGAGAGGGGGAGAAAAAGAGAGGGGAGAGGAGAGAAGAGAAAGGGGGAGAAGAGGGGAAAAGGGAAAAAAAGACAGACACACAAAAACAGACACACACACAGAGAAAGAGGAAAAAAGAAAGAGAGAAAGACAAAGACAGACAGGGGAAAAAAACCACAAGAGAAGAGCGAGGGGAGAGAGAAAAAAGAGAGAGAGACAGAGGGGGAGACAAAGAGAAAACAGACAAGAAGAAGAGAGAAGGGAAAGGGAGAGAGAAAAGGAGAGAGAAGACAGACAGACAGACAGAGAAAAAAGGGGAGAAATTTTCCCTTTTCCCGGGGATATCGCCGGTCGAAAATGAAGGAAATAACACCCGAACGGTTTTCCCGTCACCATTACAGTTGGGTTTGGGGGGGAGGGGGGGAGGGGAGGGACAGTGGGCCGGCAGGCAGAAAAAACAGGCAGGCAGCAAACAGACGGGAGACAGGAAGAGGACAGGCAAAAAGAGACGGTAGAGAGAGAAGAGAGAGAGAGAAGAGAGGGGGGCGGAAGGGGGCAACTGCGTTGTTGTTTATCAGTGACATCAAAGTGTTTAAGATTGGTTCGCGTGCATAATCACGTGTCAGAGGGGGGAGAGGGGGAGCTTATGATTGTCAGAATTACATGTTTCCCTTTCTGCTCTGTTTCTTGCTTCTGTCTGTCGGCTTGTCTGGTCTCTCTCTCCTCCTCTTCTCTTTTCTCTTCTCTCTCTCTTTATCTCTCTCTCTTCTCTTCTCTCTCTCCCCTCCTTCTTTCTCCTCTCTGTCTCTCTCTCTTTCTTCTCTGTCTGTTGTCTCTCTCTCTTTTTACTCTCCGTCTCTCTCTCTCTGGGTTTTCCCCTCTCTCTCTCTCTCTCTCTCTTTTCTCTCTCTTTTTCTCTGCTCTCTCTCTCTCTGACTCTCTCTCTCTCTCTCTCTCTCTCTCTGACTCTCTCTCTTTTCTCTCTCTCTCTCTCTCTCTCTCTCTCTCTCTCTCTCTCCTCTCTGACTCTCTTCTCTCTTTTTCTCTCTCTCTCCTCTTCTCTCTCTCTTCTCCCTCTCTCTCTCTGACTATCTTTCCTCTTTCCATCTCTGTCTGTCTCTCTGAGGGAGAAGCCGATACGAGGGCACAGGTATCGGGTGTAGGGAAAAATGCCTGCTCTTTGTTTTTTCCTAATTGGTGGATTACCTGAGCAGGAAAGAACTGGAGCGTGATCCGAGTTGATATGGCTTTCGTGGCCGTCCGCTCCCTAAATAATTGGGAAGAAAATCTCTACTGGGGACGTAAATAATAATAATAATAATAATAATCACCAGCACAGCAACAAACTCGTGGTCGATTGGGCAGTTATATAAGAGAAAACAAAAACCGAACAACAACCACCAATGGATAAAAGGCTCAATGACTAACCCCAAAAAAAAATCCATGAAAACAGAAAAAAGAAAACAACCCAAACAAACAAACACAACGAGAGAGAAAGAGAAAAGGGGAAGAGAAGGGGAGAGAGATGGAGAAGAGAGGAGAAGAGGGGGAGAAGACAGAAGAGAGGGGGGAGAAAGGGGGAGGGAGAGAGAGGAGGGGAGGGGAGGGGAAGAGGAGAGAGGAGGGAAAAAAAAATGAAGGTGTCCATAAATGAGGGAGAAGAATGAAGAGAACCTAACTTCTAACCGGGGCCAGGGGGATATCGAGGGCGACGCCCATCTCCTCTCCCTCGCTGCTTTACCTTCCCTGACCCTAAAAGAGGGCAGGTACCCCATTTACAGCTGGGTGAACTGGGGGACTGTACTGAAGCCAAGACGCGCATAAACGGTCACCCATCCACTTGATAACCACACTGTATACTGCTTAACTTAGTAAGCTTGGGGAGAAAAGCGAGCGCTCTGACCACTGAGAATATACAATCTAAATACCTACCTACCTCTCCCTTCCCACCATCCTCTTCCTCTCATCTCAAACATCTCTAAGACTCTCAATTGCCGAACAAAATTGAACAAACACTTCGCTTCATACCATCAAAAATCCATACGTCATTCAACCTGTGCAGAAAGCAAACCAACGTAGACATCATACTCTCAAGACTTTTGTCCGTGCATAACTTCAGGCAGCTTAATCTTCGGAATCAATGACAGATCTATCTTATATCTATCTATAAGCAAGTCTGCAACTAGTACTACTCTTTTTTTTTTTTTAAACACAAGGATGCATTTTTTTGGAGGATGCTTTTGTGTTTTCGTGTATTTGTTGTTGTTGCTGTTGTTTTGTTTTGTTTTGTTTTGCTGCTTGCTCATGCTGTCAAAGATTCTGTCTCTATTCTGCAGACGTGGGGGAAAAATTTGTGATTGATGGTACAAAAAAAAGAGAAGAAAAATGCAAGCAGCCAACTGGTTAGAGTATCATGGTAGAGGTTTTTTTTTTTCCAAACATTGTGTGTGTGTGTGTGTGTGGGGGGGGGGGGGGGGGGGGGGGGGGGGGTCGTGGAGAGAGAGGGGAGAGAGAGAGAGAGAGAGGGGGGGGGGGTAAGGGACATACAGAGACAGAGAGAGAAAAGACAAAGGAGACAAAGAGAGAGAGAGGAGAGGAGGAGGAGGAGAGATGAGAGAGAGAGATGAGAGAGTAGGAGAGAGAGGAGAGATGAGAGAGAGAGAGAGAGTGGTGAGTGTGTGAAGTGTTGTGTGAGTGTGAGAGAGTAGAAAGGACAGACAGACAGAGAAGAAATAGAGGGAGGGATGGAGGGAGGGGGAGAGAGAGAGAAAAAAGAGACAGAGTGACAGAGGCAACGACAGAGATATCACAAATCGTCATGACTGTCAGCACACAAGTAGACACCACCCCCTACCCCCTCCCCGCCCTACCCCCCCTAACCACACACGCGCGCGCACACACACCACACACACACACCCAACCACACACCACACACACACACACACAACCGAATGACTCTGCACATTAAGTACTCGGCTAACACTAACGCTCAGTGGTTGGAGCACTCGCTTTCCCCCAGCCAAGTTAAGCAGCATCGAGCATGGTTACCACTTGGATGGGTGACCCGTTTGCGCGCCTTGGCTTCAGTACAGTTCCCCCAGTTCACCCAGCTGTAAATGGGTACCTGCCCTCTTTAGGGTCAGGGAAGGTAAAGCAGCGAGAGGGGAGGAGATGGGCGCCGCCCTCAATATGCTGGCCCCTAGAGAAGCTGAGGTCTCTGACGCCTCGCTCCCCTACGACCTTATAGGTTATGGGACACCTTTACCTTTACCACTAACACTAACGCTCAAGGAAGCGACGTGAAGAGACAGACTGGCTATGGGTAGGGGAGGTGGACAGGAAGGCTTGGCAGGTGCATGCAGTGTGGATCAGTGGCGGACGGACGATTAGTGAAATATTCATCCATGATCCAACCTATCCCTCATCCTCTCTGACTGACTGACTGGTCCTGCCTGCTGCCTGGGCCACCCGGGGTGGGCTGGCTGGCTGGCTGGCTGGATGGTCGTGGCTCTTGGCTTGCGATCGATATTCGACATAGTTTTGGGGGTGTGGTGGTTGGTTTGGGGATTGTTGTTGTTTTTTACAGTTTGGAACTTCTTGTTTGTTTGTTTTTGGTCTTGTTGGTCTTGGCTTGCTGGCTGTCTCTCTGTCTTGTCCTCTCTCTCTCTCTCTCTCTCTCTCCTCTCTTCTGTCTCTCCTCTGTCTCTTCTCTCCACACATTTACATACAGGGGATAGAGGAGAAGAAGGAGGAGGAGAGACAGAGAGAGAGGGTGGATGGATATATATATATATATATGTTTATAATATATATATATATATATATATATATATATATATATACATATAACATACATATATTTTTATTTTATTTTATTCATTCTTTTATATCGAGGATAATGGAATAAGCACTTATGTGCTTTTTTTTTTTTTACATCTAGTCCCTGTGTGTATGCGGTTTGTGTAGAGAGAGAGAGAGAACTCGAAATGTTTATTGAGAAGAGAGAAAGAGAGAGGAGACAGAGACAGAGGGAGACAGAGAGACAGAGGCAAGCGACAGAAAGACAGACAGACAGACAGACAGACAACAGACCAGACACACACACACACACAAAAACATCCCCTACAGCTCCCATCGCAGCAATCTTATCAGAAGGGAAACAACACCAAGAAGAATCCCCCCATCCCCCCCAACCCCCTCCCCCGTCCCCCCATAAAAAAAAAGATACCCCTTCTATTCTCTCTCTACGTCTACAAAAAAATATTTCGATAATCACGAATAACGTAGCATGCCTCTAAAGACAAGAAACAAGGCCAGGCCGACTAGCCTACAATAAACATACATCTCACGTCACAGGCTAGTTAGTGTCTTGTCTTCCGATACCTCGCTTCGCTATCATCTCTGTAACTGACACAGCTATTTATTGACAGACACACGCTATGTGTACGTACGTATCTCTGGAGGGAAAAAGGAGAGAGAGAGAGAGAGAGAGAGAGGGGGGGGGGTGGGAGGGAGAGGGAGGGAGAGAGTTCTGCTTACACGTCGTGAGAGAGAGAGAAAGAGAGAGGAGAGAGAGATGAGAGAGAGGAGAGGAGAGAGAGAGAGAGAAACGAGAGAACGCTTTTCTTGAATAAAAGTAATGGTCATATATATATATATATATATATATATATATATATATATATATAATACATATATATGTATGTATGTATGTATGTATGCATGTATATATGTATGTGTGTATGTATGTATGTATATGTGTATGTATATAACACAAAGGCAAGATTAGACTGATAATATAGTGAAGAAAAATCTTGTTCAGATAGACAAATAGATAGATAGATCGAGAGACAATGACAATGACAATAGTTTATTGTGATTTAAGCTGTGAAGCCCATTCACAAGGGGACAGTGGGAAGGGGACGGGGCACAAAAAAAAA
>CM054158.1:37611610-37621125 GCA_028751875.1 Rapana venosa | reverse complement strand
TGTTGTTTTTTTTGCAGAGTTGACTTTCCTCTCTCTCTCTCCCTCTCTCTCCTCCTCTCTTCTCTCTCTCTCTCTCTCTTTTCTCTCTCCTGGTCCTCTTCATTACTTCACACAAGCCAATGCTGATAAGAGGAGAGTGTCTTTTCTTTCATTGCCAGGTTAAATTTGCCCTGCCTGCCTGCCTGCCTTTTATCCTGTCCATTCTTTTCATTTCT
Source organism: Rapana venosa (assembly GCA_028751875.1). NCBI lineage: Eukaryota > Metazoa > Mollusca > Gastropoda > Neogastropoda > Muricidae > Rapana > Rapana venosa. The sequence goes on along the minus strand of CM054158.1, from coordinate 37,620,910 downwards.
TTGTATCCTTTCTATTTCCCTTTCCCTTTCCCACTCCTCTTTTCCTCTTGCAATCCTTCCTTCTTGCCCCAAACAACCTTCAAGCACTCTTGACGCGCTTTTGAATTTTTTTGTTTCTGTGTGTCGTGTGTGTGCGCATGTTTGGGGTGGGGGTGGGGGGGTGGGGGGTAGGGGTGTCTCTGTGCCTCTTTGGTTAGGTTTTAATGAAAGAAGCAAACATCATGAAGCGAAAATGTAAGTGACACATCAAAAACAGTGTGAGAATACATCAGGGGGTGGTGTGGTGGAAAAAAACAACAATGCCGATGACACCTGGGGGTTTGTGGGTTTTTTTTTTGGTGTGGTTAATATTTATTATAGATTCATTCAAAGGAATTTTTGTAGGAGGAAAGGAGAAAAAAATGAAAGAAAAAAAAGAGAAAGGATGGAGAGGAGAAATAAAATGATGGATGGAAAGGAGGAAGAATGACTCCGGTTAACACGGTTTAATAGGATTCATTCAGGGATCTGACGAACCTGTCAGCATCTGATCCTTCTTTGTGCTGTGGAAGCTGTGAAGGTTGGCACGCAACAAGCAACTGCAACGAGCTGGCTTGTGGGGCTTGGCAGGCCTGAGTGCTTTGGCTGCAGAGGTTTGGACAGTAGTAGTGGTGTGAATATGCTGTTTCATTGAGTGATTGGGTTTGTCCAACAGTTGAAGCACACACACACACACACACACACACACACACAGTCTGTACATTTGTGGAGTTTCCTTCCCACCCACTCACTCACTCCTCCCATACTCTGACTCTGTGTCTGTGTGTCTGTCTGCGTTCTTGTTCTCATTTAGTTAATTTTACCCTCTCCCTCTCTCTCCCCTCTCTCTCTTCCTCTTCTCTCTCTCTCGCCTCTCTCTCTCTCTCTCTTTCTTCTCTCTCTCTTCTTTCTTCTTCCTCTCTCTCTCTCCCTACTACTAGCAAAGAGCAGAGAATAGAGCAAAGAGTACGGAAAATACAACGACAACACGACATCACAACAACAACAGCACAGCACAACAGCAACAGCAAAGCCATTCTAGCCCCTAAATGGGCCCGAAAAATTCCAATTTGAAGGCCCCAACACAGGGCGCTCTCTTAACGGGAACAAGAACACGAGCCACAAAAACTGGAACAAAAAGCAGGACGGGCAAAAAAAGAAAGTTATGCGTGGATGGCTAAGTCTAATGTCTCTCTCCCGTCGATTTTTGTCTGTGCTTCCCCATTTGATTTCCTTTACGTCTTTCTCTTCTTTCCTGTTTCGATGCAAAACTAACCCCAGGGTTTGGGGTTTTTTTTTCGATTTCAATTTTTTTTTTGTGCTGGGGGGAGGGAGTGGAGGGGGGTGGGGCTTTCTGTACAACGTTTTGTCTTGTCCTTGATTTTTTATTTAGGAAGGAGGAGGGAGGGAAAAAAAAAGGGGTTTTTTAGGGGGAAATTTAACCTTTTCCCCTTTAGGATGGGGTGGTGAATGGGCAAGGGGGCCCCCTTTTGAAGGGAGTTGATGGCGCTTGTAAAAAGGCAGGTACGGAAAATTTCCCCTTTTTAAAGGGGATTTTCCCGTTTTCTTTTCCAAAGTGGGGGTTTGGGGGGTTTTTTTGTGTTGTTTTTTTTTTTGTTGGTTTTTTTTTTTTTTTGGGGGGGGGGGGGGGGGAGGGAAATTTTTTTTTAGTTTTTCTTTTGTCTTTTTATTTTCTTTTTCTTTTTTTTTTTTCTTTTTTTTTTTGGGGTTTTTCTTTCTTGGGGTTTTTTTTTTTTTTTGTGTTTTTTGTGTTTTCTTTTTTTTTGGGGGTTTTTTTTTTTCCTTTGTATAGGCTTTTTCCCCTTTTTGTGTGTGTCCCTTTTTGGCTTTCCCCTTGTTTTTGTCTTATTTTATTTTTTTTTTAACCTTTTTTTTTTTTTTTTCCCTTTTTAAAAAAATCTGCCCCTCTCCCCTCTCGTTCCCCTCCTTTTTGGAGAGGGCACAAAAGACACTCTCTCGCTCGCTCTCCCCCCCCCCCCCCCCCCCCCCCCCCCCCCCCCCCCATCTTTTCTCTCTCTCTCCCCCCCCTCTCTCCTTTCCCCTTTGAGGAGAGACTCCACAAAAGAAAAAACCCGACAAAACACAGAGACAAAGCCCCCAAAAGGTTGGGGGCTCCCCTCCCCCCCCCCCCCCCTCCTCCCCCCCCCCCCCCCCCAAAAAAAAAAAAAAGTTTCCCTTTTTGCTTTTGTGGTACGTACATATTAAACCATGTACTTTTCTCTCCAAAATTCACACACCATATAGCAGCACCGCAATGGGAAAACTGAAGACAAAACCCGCTTTCACTTTAAATTTCATTTGTAAGGACAATCTGGGGCAGGAAAACCGGGCCCAAAAAATAAAAACCCAATAAGTTTTTTGTATGGAAGGGGGTTCCCAAAGGATATTATGCGCCTGAGGTGCAAGACAAAACCAATCGGGTTTTTTACGTGAAAGTTTAAAAATTCCCTGATTTACGTTCCCCGAACCGTCCTTCTTTTTTCACCTTTTTTCGCGGATTTTTCCCCGTCCCCTTTGCTTTTCTTTTCAATCGTCTGTTTTTCTCGTGATTAAGGTTTTTTGGAAAAGGGCAAAAAAGGGGGGGGTTTTTTTCCCGGATTTTGTTTGGTTCCCATTGGGTTGGGTGAAATACTGGGATGTTCTTCCCAAAGCGTTATGTGTGTGCAAATCAGTCTCTGTGTCCTGTCCTAACTTGTGACACAGTTTTGTTGCTGCAGTAGAGTGGCAGGGGTGAAATGTTTCTTAGAATTAAATGGGGAATGGGGGGGAGGGGGGGGGAATTGCTGGGAATTTGAATAACCTAGCAAGAAGCGTTACTGTGTGCGACAAAATGTTTTGGTTCTTGTTACTTGTGAAGAAAAAGGTTTGTTTTGCAGTTGTGTGCAGTAGTGATTAGTTTACGAATCTAAATGAGTGTGGGGGGAATCTCGATGGGTTGTACCCTCTAACAGCGATTAACTGTTTCCCTTGTGTGAATGAAAAAAGTTTACAACGGGAATTTCTTTTGCTTTGTACGGCAGATTGGATTTATTTACGTTCTGTGGACTACTCTGTCTTCTCTTCCCTCTGTCTTCTCTTTTCCCCTCTCTTCTTTTGATGGTTGATTTTCCCTTTATCTAGTCATCAATTCAGATCTATACCTATCTCTCTCTCTCTCTCTGCTATCTATCTCTCTATCTATCTACTCTCCCCTCTCTCTCTATCTCTCTCTTCTACCTCTCTCTCCCTCTCTCTCTCTCTCTCTTCTCTCTCTCTTCTCTCTATCTATTTCTCCCCTTCTCTCTCTCTCTTCTATCCATCTACCTCTCTCTCTCTCTCTCTATCTCTATCTCTCTCTCTCTCTCTCTCTCTCTCTCTCTCTCTCTCTCCTCTCTCTCTCTCTTTCTCTCTCTCTCTCTCTCTCTCTCTCTCATCTCTCTCTCTCTCCCTCTCTCTCTCCTCCTCTCTCTCTCTCTCCTCCTCTCTCTCTCTCTCTCCCTCTCTCTCTAGCTATCTCTCTCTCTTGCAGGCAGGCAGGCAGGTATAGTCTATCTACTTTCCTACGTAGCTGCAGTCATGGACTGGAAAAGTCTAGGTCAGAAGCGTGACGAAGGATGTCTGCAGATCTGTGTGAAATAATATTAGCTCTAGCAGTAACTGCGGGAAGTTCACTAGTTTAGTTTGAAGCGAGAGAAAGGTATGCTCAGAAATAACACGGGTGTGTGTGTGTGTGTGTAGATATTGTCCCTAAAGTCAAAGCATGGCTACCTTAATGATGGGCGAAAACGGTCTTATACGCAAAATCTCACCATTTGATGAACCTCAGACCTCTAAACTAATTAAGCAACAACAAAAAAACAAAAAAAAGAGGATTCGATGTACAAAATTGCTGGAGAAGAAATGGAAAGTGTATGTCGATCGTATTTGTTATGTACAAAAATGGCTGGACAAACCATAATCTGTATATATAAACTTGCACAGTCTTAATCTGAGATTTAATAAAAAGTTGACGAGGTGACAGCCCTGATATTTATATGGCCTCTGTAGTCGGCGGGGCTGTAAACAAGAGGATTGGATTGGATTGGTGAGTGTAAGGAGGGAAAGCTTTTTTTTTGGGGGGGGGGGGGGGGGAAACTGACTGTGCAAGCATTCCTGACCCATTTTCGGGGCTGAACCCACCCTTGTTTTCTTCGCAAACACGCGTCGTCATCCCATTGCTGGAAAGAATCTTTGCCGCTTGATTTATTAATAATGCACGTCTTGTTTTTTGTGGGAGGGGGGGGGGGGGGATGCTGTAAAATCAGCGGAACTTTATTTTTAGTGGCTATTGCGTGACTGATCGTGGTAATTCTCCTGTCCCTCGCTCGCCTAATGTCTTCTGCTTGCACGTGCTGGGAAGGAGGATGGAGAGAGAGAGGGAGGGGGAGAGAGAGAGAGAGAGAGAGAGAGAGAGAGAGCGAGAGCCAGCCTGGTGGTCATTGTGTGACGGACAGTTGTGTTTGCTTAGAGATTGCCGAGTGCTCGCTTTGATGTTGTTTCTCAAATCTTTTTGTGTACAAAGACAATATTCCTTTCTTCTCGTTCTACCCCCGCCCCCCCTTCCCCCTCCTCCTCCCACCCGAATCCACCCCATCCACTCACCCATACTCATGACATTCAGGTTTGTTGATTTTTTCTATCTCTTTCTTCTTGTGCTTTACTGAAATTCGGTCTTTCCTCTATTCATCATTTTTAAGTCTTTTCTTTTTATTGACCCCTTTGCATAGAATTGGAAACTTGCGACATGACGTGACTTTGTCCGTAAACGATTCTTGGAGGATGAACGAAAAGGGGAAGGAGGGGGAAATAGGAGGGGAGGGAGGGGGGGGGGGGGGGGCGCTGTTGGGAACTATGCCATTAAAATAAAACCCAACCCTCAGTAAACTTGTTTTTTGTGCTGACCTTTAGACAGTTTCTAATGTCTTTGGAGTCAGTTTGGGCAAGTTGATAGCTGGAGCAGAGGTATTAAGGTTAGCCTGTAGCTGATCAGGGCTTGCGTCATTGTCCATAAGAGCAGAAACAGTAATTGAAAAAAAACAACCCAGATTTATAGTAGCAACAAGCGTGGAGTAATTTAGAAACACGTAGCTACTCCCCCCCCCCCCCCCCTCTCTCTCTCACTCCCCCGCTCCTCTCCTCTCTCTCTCTCTTCTCTCTCTCCCTCCCTCTTTCCCCCCTCTCTCATCCTATTATTCACACTCACACACTCACAGCACCTACCACGCAACGACCCGACATACATACACACACACACACACACACACACATACAAAACCCCACACACACGAGTAAGAAGGGCTTTTAAAACCGACTTTGGAAAACGAGAGGAGAGAGAGAAAGTTTTTTTTAAAGCACACCAACAAAATGAAGTTCTCGGCAGACCAACAACAAAACAGAAACAACCAAACAAAAGCAAAACACAAAAAAACACCCACAACAAAAAACCCAATCGGTCGTTACATTAACTCCGGGGGGTGTGTGGGGGGGGAGGGGGGGGCTGCAAGCAGAGTAAAGGGCTTTGTGGACGACACTCAGCAGCTTGTTGAAGATGCTCTTGACAAGGCCCAGCAAGAGAAAGAGAGAAGAGAGAGAGAGAGTGGAGAGATGTTTCCTGGTGTGATGTGGGCCTTAATTAAGAACCCGGAGAGAACAGACATGGCCTAATTTTTGAAGGCGTTGTGTGTACAGCTAGCTTAACTTATACCTCGCTCCATTCTTCTGCTTTTTTTGTTTGTGGGGTCTGGATTTTTCTCTCTTGTGTGTGGTGTGTGTGTGTGGTGGTGTGTTTGTGTGTGTTTGTGGTGTGTGAGAGAGAGAGATGGGAAGAAGAGGGTGGAAGGATGGAGAGAAGGGAGAGACAAAATATCAATCTTTGTGTGTGTGTTGAGTGTGTGTGTTGAGTGTGTGTGTGTCTTGTGTGAGTGTGTGGTGTGTGAATCAACAATGAAGAATCAAAAACTGTATTGCCATTGTCAGAACAAGACTTATTTGACACCAAACATAATAAAGTACATAGTCAACATTTCCTAAAAGATGTAGATTCTTAGATTGATGTATTTTGTCTATGTGTGTGTGTGTGTGTTGTGGTGTGTGTGTGTGTGTGTGTGTGTGTCTTGTGTGAGTGTGTGGTGTGTAGATCAAGAATCTAAAACTGTATTGCCATTAAGTCAGAACAAGACTTATCTGACACCAAACATAAGAAACATAGTCAATATTTCCTAAAAGATGTAGATTCTTAGATGTGATATTTTGTCTATGTGTGTGTGTAAGTGTGTGTGTGTTGTGTTGGGTGTGTGTGTGTGTGTGTGTAAGAGAGAGAGAGTGTGTGTGTTGAGCGTGTGTGGTGTGTGTGTGTGTGTGTGTGTGTGTGTGTGTGTGTGTGTGTGTGTGTGTGTGGCTTTTGTTTTATTCCTTCTGTCTTTTTAGCTCTACTTCTGTCACTCCATTTCGTGTTCTCTTGTGTCTCAATCTCCTGTATCTCTGAGTTGATCTTGTTTTGTTTTTGTTTTTTCTTTTCGTTTCCTACCCACCCTGTGATTCAGTATGTCTCTTTTAGGGTTTCTTTCCTCCATCTTTTATTGTCTCTTTCTGTTTTTTTTGTGTGTGTTCCCCATCTTTCTCTCTTTCCGCGTCTCTGTCTCTCTGTCTCTCTCTCTCTCTCTCTCTCCTCATCTCATCTCTCTCCTCTCTCTCCACTTACTCTCACTCTCTTGCTCTGCCTCTCTCTCTGTGTCTCTCTGACTCTGTCCCTCTCTCCCTCTCCTCTTTCACTCTCCTGCTCTCTCTCTCTCTTCACTCACATATACATACATACATGCATACACACATAAATATACACACGCACACACACCCCAAACCCCCCCCCCCCCCCCCCACACACACACTCCCACACACACACACCCCACACCCCACAAACCCCCACACAAACACCACACACACACCCCCCCAAAACACCAACGGGATAGCTTGATGAAAAAAAAATGCATTCTTATTAAATGACCTCTGGAAAAAAAAATTTGACTTACTTGACATACACCACAATTCCTCTTCTCCTCTCTCTCCCCCCTCCCTCTCTCCCCTCCCCTCTCACTCTCCCCCTCCCCCCTCTCTCCTCTCTCCTCTCTCTCTCTCCTCATATTCGTCAGTTATTTACACATGCGCATTAATAATAAAACTTTTGACCCATTTTCCTTTCAAAGTTTTAGTAGTTGTTTTCTTTAAGCTTAATAATATTTTTTGTTCCTTTATCTTAAAAAAGTTTTTTTGGTTTTTTTTCTTTATAAATCTTTTTTATTAAACTTTTTCTATTTTGGGTTATCCTTTTTTCCCCCTTCCTCTCTCTTTTCCCCTTCCCTCTCTCCCCCTCTCCCTCCCCCCCCCCCCCCCCTCTCTCTCCCTCCCCCTCCCTCCTCCCTCCCTCTCTCTCCCCCTCCCCCCCCCTTGCCCCCTCCATCTCTTCCCCCCTTTCTCCTTCCCCCCTCCTTTTCCCCCCCATCCTTCCCCCCCCCTTCCCCCCTCCCCCCCCTCCCTCCCCCCCCCTCTCTCTCCCCCCCCCTCTCTTTCCCCTCCCTCTCTCTCCCCTCTCTCTCCCCCTCCCTCTCCTCCCCTTCCCCCCCCCCCCCCCCTCCCCTTTCTCTCTAAAAAAACTTTGCAAAACACTGGGGGCATTGACTAATACCTAATTTCTTTTGCCCTTTGTTTCCCAAAGATTAGATGTTTAAAAAAAACGTTTCAAAATAAAAATTGATATTTTGCTCTACCTTCTCTCCATCCTTCCACCCTCTTCCCATCTCTGTCTCTCTCTGTCCTCTCTCTCTCTCTCTCTCCACCACCACACTTATACAAGTTTTCAAGTTTGTTTTTGGTGTGTGTGTGTGGGGGGGGGGGGGGGGTTGCTTCCCTCTCTCTCACTCCCATGGAGAGCAGATCTAAAACTAAGAAGTGATTTTTTTTCATTACCCTCGTAAACGCTGTCTGTCTGTCTGTCTGTCTGTCTGTCTGTCTGTCTGTCTGTCTGTCTGTCTCTCTCTCTCTCTCTCCTCTCATCTCTCTCTCTCTTCTCTCTCTCTCTCTCACTCGCAAACACACGAACACACACCACGCGAGCACATACACTCACACACATATTGATTTATATGGTTTATCATTGATTAGGTTTATTATTCTATGTCTGCATATAATATCTTTTTTTCTCTCTTTTTTTTTTTTAGATAGATGGCCTAATGAAAAAAAGTAAAAAGAAAATGCACTGCTTATTCAATGTACCATCTGAAAAAAAAAGTTTGACTTTGACACACACACACACGCACGCGCGGCGCGCGCGCACACAACACACACACATCACACACACACACACGCACGCACGCACGCACGCACGCACGCACGCACGCACGCACGCACGCACGCACCACTCACTCACTTTTCTCTCTCTCTCTCTCTCTCTCTCTCCTCTCTCTCCTCTCTCTACTCTCTCCTCTCTCTCTCTCTCTCTCTCTCTCTCCTCTCTTTTTCTTCCATACTCTCTAGTCTCTCCTTTTTGTTCCATATTCTGTGTGTGTGTGTGTGTGTGTGTGTGTGTGTATGTGTATTGTGTGTGTGTGTGGTGTGTGCGCGCGCGCGCGTGTGTGGTGTTTGTGTGTGTGTGGATGTGTGTATGGGTGTGCGTGTGGTGTGTGTGTGTGTGGTTTTTTTAATTAAAAAAAAATTCTTTTATATCGAGGATAATTGAATAAGCACTCATGTGCTTTTTTACATCCAGTCCCCGTGTGTATGCGGTTTTGTAAATTTTGTCATTTGTTTCCACCGGCACACAATGGCCTACTCTTCCGAAAAGCGGAACAGGATTTAACGTGTGCGCAAGATGTTCTGCATGCGTTCGAACACGGGGGCCTCGGTTTATAGTCTCATCCGAAGTGTGTGTGTGTATGTGTGTATGTCTGTGTGTGTATGTCTGTGTATGTGTGTGGGGGGTATGTTGTGGTGTGTGTGTGTGTTGCCAGCAGCTTTCTTCTTAATCTCTGCCAGTAGTGGGTTGATGGCGTTTTGGGGGTCTTTGATCCGGGCGTTGCCTGCCCTTAATTAAAATCCCGCGCTTTTTTTTTTTTTTTGGCGCTGCTTTGGCTCCATCTTGATTTATGTCCCCTTGGTCGTTCACGGCCTTGTCATTGGCTGCCTGCTTGCTGATGCCCTCCTCCCCGTTCGCCTCTCTCTCTCCCTCTCTCTCTCCTTTTTTTCTTCCATATT
>CM054158.1:37584110-37606610 GCA_028751875.1 Rapana venosa | reverse complement strand
CAACTGCAGCAACAAACAGTACACTGACAAATCAGGAAGAAAGCACAGAAACAGGACCTGGAAGACACAATGGCAGCAACAGCAGCAGCTACAACAGCAGCAGTATTAGAAGTAGAAGAAGAAGAAGCAACTAGTAGTATCAGAAAAGACTGTTTAACTTGTAATCATCGCTCAGACACAACACCACCAGGAAAGAGCTGCACAGAAAGAGAGAAGACGAAGAAGAAGAAGAAGAAGAGAGAAGAAGAAGAAGGAGGAGGAGGAGGAGGGGGGAGGAGGAAAGAAGGAAGGAAGGAAGGACGGAAGAAAGAGGGATGGAGAGAATTGGAGATAGAAGGACAGAAGAGAGGTGGAACAGAAAGAGAGAGACAGACAGACAGAGACAGAGAGAGAGACCAAAACACACACAAGAGACAGACATAGACAAGCAGAGACAGAGAGAGAAAAGACAGACGACAGAGACACAGAGAGACAGACGGACAGAGACACAGACAGGCAGAGACACAGAGAGAAGGGCAGACAGAGAGACAGGCAGACAGACACAAACAGACAGAGACACAGACAGACAGAGACACAGACAGACACAGACTCAGAGAGAGAGACACACACACACAAAAAAAGAAATGAGCGGAGAAAGAAAAGGAAGAGTGAGGATGATTGGGGGTAATAATAGAAGGTAGAGAAAGAAAGGAGGAGGGGTTGGTGGGGAAGGAAGGAAGGAGGGAGGGCTGAGGGAGGGATGGGGGGGGGGGGGGTGAGGGAGGGGGAAGGAAGGAAGGAAGGGAGAGGAGGGTGGTGGGGGTGGTGTAGGAAGAGCGGCAGTGATGGAAAGCTGGAGTCGACTGATGATCAACAAGAGGCATTGATCCGACGACGACCAGGCTTTAGCGACGGCAACGGGGCTGGTGGCAGTAGTAGTAGTAGTAGTAGGCTGAGAGAGAGAAGAGGAGAGAGGAAGAGAGAGAGAGAGAGGAGGGGAGGGAGAGAAGAGAGGAGAGAGGGGGATGGAGAGAGAGAGAGGGAGAGAGGAAGGGGGAGAGAGAAACAAACGGAGTTAGGGGAGTAAAGGTGGAGATAGGGGGGGAGAGGAGGAGAGAGAGGGGGAAAGGGGGATTGGGGAAAGGGGGGAGAGGGAGGGAAGGGGAGAAAACGGAGGGAGAGGTGGGAACGGAGTTGGGAGTAAAGGTGGAGAGGGGAGGAGAGAGAGACGGAGGGGGAAAGAGGGAGATTTGGGAAGGGGGGGAGAGGAGGGAGAGGTGGGAACGGGGTTGGGGATAAAGGTGGAGAGAGGAGGGGGGGAGGGAGAGAGAGACGGGGGGAGAAAGAGGGAGATTTGGAAGGAGGGAGAGGGAGGGAGGGAAGGGAGGGAAAGGGGGGAGAGGGGCAGATGGGAGAGGGGAAAACGGAGTTGGGGGAGTAAAGGTGGAGTGAGAGAGAGAAGTTGGGGAGGAAAGGTGGAGAGAGAGGGGGAGGGAGGGAGAGAGAGGAGGAGGGAGAAATAGAGGGAGATAGGTAGGAAGGAGAAAAAAAAAAAGAGGGATTGAGAAACTGGAGGAGAGAGAGGGGAGAGAGAGAGAGAGAGAGAGGGGGAAGGGGGAGAGAGGGGGGGGGAAGGGGAAAAAGAGACGGGAAGAGAGGGGTGGGGGGGGGGAGGGGGGGGGAAAGGGGATGGGGGGAAAGGAGAAAAAAGGGGAAAAGGAGGGGGTTTTTAACTGGCTGGCCAAAGGCTTGGGCCATAAAGGGCTTTTGATTCCCCTTGTTTAAAGGCCCCCCGCCCCCTTTAACCTCCTTTTCCCCCCCTCCCCTCCTTCTTCTCCTCGGGCCCTTTTTTAACCCCCCCCCCCCCCCACCCCCAACCCCCCCCCCCACCCCCCCACCCCCCCCCTTAAAACCCATCTCCTCACCCACCCACCACCCCCACCCCTCCACCACCCCCCATAAACCCCGGGCCCAAAACCAGCAACCAGCAGCACGCCCGTAAAAACACCCCACAAAAGACTTATCCCCCCCTTCCCCCCCCCCCCCCCCCCCCCCCATTCCCCCTTACCTTCTTACGCTGTCATGCTGCTACCCAAATTTTCTGCCGTCGTCGTGGTGGGGGGGGTGGTGGTGGTGGTGGTGGTGAGGGTTGGGAGTGTGCGAGCGTGCGTGTGTGTGTGTTGGGTAGGTGGGGTGGGTAGGGGGGGGGGGGGGGGGGGTTGTCCTCTGTATCTCTTTACTCGCTCCCTTCTTTTTTTTTTCTTTTTTGGGTTTCTTCCCTTCATTGCTTCTCTCCTCTCTTTTTCCTGTCTCCTTTTACCTGCTTTTGCTTCTGTCTTTTTTTGGTTGTTGTTGTGTTGTTGTCTTGGTTTGTATCTCTTGACTCTTTCTGTGAGGGAGAGTCCAGATTGAAAAGAAAGATGGGGGGAGGGGTTGCGTGTTGTGTGGTGCTGCGTGTGCGTGGGGGTGGAGAGGGGGGTTGAGGAGGAGGGGGGGAAGGGGGGGGGGGTAGAAGCAGTACTGGGTAGTATATTATATTATATTATATTTTATGACACCTCCTCCTGACCTTTTGAATCCAAGTCGGATTTGTTTCTAGATCAGAATGGTGGTTTTTTTGCATGGGTGTTTTATGCTTTTGCAAAATTTGGGGGGGGTGTGTGGGGGGGGGGGGGGGGGGGGGGGGTGTTTCGCGCGCGCACCTGCCTGTCTGTCTGTCTATGTCTGTCTGTCTGTCTGTCTGTCTGTCTGTCTGTCTTCTCTCTCTCTCTCTCACTCTCACAACTCTCCTCTCTCTTCTCTCTCTCTCTCTCTCTCTCTCTCTCTCTCTCTCCCCTCCCTCTCCTCCTCCTATTTCTCCCCCTCTCTCCCTTTCAACCACCTTCCTCATCCACCCACTGTCTCACCTGCAGGGTTTTTTTCCCCGTTTCTGGAAATCCCCTTTGTACATGTCAAGTTTTTTGTTTTTTCCTCCCAATAAATCAAGAAGAAGGTAGAAGAAGTGAAGAGAAAGAAAGAACGAAAAAGAAAGAAAGAAAGAAAAGAAATAAAGAAAAGGAAAGAAAGAAAAGAAAAGAAAAAGAGAAAGAAAGATTGAAAGAAAAGAAAGAAAGTAAGAAAGGAAGAAAAACAAAGAAAGAAAGAAAGTAAGAAAGGAAAAGAAAGAAAGAAAGAAAAAAAAAAAGAAAAAAAGAAAGATATATAGAAAGACAGAAAGAAAAAGAATGAAAGAAAGAAAAATGAAGGAAAGGAAAGAAAGAAAAGAGAAAGAAAGAAAAAGAAAGAAAAGAAATAAAGAAAGAAAAGAAAGAAACAAAGACAAGAAATAAAGAAAAGAGAAAAGAAAGAAAGAAGAGTAGATGGTGATTAATCAAGATTGGCGTTTTTAGTTGTTGGTTGGTGTTTTTTCTTGAAGGCAGCTTGACGAAGTTACTTTGTGTCTGACATCTATACCTGCATGCATGCGACACGAGACAGCAACAGAGCGAGCAGCAGCAGCAGCGCAGCACAGCACAGCACAGCACAGAACGTGCTGTTGTGTGCGCATGCACGTATGTAGGCGCGTGTATGCGAGAGCACGCGCACACACACAGACACAGACACACACACATACGCTTTTATTTGTTCCTTTGCAAGATTCGGCGCTATATAAATTCCATACGTTATTATTATTATTATTATATTTATTTTTTTTTTTTTATATATTTTTTTATTTTTATTATTATACTCGCACGCACGCGCGCAGGCACGCACACACACGCGCGCGCACACACACCACACAAACATGTAAAAAGACGTTAAATTAAATCAAATTTTAAAAACGAACGAGCAAAACACGCAGGCAGGCAGGCATTTAAGAATTCAGGTGCGCGCGTACACACATACACACACACACACGCTCGCACGTTTGCACGCATTCGCACACACACACACACAAACACACACACACACACACACACACACACACACACAGAGCATTTTTTGATAATTATGTAGAGAGAAACTTAAGTAAAAACTAAGGGTGTGGGTATGGGGGGAAAAGGGGAGGGAGGAGGAGAGATATCTCTGTGTCTGTGTGTCTGTCTGTTTGTCTGTCTCCGTCTGTCTGTCTGTCCTCTCTCTCTGTCTCTCCTCTCTCTGTCTCTCTCTCTCTGTGTCTCTCTCTCTGTCCCTCCCTCTCTCTCTCTCCTCTCCCTCTTCCCCCCCCCCCCCCCCCCCCCCTCTCTCTCTCTCTCTCTCTCTCTCTCTCTCTCCCTCTCTCTCTCTCTCTCTCTCTCTCTCCCTCTCCCTCCCCCTCTCCCTCCCCTCTCCCCCCCTCTCCCTCCCTCCTCCCTCCCTCTCTTCTTTCCTCCTCCTCTCTCTCTCTCTCCCTCCTCCCCCCTCCTCTCTCCCTCTCTTTCTGTGCTCCAAGAAAACAGCTGTAATAACTCAATAAATAATTTATATTATATATTATTATGATGAATCTGGACTGATAATGTGATTGCGCGTGCTTGCTTCTATCGTTTCTATTGCCCTGCCAGGGTGTGTGACCTGTGTGTGTGTGTGTGTGTGTGTGTGTGTGTGTGTGTGTGTGTGTGTGTGTATGTGTGTGTGTGGTGTTGCGTGTGTGCACATTTGACTTGATGGAACTATTACTTGTCACTGGTTGTATGACTGTGTAAGAATGAGTTGAGTGCAAGCGCTTTGATTTGTCTCTGCAAGATATAGCGCTTTATAAATTCCATTTATTATTATTATTATTATTATGTTTCAGGTTTTACGCCAGTAACAACGACCACGTGATCGATGTCAACCTCTATGACCGCATTGACATCATATGCCCGCATTATAGTGGACCCAGTACCCCGTCCAACCCTTACGAGTACTACGTCATATACAGGGTAAGTGAACTCGGAACTCACAAAGGATTTATTCCCAAAAAGGCCACCATTGGCCCATACAGTGAAGGGGGGTGGGGGTGGGGTGGGGGGTTGCCGAACTGCTTAGTAATTTGGTGGTGGGAGGGGGGAAAGGGGGGGGCGGGGGGGCAAAGCATAGTAAGGACAATTTGTTACTGTATATTAATATATAAAAAAGTCAGGTACAGAAATATGACTTAGGATAACAATAAATATCTCTTATTATTTATATTATTACAGGGTAAGAAGAAAAAAAAGAGAGAGAGTGTGTGTGTGTGTGGTGTGTGTGTGTGTGTGTGTGTGTGTTGTGTGTGTGTGTGTGTGTGTGTGTAAATGAATGTGCGTCTCGGTGGTGGGACTCGAACTCTGGCTCGTCAAATCGCGAACGCAACAACGCTCTAACCACTATGCTTAACCACCTGCTTCCCGACCTCTTTTAAAAAAATAAAGTAAGTGATTAAATCGACAACTTTAGTCAGAGAGAGAGTGTGTGTGTGTGTGTGCTTCTTCACCTACTAGCATTGGTCTTTGCTAGATGAAAGGCCAGGCAGCAGAAAGCGCTATTTGTCAGTGCAGCATGCCCTACGATGCAGGTTGGGCAGAGAGAGGGAGAGACAGAGACAGACAGAGACTGAGACAGACAGACAGAGAGAGCACACAAAGAACTAATCACTTATCTTTGACGACGAGTCTGGAATGGACAAGAAGACAAAACGACCACTACCACTGTCATTTTCAGTTTCGGGAGAGGAGGAGGGGTGAGGGAGAGAGAGGGAGGGAGGGATGGGGAGGAGGGGAGGAGGATTTAGGGAGGGAGAGAGGGAGGGGTAGAGTAGAAGGATATGAAAAACATTGAATCCTAGCTCCCGCTGAAATTGTCATTAGGAATGGAGGGGAACTGTGGGGAGGGGGGGGGGGGGGGGGGGGGGGGGGGGGGGGGGGGGAGGAGAGGTGGCGGGCGCGGGTGGAGGGGGGCTGGGCTGTCAGTATAAATAGAACCCCCACCTTCTGAAAATTCTGAGCTAGGAATTCCCTCTTTTCTATCCTTCTCTTTGTTTTTGCCTCGTTCCTTTTTTCTTCCCGTGACCTCCATTATATAATTATATTGTCTGCCTTCTTGGTCCATTCTCCTGCCTTTTTGTTTTTCCCCCACAAGGAAAGAGTCCCCAAAGACAAAAATTCTCTCCCACGCCGAAGTAGGATGTGCTGGGCCTGTCTTGTTAGGCGCTTAACGGCAGCGCAACAACGCTTTTTCGCTTCAAATAAACAGACAGCAATTGTTGCTGTTTGAGCGTTCGAACGACGACGACGAAGAAGAGAAGGAAATGTCATTCGGTACTCAAAATGTTCTTAATTCCTTGTGCTGTCTGATTCTTGGAGAGGAAATCCTGCTTCTCTTTGTCGTCCCTCCTGTTTATACTGTTCAAGTGCACTCTGAAACAGAAGTACGCAAGAACAACAACGTCATTTAACAGAGAGGGAGAGGGAAGGAGGGAGGAAGGAAGGGTGAGCGGGGACAGACACACAGGCACGCAAATGTGCGCGATGCACATACACACACAGTCATCCACCATCAACAACAGTCATACATACATACATACAGTCAGAGAGAGAGAGAGAGGGAGAACTCGAACTCGAACTCGAATATTTTAATGAGGGTATATGGATAAACAAGTGGCTTCTTTACACCATGCCCTCGTCAAAAGAGGTTAAAAAAAAAAAGCAATGAAACAAATAAGAAAACATTCAAATCGAATAAAAGATAGTATAGACACTTAAATAACTAAGTAATTGCATAAGTAATATTCAAAGATTTTCTTAACATATTGTCAAGCACATGTCTATTCTTATCATTCTAAAGCATATCGACACTGTATTGACATATTACATACAGACACAAACCCATAGTCAGCTGAACAAGAATCGCTTCGCAACAATCCTCAAAATTCCGAACCAATGGCCAAAAAAAAAAAGAGAAAGAAAGAAAAAAGTGGCCCAACCACAAACACCATCATCACAGAAGAAAGACACGAGACATACAGGAACAGAGAGAACCTCCTGCTTCACCTACTAGCCTTCATCTTTGCTAAATGCACTATAAAAATGTGCACACACAGAGACAGACACAGACAGACAACTTGCTTCACCGACTAGGATTCATTTTTGCTAAAATGCACTCTAAAAATGTGCACAGACAGACAGACAGACAGACAACTTGCTTCACCTACTAGCATTCGTCTTTGTTAGAATGCACTCTAAAATATGCACAGAAAGAGGCAGACAGACACAGACAGACAGACAACTTGTTTCACCTACTCGCATTCATCTTTGCTAAAATGCACTCTTAAAATGTGCACAAACAGAGACAGACAGACAGACCACTTGCTTTATCTACTAGCCTTCATCTTTGCTAGAATGCACTCTAAAATATGCACACAAAACACACACACACACACACACAACACACACACACACACACAACCCCCACACACACACCACAGAAACAGAGATTGGAAATGCTTTTTAAGAAAAAAAGTTTAAAAGAGAAAGGAAAAAAAAAAGCAATTTGGAAAAGGCGGTATACACCAGGCTCGCATTCTCTTCCCTGGCAATTTAAATCTGTTGTTTCCCTTCGTTCTCTCGGTCGAGGGCTTATAAAATTTCTAAATTGTTTTCGATTTTTGTGGGAGTCCCAGTTTTTTTGTTTTTTTTCTCCTTTTTTCTTTTTTCTCTCATTTTTGCCGCTTGCCAGACATTTATGTGCATCCTCAACTTGTCTGTTGGCGAATCGATACGGGAAAAAGCAACGTGTATTGAAGCCCGTTCAAGCAATGATGATGATCTTTTATATCTCCCGAGTTTTTAAAAAAAGAAAAAAAGTTTGTAGGGTTTTATTATTTTTTTAGGGGGGTGAGGGGTGGGGGTTGGTTTGTGATTTTCCTTCCTGGTTTTTGTTGTTGTGGGTTGTGTTGTTTTTTGTTTTGTTTTGTTGTATTGTATTTTCATGCAAATAAGTAGGTTTATTGTTTTTGTTGTTGTTGTTGTCGTTGTTGTCCCTTGGTATTTGGGGAAAAGTTTAGAAGAGAAACGGGAGTCGATTTTTTGCAGTGTGTGTGTGTGTGTGTGGTGTGTGTGTGTGTGTGTGTGTGTGTGTGTGTGTGGGGGTGTGTGTGGGGTGTGTTGGTGTTTTTTAAAATAAAAGTTTGAGAGTAAAACTTGATTTTTTGAATCGCATCCATATTCACTCTCTGTTTTTATTCATGTGCCCTTTTGTCTCTGTCTCTTGTTCTCTCTCTCTCTCTCTCTCTCTCTCTCTCTCTCTCTTCTCTCTCTCTCTCTTTCTTCTCTCTCTCTATCTCGTTTCCTCTCTCTCGCGAACGCATCCGACTTGAGCGTTGGAGATGATGAGGGTTTGATGATGATGATGATGATATATCATCATCATTATTAGTATTATTATTATCTTTTAAGTCTTTCTGGGGGGAAAGGCAGGAAAATACGTACGTTATCATACTATTGATATCATATTTATTATTACGTTATTTATATTCTCTTGTTATCATTAATTATTATATTATCATCATGAATAGCAGCAGCACCATCACATCTCATCTAAATATTATCATCATTATCAGCGCCATCACCATTTCATCATCATCATCATCATCATACATAATTCAGTATATGCTACAAACTATACCCTCGTCATTGTTATCAACCTCATATCATCTCATCAACTTATCATCATCTCACCATCACCATCATCACCACCATCATCATCTCGATAATACTACTACAACTAGTACCCTCGTCATTGTTAACATCATCATCATAATCATGATCATCACCATGATCATCATCATTACCATCATCATCATAATTAGTATCAGTACTACTACAACTCCTATCCTCGTCATCACCATCATCCTCATCCTCATCCTCATCACCATCCTCATCACTCACCATCCTCACTTCATTGTCGTTGTTCGTTGTTGTGTGTGTGCAGGTGGAGAAGAAGAACTACGACAAGTGTGTGATCAACGACACCACGCAGAAGATGAAGATCATCAACTGCTCCACGCCCAACTCGGCTCGCCCCAACATGTACTCCATGATGATCCTCAACGACCAGCCCGTGCAGGGCAACCCCGACTTCCACGAGGGCAACAGCTACTACTTTATATGTGAGTCGTTGTTGTTGTCATGCGTGTGGCTGTGTGTGGTTTGTATGTGGTGGTGGTGGTGTGTTGGGTGGTTGGGGGGTGGTTAGGGTTGTGGGGGTGTGGTGGGTGGGTGTGGGTTTGGGGGGGGGTGTGTGGGGGGTGTGGGGGAGAGGTGGGGTGTTGGGTGGTTGGGGGATGTGTGGTGTATGTGTGTGTGGCGTGCATGTATTTTCAAAAGCATGACACTATCTATTCAAACACATACAAACAGACACACACAGAAAAGCCACACATACACATACTTTCGAAAACGAAACTCTCTCGTTCTCTCAACCACATCTCTCTCCTCTCTCTCTCTCTCTCTCTCTCTCTCTCTCTCTCTCTCTCTCTCTCTCTCTCCCTCTCTCTCCCCCTCTCCTCCCTCCCTTCTATCTCTCTCCCTCCTCCTCTCTCAGTCTCTCTCTCCCTCTCCTTTCTCTCTTTCCTCTCCCTACTCTCTCTCTCTCCCTCCCTCCTCTCCCTCTCCCTCTCTCTCCCTCCCTCCCTCTCTCTCTCCATCCCTCTTCTCCCTCTCCTCCTCCCCTCTCCTCTCCGCTCTCTCTCTCTCCCCGCCTCTCTCTCTCCGCCTCTCTCTCTCCCCCTCCCCCCTCTCTCTCCTCTCTCCCCTCCTCCCTCTCTCCATCCCTCCCCCTCCCTCTCCCTCCCCCCTCCTTCTCTCTCCTCTCTCTCTCCCTCCCTCCCTTCTTTTCCCTCCCTCTCCCTCCCTCCCTCTCCTCTCTCTCCCTCTCTCTCCTCTCCCCTCCCTCTCTCTCCCCTCCCTCTCTCTCCCCTCCTTCTCCTCTCCACTCTCCTCCCTCCCTCCCTCGTCTCTCCCTCCCTCCCTCCTCCCTCTCCATCCCTCTCTCTCGGGACTTGCACCGGACACAAACACACGGCACGACTTCACCTGCCCTCAGAACTAATGACCCTCAATTCAGCGGAGCGGACATTGGACAGAAATCTCCAATGTTCTGCGCTGTGAATGGAAAAAAGTTATTAGTCACTCGACTCCTCTGTCACCCAGTCTCTCCGCTGCTCTCTGTCTCTCTCTCTCTCTCTCTGTTTCTTTCTCTGTCTTCTCTCTGTTTTTGTCTCTGTCTGTCTCTCTCTCTCTCTCTCGTCTCTCTCTTCTCTCCTCTCCTCTCTCTCTCTCTCTCTCTTCTCATCTCTCTCTCCTGTCTCTCTCTTTTCTTTCTCTGTTTCTTTCTCTCTTCTGTCCCCTTCTCTCTCTCTCTCTCTCTCTGTCAGTCTGCCTCTGTCTCTGTCTGTCTGTCTGTATCTGTCTGTCTGTCTGTCTCTCTCGTTTTCTGTCTCGCTCTGTGTCTGTCTCTCTCTCTTAATCTCTCTTTCTCTCTCCCTCCCACTGTCTTTCCCTTCTCTTTTTCTTTGTCTCTGTCTCTCCCTCCTTCCCCATCTCACCCACCTTCTTCCTTCCTTTCCTCTTTTCATCCTTCCTCCTCTTTCCTCCTCTCTGTCTCTCTGTCTGTCTGTCTGTCTGTCTACTATCTCTCTCGTTATGTTTACGTCTCTGTCTCGTTCAGTAATAATGTTTCTTTCTCTGTTTCTGCTGCTTTCTGTCTCGCACTGTGTCTGTCTTTGTCGCTTTGTTTCTCTGTCTCTCTGTCTCTCTTGGTGTCTGTGTTCTCTCTCTCTCTCTCTCTCTCTCTCTCTCTCTCCCCCTCCCTCCCTCTCCCCTCTCTCTCTCCCTCTCTTTCCCTCTCTCCTCCCCCATCTCTTCCACCTCCCTCCTTCCTTTCCTCTTTTCATCCTTCTTCCTCCTCCTCCTCCTCCTCTCTCTCTCCCTCGATATGAAAGGAAAATTTTTTTTTTAATCTCTCTCTCTTTCTCTCTCTCTCTCCTCTCTCTCCTCTCTCTCTCTCTCTCCTCTCACTCTCTCTCTCTCTCTCTCTCTCTCTCTTCCTCCCCCTCTCCCTCCCCTCCTCCCTCCTCTCCCTCCCTCTCCCTCTCTCCTTTTTCAATCCGTTATTTTCTGTCCTGATGGTGTCATTGTGGATAGTGGGTGCGTAGTCAACATTTGAGTGGAAGGTCCCTGGGTACAACAGCATTCAACAACACCAGTAATAGAGGACTCCGTGGCACTGGAACCACTGGCACACACACACAACACACACACACACACACACACACACAGAAGGGGAGAGAGAGAGAGAGAGGCGGGAGTGATGGAGGGAGGGAGGGAAGGAGGGAGGGAGAGAGAGAGAGAGAGAGAGAGAGAGAGAGAGAGGAGAGAGACAGAGAGAGACTGAGAGAGAGGAAGGGGGGGAAAGGGGGAGAGGGTAAAGAGAGACATAGAGACACAAGGAGAAACAAGAGAGAGGAGAGAGGAGAGTGGGGGGGGGGGGGGGGCAAAGAAAGACACAAGGAGACAGAGAGAGAGAGAGGCAAGAAAGACAGAGAGAGGGGGCAAAGAAAGAAAACACAAAAGTTAATTGAACTGATCTGTTTTAAATTTGTTCTTTCTTTTGTACAGAATCGATGTAACTACTTTACTCGCACTCGCGCACACACACACATGCACGCACACACAACACACACTTACAAACATACACACACAAACACACACACACACACACACACACACACACACACACACACACCGAAACGTTGGGATGGATTTTCGATAACGTCGGGTTGTTTTGGTTTGTTGTTTTTGTTGTTGTTTTTTGTTTGTTTTGTTGTTGTTGTTTTTTGGGGGGTGGTTAGGTCTGCTTCTCTCCGATGGTATCAGGTTTATAACTAAAACGTTTGGTTAAAGCTGAACTGGGAATGTTGTTTTTATTCTGACCTGCCATGCAGCAGGACTGGTTTCATGTAGATGTATAGGAAGATAAAGGAATAAGATGTACAGAAAAGGTCTATCGCGACGTCATTGTAATGATCACAAGTACAATTTATTTGTCTTCCAAAGCACCCTCACATAGACCTGCCCTTCACGAATCTGCCATATTTTCACTGCCAAATTCCTCTGAACAATCTGCCGTATTTTCACTGCCAAATGCCTCTGAACAATCTGCCGTATTTTCACTGCCAAATGCCTCTGAACAATCTCATATTTTTCCAAATTTTCAACTGCCAAATGAAATGCCTCATGAATTTCTGCAATCTTGCACGTATTTTCACTGCCAAATGCCTCTGAACAATCTGCCATATTTTCACTGCCAAATGCCTCTGAACAATCTGCCATATTTTCACTGCCAAATGCCTCTGAACAATCCGCCATATTTTCACTGCCAAATGCCTCTGAACAATCTGCCATATTTTCATGCCTAAATGCCTCTGAACAGTCTGCCGTATTTTAAATGCCATCACAGGCATAGAACCTGCCTCTAATCAGGCTGATATTATAAACCGTCTGTTATTTTAAAGTGTCATACAGGCATAGACCTGCCTATTAAACATCCTGCCATATTTTCAACGCTGTATGCACGGACCTGTCTCTATTTATTCAGTCTGCCAAAAAAAACACTGCATGTCATAAATTTTCAGTGCCATAATTATGCACAGTCCTGCCTCTAAACTAGTCTGCCATAAACTCTGTATAATGTTCAGTGCCATATGCATAGAACCGCGTTAATTAAGTCAACATGCTATATAAACTAGGAACAACACTCACTTTGCAAAAGAAAATATGCTTGTGTATAAGTAAGTGTAAATGATTTGAATGTAAGCGCTTTGGTTTGTTCCTTTACAAGATTCAGCGCGGTATAAAGTCCATACATTATTATTATTTTTATTATTATTATTATTATTATTATTATTATCATCATTATTATTATTATTATTAATTTATTTATTTTATTATTATTATTATAAACTGTATATATGCATTTTCAATGCCATATGCATAAACCTGTCTCGTAAGTCAACCCGCAATAAAACGTTGGGGGGGGTGGGGGTGGGGGGGGGAGGGGTGGGGGGGCGAGGGGGGGGGGGTGTGGAGGGGGGGGGGGGTGGGGGGGGGGTGGGGTGCCTATCATAGGCATAAACCCAGATTTTAGGCCAATTATTTGCAAGTAAACCGTAAATAATTTTTAGAGCCTTAAGAAAAACCCCACGTTGGCATTTACTGGTGGGAAATGGCGTTTACTGGTGGGAAAGGGATGGATGGAAGGAAAATTGAGATAACTAGGCTCAAGAGGGGGGAGAGGGAGGGGAGCCCAACACAGTAGTAGGCAGCCTAGCAGGGAACGTTTTAGAAAGGGGGTAAACTTAGGAGAGAGAGACTGCAGGAGTCTGGGGGTCTGTCTGTCTGTCTGCCACAGCCACAGCTTATAATTTGAGGCTCGTCAGATGCCCAGCAGGACTGCAGTTTTCGCTTTCTTCTGGCTGCTGTCAATGCTGGGATGCTGTCACGGCGCGCGAATAAAATAAGCGTGGATACTGTTTCTGCTGTGAGCAGCAGGAAATCTGTTCTCTTTTGCAGATGTGGGTTTAAAAAAAAAAATGTCTGAATGTAAACAAAATGATTATGGGATTTTGTTGTTTTGTTAGCGTTTGTGCGTGGGTTTGTTGTTTTTTTTAATTTTATTTCACACAGTTGTGTTGTGATTGTGTGTTGGGTTTTTGGCGGTTAATTTTTTCACATTTATTTTATTGTATTTCTTTTATTTCGAGGATAATGGAATAAGCACTCACGTGCTTTTTTTAAACATCTAGTCCCCGTGTGTATGCAGTTGTGTAAATTTTGTCATCCGTTCCCTCCGGCACACCAATAGCCTACTCTTCCGAAAAGCGGAACGGGTTTTCTTAACGTGTGCGCAAGATGTTCTGCGTGCGTTCGCACACGGGACCTCGGTTTAAAAGTCTCATCTTATAATTATAAAGGACTTTTGGGGGAGAGTGGAGTTGGCACTGATGTTAACTCCAGAGGAACATGTGTGTTTAATTAAAACTACCTGCACGATCTTGTTGGCCCAGCTTACCAAATATCATCGTCAATCAGGTCTCTTCACCTTCACTTCAACACAAAATAACCCCCCCCACACACACACACACACACATACACACACACAGTGTAACACATTTTCAGTGTACATCACGTTTAGCCAAAATAGATAATAATTATAATTGATGTTTTTTGTTGTGTCAAATAAGTCTACATGACTTAAATGGCAATAAAATATTCTGAATCTGAATCTCAATCTGAATCACACACACACGCACGCACACTCACACACCACACACACACACACACACACACACACACACACACACACTCACACGCACACTGAATACAGACACACAGGACAGACAGAGCTGAGAGAGTTGAGTGACAGGCGGAAAGGAGAAGTAAACAGGGGAGTTAATTGAACATGGCAGTGTAGCAGGGGCTGTCAGCGCGGACTGCAGTATGTAAGGGGTTAACTCTCCACACTAGACTCCACCCACTGCTGTACCCCTGCTGCTGCTTCTGCTGCTGCTGCTGCTGCTGCCGAGTAAATGGGGGTGTGTGGGGGTGGTGTGGGGGGTGGTGTTGTGTGGTGTGGTGTAGTGTAGTGTGTTGTTGTGTTTGTTTGTGTGTGTTTTTGTTGTTGTATGGTGTTGGGTGTGGTGGTGGGTTTTTTGTGTGTGCACGTGTGTGTTGTGTTGTGTGTGTGTGTGTGTGGTGTGTGTGTGTGTGTGTGTGTGGTGTGTGTGTGTGTGTGTTGTGGTGGTGGTGGGTGGGTGGTGTTGGTGGTGGTGGTGTGCGTGTGTGTTGTGTTTAGGTCAAGTTTTTATTCCAGATAAGTATATTGAATAAGCAGTGCATTTGCTTTTGTTTTTCATAAGCCATCTGTGTGTTTGTGTGTGTGTGTGTGTGTGTGTTTTGTGTGTGTGTGTGTGTGTGTTGTGTTGTGTGTATGTGTGCCGTTGTGTTTTTGGGTGTGTGGGTGGTCAGTGTGTGTGTGTGTCTACGTGTGTGTGTGTGTGTGTGTGTGTGTGTGTGTGTGTGTGTGTGTGTGTGTGTGTACGTGTGTGTGTGTTTTACGTGTGTGTGTGTGTGTGCTACGTGTGTGCTGTGTTTTATGTGTGTGTGTGCGTGTGTGTGACGGCCTGTGGTGTTCGTGAGGTTGTCCTTGGTAGACTGTGTCTGTTTGCTTGTATGTTGTTATGTCTTTATTTTCGATGAGTGGAATTGAATATTTTTGTTGGGGAAGAAGTAGCCTTGGTAAATTATGTTTTGTGGAAAGCAGTACACTGGGTAATAGTCTGGCTGGTGAAATTTGTGTGTGTGGGCTTTGTTTTGTTTTTAGTTTTGAGTAGGCAGACTGTCTTGTTTGAGTGAAGATCATCAGCTATGTTATAGCAT
Organism: Rapana venosa; assembly: GCA_028751875.1. Lineage (NCBI taxonomy): Eukaryota > Metazoa > Mollusca > Gastropoda > Neogastropoda > Muricidae > Rapana > Rapana venosa. The sequence continues at coordinate 37,591,218 of CM054158.1, read as the reverse complement.
TGAGATGAGTCACTGGATCATCTTGTGTGTGCACCTTGACTAATAATAATAATAATAATGTATGGAATTTATATAGCGCTGAATCTTGTAAAGCAACAAATCAAAGCGCTCAACTAGGGTATAGATGTATGATATCATAGATTCTCTCTCTCTCTCACACTCACTCATTCACTCATTCACTCACAACACACACACACACCCAAACACACACACACACACACACACACACACACACACACACACACACACACACTGAACAATAGAAAGACTTTTTATTTGTACGCATCTTATAACATTTCAAAACACTTTCAAACCCCTGCTACTAACCAAGCCCATCCATCAATCCAGTTTATTTTCCCTCTTCCCCCTCCTACCCCCCTCCTCCCCCCATCCCCCCACCCTTCATCTTCACACAACACCCACCCACCCCACCCCCACCCCACCCGTCCCCACCCAAACCCTACCCACCCAGCCAAATAAACCCCACCCCAGACACAGACAAACAAGGACACAAGACCACAGACAGACAGACAGACAGACAGACAGGCAGACAGACAGAGCTCTTCTGAGTGCTTGAGCGAGAGAGAGGTGAGTGACAGGCGCAAAGGAAAAGTAAACAAGGGAGGTAATTGAACATGGCGGTGCAGCAGCAATGGTTGCCAGCGCCCCCCCCCCCCCCCCCCCCCCCCCCCCCCCCCCCCCCCCCCCCCTCACTGCTGTAGTAGTAGTGTAGTGTAGTGTAACCCACGCTCTCCCCCTCACACACACACACACACACCACTCGGCCAGCCCACTAACCACTGGGCACAGGGCGCCCACAAGTGTCAAATCCTGGGGTGCGGGGGTGGGTAGGAAGGAAGGCTGGCTGGCTGGCTTGTCTGGCTGGCTGTCTGGCTTGTCTCTCAGGCTGGCTGGCTGGCTGGCTGTCTGTGTGTCTGTCCCACTCACAGGCTTACTACTGTATAGATCGTCTGTCTGTCTGTCTGTCCCACTCACAGGCTTACTGTTGTATAGATCGGTATGTCTGTCTGTCTGTCTGTTTGTCTGTCCCACTCACAGGCTTACTACTGTATAGATCGTCTGTCTGTCTGTCTGTCTGTCTGTCCCACTTACAGGCTTACTGTTGTATAGATCTGTCTGTCTGTCTGTCTGTCTATCTGTCTGCCCCACTCACAGGCTTACTGTTGTATAGATCTGTCTGTCTGTCCGTCTGTCTGCCTGCCTGTCTGTCTGCCCCACTCACAGGCTTACTGTATAGATCTGGCTGTCTGTCTGCCTGTCTTGTCTGTTCCACTCACAGGCTTACTACTGTATAGATCCGTCTGCCCTTCTGTCTGCCTGTCTGTCTGTCTGTCTGTCCCACTCACAGGCTTACTACTGTATAGATCCGTCTGTTTGTCTGCCTGCCTGTCTGGCTGGCTGTCTGCCTATCTGTTTGTCTGTCTGTTTGTCTGCCTGTCTGTCTGTCTGCCTGCCTGCCTGTCTGTCTGTCTGCCCCACTCACAGGCTTACTGTTGTATAGATCCGTATGTCTGCCTGTCTGCCCGTCTGTCTGTCTGCCTGCCTGCCTGCCTGCCTGTCTGTCTGTCTGTCTGCCCCACTCACAGGCTTACTACTGTATAGATCTGTCTGTCTGCCTGTCTGTCTGTCTGCCTGTCTGTCTGTCTGGCTTGTCTGTCTGCTGCATGCTGTGTCTTTTCAGTTCCTTTTGGGCTAGGTAGGGCCTCGGCTTTTTTTTTTTTGGGTTGGGTGGGGGGGGGGGGGTTTTTTTAGGAGAAAATAGGAATGGTGTAGTTAATTGAGATTACCATAAAGTAGAGAGAGGGGGGGGGGGGGTGGAGTTGGAAACGTAGAAAGGTGTTAGGCGAATGTTGCGTTGAATGTAAAGGGGGTAGGGTGGGGGTGATTTTGGAAATTTGGGCAGACGTTATTAGGGTTTGGGATTTTTTAAAAAGCTTTCTCAGAGCATTATTCAAAAAAAAATGAGAGAGAGAAAAAAAAAAAAAATTTTTTGGGGGGGCCAAAGGGGGTTTTAAAAAAAACCAAATTTCTGGGGCCGGCCCCGCAAAGAAAAACCGGGTTTCCACGGAACAATACCAAAACCTTTTTTTTTACATTTTTCTTTTTTTCCTTTTTCATTTCCACTTTTTTTTTTTTAAACAAACAACAACCCCTTTTTTCTTTTTCCCCAATAATCCTTCTTTCAGGTTTCTTTTAATTTTTTTTTCCACTCAAAAATTTCATCCCCCCCCCCCCCCCCCCACCCCCCCCCCCCCCACCCCCCCCCCCCCCCCCCCCCCCCCCCCCCCCCCCCCCCCCCCCCCCCCCCCCCACCCCCCCCCCCCCCCCCCCACCCCCCCCCCCCCCCCCCCCCCCCCCTCCCCCCCCCCCCCCCCCCCCCCCCCCCCCCCCCCCCCCCCCCCCAACCCCCGCCCCCCCCCCCCCCCCCCCCCCCCCCCCCCCCCCCCCCCCCCCCCCCCTCCCCCATCCCCCCAAATTCCCTTTTCTTCCCCCCCCCCCCCCCAAAATTTTCTAATTTTCCTTTTTTTTCGCCCTCCCACTAAGGGGAATTTTAAAAAAAAACCCCAAGGGGGGGCAGAAGCCTTGTGGTTGAATCCACGCAATCCCCCGGGGGCCCCACCCCGCGGGGAATTTCCCCCTGGTTTAAACTGCGCCCCTTTTAAAAAAAGTTTTCAAAAATTAAGGGCCCCCCTGGAACCGGCAGAACATTTTCCAACTTAAATTTGCCCTTTTCGGGGGGGCCTGTGTGGGTGGACGAGACAGAATTTCGAAACCGAAACCCCCTGGGTTAAAGGAAAAAGGCAAATTCAAACCCCATAAAAAAATTTTAAAAAAAAAAAACCCCCCCCTTTTCCTTTCCCCCCCTTTTTTTTTTTTTTTTTTCCCCCCCTTTCCCTTCCCCCCCCTTCTCTTCCTTCCCCCCTCTTTCCCCTCCCCTCTCCCTTCCTCCCTCTCTCTCTTTTTTTCCCTCCCCCCTTTCCTTTCCTCCCCCCTCTCTCCTTCCCCCTCCCTCTTTTCCCCCCCTCCCCCCTTCCCCCCTTTTCCATCCCTCCCTCCCTTCCCCTTTCCTTCCCTCTTTCCTCCCCTCTCCTCCTTTCCCTTTGTCAAATTGTGGCACATAGAAAAACCGGGGGGAAGGGAGGGAAAAGGGGCTCGTGCTAAGCGGAGTGACGGGTTTTTCCCTTTGTCAAAAGGTGGCAACCCTCCACCTAAAGGGGCCGGGCATCCTTCCTCCCCCCCCCCCCCTTTCCCCTCCTCCCCCCTCCCCCTCCCCTCTCTTTCCCTCCCCCCCCCTCTCACTTCTTCTGGCCTCACTCACACTTTGTACAGGCTTATTTTAAAGGGCTTGAGAAACCGTGGGGGTTTTTTTTACTTTTTCGAAGAAGAGGAAATTAAAAGGAGTGGGAGAAATATTTGAGGGAATTTTGGAAGAAGAAGAAAAAGAGCATGGTAAGAGGGGAAAAAAAGAAATAAAAGGAGTTTAGTTAGGGGGGGGGGGGGGGTTGTGGTAGTAAAAGTTTCTTGGGGGGGAAGTGGATAAGTTTTTGGGAGTACAATTTTTTTGGGGGGGGGGGGAAGAGTGAGAGAGGAAAAGGGGGAAAAAAAGGGGGGGGGGAAAGGATGAAGAAAGGGGGGGGGAGACAGAGGATGAGAGAGAGAGAGAATAGAATGAATAAAGAATGAAGGGGAGGGGGGGAGGTGGAGGGGGAGGGAGAGAGAAGAATAAAAAGAATGAGTGAGAGGGAGGGGAAGGGGAGAGGTGAGGGGAGTATGAAAAAATGAATGAATGAAGAAAGAGGGGGGGGGAGGTGGGGAGAGAGAAAGAGGAATATGAATGAAAGAGAGGGTGGGGGGAAAAAAAGAGAGATATGAAAGAACGAATGAACGAAAAAGAGGGGGGTGGGGGGAGGAGGGGGGGGGGGAGGAGGGGGGAGAGAGAGAATATAAAAAAGAATGAAAGAGATGGGAGGGGGGTTGGGGAGAAAAGAGAGAGAAGAGAGAGAGAAGAGAGAAGAGAGAGAGAGGAGAAAAAAAGGTGCCCACAACAACAAAACCCCACACCACCAAACCCCACCACACATTACCACGGGTCAAAAACCCTTTTATATCCGTTTAAAAAAACACAAAACAAACCCCCAAAAAACCCAAAACCTTCTTCCCCTTCCCCCACCCCCCCCTACCCCCCCCCCTCCACCCACCCCACCACCCCCAAAACTCTTCAAGTCAAAAAAGCACCAAACTTTTGCCCAAATTGTAATGAAGCCTTGCGTAAGGAACTCGATGAATAACCTCCCAGTCCCCTTTGCTGCTGGAATTTACAAGCTAAAGCCAGGCAACCAAGACCTCTGACATCCATCCCCCCCTGTAAGATCTTCAAGGAGAGGAAGTGTGTGGGTGTGGTGTGGGTGTGTTGTGTGTGTGTGTGGGGGGGGGTGTGTGTGTGTGTGTGGTTGTTGTGTGTTGAGGGAAAAACGAGAGAGAAGGAAGAAAGGGGAAAAAGAAAGCAGGGGGAAAATTTTGAAAAAAGAAGAAAAAGGGGGATGGTGGGGGGTGTGGGGGAATGAAAAAAAAGGGTGGGGTGGGGGAAAAAAAGGGGAAAGTAATGGGAAAAAAAAAAATGGAAAAAAAAAAAATGGAAGGGGAAAAAGAAAAGAAAGAATGGAAAAAAAGGGAAAATGGAAAGAAGGAAGAAAGGGGAATGGAAAGAAAAGAAAAAAAAATGGAAGAATAAGAAAGAATGGAAGAAAAGAATGGAAAGAAAAAGAATTGAAAGAAAAAATAATGAAAGTAAAGAAAGAATGGAAGAAAAGAATGGAAAGAAAAAATAATTGAAAGAAAAAATAATGAAAGAGAAGAAAGAATGGAAAGAAAAAGAAAGAATGGAAAGAAAAAGAAAGAATGGAAAGAAAAAATCGAAAGAAAAAAGAAAGAATGGAAAGAAAAAGAAAGAATGGAAAGAAAAAGAAAGAATGAATCCCTCTCTCCCTCTGTCCCTCCCTCCCTCCCTCTCTCTCCCTCCATCCCTCCCTCCCTCCCTCTCTCCCTCCATCCCTTCCTCCCTCCCTCTTTCCCTCCATCCCTCCCTCCCCCTCTCTCTCCCTCGCTAATCATGGTGCAGGCTCAGCGGCTCGTGTCTAATGCGGAGTGACGGGCTTGTGTCCCCGTGTCACAAGGTGGCAACGCCTCTCACCTGAAGACCCAGGTCATCCTTCCTCTTCCCCTTCCTCCCCTTTCCCACCCCCACCCCACCCTCAACCCCTCCCCCCCCCCACCCTTCTCCACCTCCACCCCTTCTTCTACCTCACTCATACTTTGTACAGGCTTACTTGAGCGTGGAATCGTCAGTGAGGATTTTACAGTTCAGGAAGAGAAAATCTGAAGAAGAGGAAGAAAAAATTGGAAGAGGGGGGGGGGGGGGGGGGGTGTTGGAAAGAGACCCCCCCCCCCCCCCCCCCCCATTTCCCCCCCCCAAAAAAAAAAATGCAGCCTTTAAAAAGAAGAAGAAATGATTGGGTAAGTGGTAGTAGTAGTAGCAGTAGTAGTAGTGGTGGTGGACATTTTTTGAATGTTTGGAAAAGTGGAAGAAGTTTTTTTTGGGTGGTGTTTTTGGGGTTTTTTTTTTGCATAGCAGTATGAATGAGGAGGAGAGTGGAGAAGGAGGAAAAGGAATTAAGAAAGGAGGATTTGGTGGAGATTTGGTGGAGGTTGAGGAGGGTTGCGGGGGGGGGGGGGGGGGGGGGGGGTAGATGACCATCAGAATAACAGGAGGAACGAATCGTCAATGGAGATGGAGGTGGGGGTGGGGTGGGGCAGAGGTGGTATGTGCGTAGACTGCTCAGAGAGGTGGAAAGAAGTAGAGGAGAGCGTGGTTCCAGTGTTGCAGGCAGATTGATTGTTGTTTTCTGTCCAGATGTACGACAGTCAGACAGAGAAAATGAGAGAGAGAGAGAGAGAGAGAGAGAGAGAGAGAGAGAGAGAGAGAGGGGGGGGGGGGGAGGAGAATGGAGGGAGAAAGAGAGGGAGAGTCAGAGACAGACAGAAAACATGAAAGAGGAGAAAGGAAGAGAGGGAGAGAGATTCAGACAGAGACAGAGAGGTGGTGAGAGGGGGAGAAAGAGAGACAGGAGATAGTTGGGTGGGGGAGAGGTAGAGGAAGAGAGGGAGAGACAGAGGGAGATGGAGAGAGACAGACGGACGGAATGGTACAGAGAGAGAAAGAGGGATTGAGAGAGGAAGGAGAGACAGACAGACAGAATGGCAGGCAGACAGATAGAAAGACAGAGAGAGAAGAGAGAGAGAGAGAGAGAAGAGATGAGTGAGAGAGAGAGAGAGAGAGAGAGAGGAGAGAGCACGAGTGAGCGAGCGAGCATGTGCGTGCGCTGCGTGCGTGCGTGCGCATGTCTTTAAAAAAGCGAAACAATTTTTTTTAAAATCTTTTGAAGGAAAGGGGAAGGGTGGAAGTGGCAACGATGGCAATGATGGTGGCAGCATGGCAAGGCGAGGCAAGGCAAGGCAACAGTCGGTCAAACGGCTTTTTAAAAAAAAATAGAAAAGGAAAAAAATGAAGAAAAAGGCAGACGAAAAAGTGTCAGAAGGGAAAGGTGGGGGGGGGGGGGGGGGGGGGGGGGGGGCATGTGCATGCATGTAGAAGAAGGCAGAAGGCAGAGGGTGGGCCAGAAGTTTCCTCACAGGGAGACCCCAAATTTCATTATCACTCCTCTCTCTCTCTCTCTCCCTCTGCTTTCCTTCCTTCCTTCCCTTCCCTTCCCTTCCCTTCCCGGAGAAATCTGTCCTTCCCCCACCTCACCTTCCTCACCACCACCACTCACCCCCTTCCTATCCCTACTCCCTTACTGAACAAAAAAACAAAAAATCGCCCGCTTTTTAAAAAATTTTAAAAAGGGCTTTTTTCTGGTAAAAAGAAGAGGCACACATTTTAAAACCAATCGAAATAGTAGATCACAAGTAACTTTAAAAACACTTTGGTTGTGGGTTTTTTTGTTGTTATTGTTGTTGAAAGGGATGAACAGCATCCTCAAGGTAAAAAATAAAATGTGTAATATTGAACCGAACCTTTGACAAAGAT
>CM054158.1:37554110-37579110 GCA_028751875.1 Rapana venosa | reverse complement strand
AATCATCATTTTCGCTATATTTTCAAAATTTTGTATATGTGTGTGGCTTGGATTTGGATTTCCTTTATTTTCATTGTACCAACCAATCTTTTTTGCTCGAGCGCTTTGATTTGTTGCTTTACAAGATTCAGCGCTACATAAATTCCATACATTATTATTATTATTATGATTATTATTTCATTTTTGTTTATGTAGGAGTCCGTTTCGTTTTGTTTCGACGATTCGATTGGTTGGTTCCTTTTTTATTGGGAGGGAGGGAGGGAGAGAACCCCCCAAACCCCAACCACCACCATCAGCAGCAGCACCCCCCAACATCTGCTTGTGATTTTTTTTTTCCAGCTACCACCCGTAGTCCTGGCTCCACGGCAGGCGGGGGCTTGCAGACGATGAGAAGCACCCCCTCCATCCCCGCCTCCACCACCACCACCCCCCGCCCCACCACCTCCACCAAACGCAGCACCACGTCCTATGTCAGACCTACAGGTTGGGGTTCGAATCTTTTGTTTGTTGTGTTTGTTTTGTTGTTGTTGTTTTTTAAGAAAACACATAGTTGTTCCTTAATGTCTTAGCTGTCAGGTCGAAAGAATTCTTGTCTTTTCTTTTTTTAAAGTTTTTTTCTCTTTTTTTTCTTTCTTGTTTTTTTTTTTATATAGTAAATGACTATCTGATGTGCCGGAATTAGGGTGAGGTTTTTTTTTCTTCAAAATTACTGTTCTGGTTTTTCGGGGTTTTTTTTTTTTTTTTTTTTTTTTTGGGGGGGGGGGGGGGGGGGGGGTTGGGTTGGGTTTTTTCTCAGAATATATAATTGTGTTTCCGGGTTATGCGCTATCTTACCTGCAACATTTGTTGTCAACAGTGGAATGATGATAGTGTTGGCATCTGATATACTAACCATCCTTGGGGTTTCTTCCTCCCTCCCATCCTAACCTCTCCCCCTCCCCCACCTCCCAGCCGCCACCCCCCCCCCCCCCCCCCCCCAATCATGTCCCTATTTTATTTGGGGTGGGGTGGGGAGGGGGGGCGGCGGGGAGTATATGGGTTGTTTTGCTTTTTGGTTTGGCTTTTCTTGTGTGTTTTGTTTTCTTCTGCCTTTTTTTTTTTTAACCTTTTATTATTATTATTTGAAAATGTGTATTACTTGGGTAGTTTGTTAATTATTTGGCAGTTAGTTAGTTACTTAGTTAATTGGTGTTTAGCTTAGTTGTCTTATGATTAGTCACATGAAAATGCTGGGGTTTTTATTTGTTTTGTTGTTGTTGTTGTTTTTTTTTGGTGGTGTTTTGCTTCCTTTTTTTCGTTATTGGTTTTGGTTCGTTTTATTTTTCATTTTCCTGTTTTTTGTTGTTGGCTTTCTTCTATTACTTGCGCAGATAGATTTCCATCATTCCTAACCATTCCTATGATCATGCCATTTTACATTATTGTGCTGTTACGAACTGACAGACAAGGCTTGAATAAATTCCATGCCACCATTATTACTCTCCATATCGTGTCATAATTATTTACAACGCTTGGGTAAAATCCACGCCACCATTACTAACTACTACTACTACCATAGATATCCATGATTGTCATCTCTCCTAGGCTCGACCTATACCAGCTCTTTTTTTAATTTAAAATTTTTTTTTTTTTTTACATCGAGGATAATGAAATAAGCACTTAAGTACTTTTTTTTACATCCAGTCCCCGCTCTGGAAACATTAGAGGGTAGGCATTAAGACAAAGGGGGACGGGATAGCCTAGTGGTCAGAACATTGCGCTCGCAATCTGACAACCCGGGTTCGATTCCCGTTCAAGGAGGATATTTTTCCCTGGTGTTAACATCAGTGCGGACTCCACTCTCCCCAAAAGTCTTTCGGATGAGACTATAAACCGCGGCCCCGTGTGCGAACGCGCGCAGAACATCTTGCGCACACGTTAAATCCTGTTCCGCTTTTCGTAAGAGTAGGCCATTGTGTGCCGGTGGGAACGGATGACAAAATTTTACAAAACCGCATACACACAGGGACTGGATGTAAAAAAAAAAAAAAGCACATAAGTGCTTATTCCATTATCCTCGATATAAAAGCATAAATAAAATAAAATAAACAAATAGACAACGACGACACAAATGATGATCACTTTGAAGAGGAGAGGGGAAAAGGGAAATAAATAAATAACCTTCGTGGGTTAGTTGGGGTTTTTTTTTACCCTCTTTCTGTCAGTGTCGGCCTAATCATTTAACTTTTAGGGTTGGGGTAGGAGTGGGGTTGGTGGTGGTTGATGGTTTGGGGGGGGGGGGGATGTGGGGGGATAGGGGGGGGGGGGAGTTGTTTGGGGGGGGGGGGGGGGGGGGGGGGTTGTTCCATACACGCTCTGCATGTCTGGTGTAGGATGCATTAACTTGAGTGGCCGAAAGAGATTCCGTTACTATGGCAACCTCTTTGCCGTTTGCCTTTAGCCATTTTCGCCGTTGTGTGTGTGTGTGTGTGGGGGGGGGGGGGGGGGGGGGGGCGGTTAAAGGGGGGGAAGGAAGAAGGAAGGAAAGTCAAAAGAGAGGAGGGAAGGTTAAGGAGAGACAGAAGGAATAGTGATTGATTGAGTGGTGTTTACTGGATTGACAAGAACAAAAGTCGTTCATTGTTGATCATGATTGTTGTTGTTGTTGTTGTTTGCTTTGCTGATGGCGTTAATGATTATTATTATTGTTGTTGTTGTTGTCGATTCTCTTTGACACTGGGAATGTGCTCTCTCTCTCTCTCTCTCTCTCTTCTCTCTCTCTCTCTCTCTCTCTCTCTCTCTCTCTCTCTCTCTCTCTCTCTCTCTCTCCTCTCAGTATTTTTATGGTTTCATTCTTTGGCTAGAGCTACAAGGTTCACTAATGATGAAGATTTTTGCTTGTGCGACGGTTTTTTTACCCACCACTAAGGTAGCTGCATTCCGACTTCGGGGATCGTGTTTAAAACACGACACCTGTAGGGTTTTTATATGTATCATGTTGTCATCCGTTCCTACCCCTACCGGCATGAAATGGCATACTCTTCCGAAAGGCGGAACGGGGTTTTAACGTGTGCGCAAGATGTTTTTGCGTGCGTTTGCGCACGGGGGCCTCAATTTTAATATGTCTCATCCGAATGACTTTTGGGGAATGGAGTCAGTATGATGTTGAATGCAGGGGTAGAATTTGCTAAAATGAGCGTCTGGGTTGTGGCGGCTCGATCCCGGGCCGTTAGATCACGAGTGCAAGGCTCTAACCACTAGGCTATTCCTCCTTTTGCATTGTGAAGTAATGTACCGCGCCTTATGTCGATGATATGTATTTTGAGACAAGCTTTGGATTAGATTAATTTGTCGTCCTACTTGGCTTTTACGTCTGTTGAAATCAAATGACATTTGGAAGAAGAAAGAAAACACACACGCACACACACATACACACACACACACACACACACACACACACACACACACACACAAAACAAACACACAACATACAAAAAAAAAAACAGCACCAAATAAAAACAAACCTTAATGACATTTAGAACAAAAATAAGCGACCAATTAAAATTCTTATTGTTACCTCGTTTTTTCCCATTGTATTTCGCTTTCTCATTTTTTGTGGCGGGTTTTTTTGTTTTTTTTTTGGCTTTCACAATTTCCTTTTTCTTTCTCTCATTCCAATCTTATCTTTTATATTCGCTGAAAGGTCACGAAAACGATAAAATAAAATGAAAATCAAATGAAACAGTGTGGGGTTTGGTTTGGTTTGTTCCAATTATTGTCTTAGCGATGACCTTTACTTTACCCCCTGTGTAGGTATTATTGACTGCACCTTCTCTGTCGGGCTGTGTTGTAGTCTGTGTAGTCTGTGTAGTCTGTGTAGTTAGTTAGTTAGTTAGTTAGTTAGTCGCTTGCACCGAGTGTAGTGTAGCCAAGGCTTTAAGGTTGCGCAGTGCTTGTGCAATTTCTCGTTGCTGCATTCTTCTGATGATTTCTGTTTAGCTGCGTTTATTGAATGTCTGTCTTTGGGCGGAGAGGTATTTTTTTGTTTGTTTCGTTTGTTGTTGGTTAAATTCTGATTTTGTGTTGTTTTTTTGTTTGTTTAGTTTAATTCTGAACTTGTGTTTATTTGTTTGTTTTTGCTTAATTATGAACTTTTGTTTGTTTCATTCTGAACTTGTGTTTTGTTTTGTTTAATTCTGAATTTGTGTTTGTTTTGTTTAATTCTGAACTTGTGTTTGTTTTGTTTAATTCTGAACTTTTGTTTGTTTAATTCTAAACTTGTGTTTGTTTTGTTTAAATCTGAACTTTTGTTTGTTTAATTCTAAACTTGTGTTTGTTTTGTTTAATTCTGAACTTTTGTTTGTTTAATTCTAAACTTGTGTTTGTTTTGTTTAATTCTGAATTTGTGTTTGTTTTGTTAAATTTTGCATTTTTGTTTGTTTAATTCTGAATTTTTGTTTGTTTTGTTTAATTCTGAATTTTTGTTTGTTTAATTCTAAACTTGTGTTTGTTTTGGTTAATTCTTAACTTGTGTTTGTTTTGTTTAATTCTGAACTTGTGTTTGTTTTAATTCTGAACTTGTGTTTGTTTTGTTTAATTCTGAACTTGTGTTTGTTTTGTTTAATTCTGAACTTTTGTTTATTCTGTTTAATTCTGAACTCTTGTTTGTTTTGTTTAATTCTGAACTCTTGTTTGTTTTGTTTAATTCTGAACTTTTGTTTGTTTGTTTGTTTGTTTGTTTAATTCTGAACTCTTGTTTGTTTTGTTTAATTCTGAACTCTTGTTTGTTTTGTTTAATTCTGAACTTTTGTTTTTGTTTGTTTGTTTAATTCTGAACCTTTCTTTATTTTGTTTAATTCTGAACTTTTGTTTGTTTTGTTTAATTCTGATCTCTTGTTTGTTTTGTTTAATTCTGAATCTTCTTTGTTTTGTTTAATTCTGAACTGTTGTTTGTTTCGTTTAATTCTGAACATTGTTTAATTCTGAACTTGTGTTTGTTTTCTTTAATTCTGAACTTCTGTTTGTTTAATTCTTGTTTAGTTGTTTGTTATCGTTTTTTTTTTTATCCTAGAGGTGTGCCGTATTAATTGAATCTGTTTTTTAGTTAAGCGTCTACGTTGTTTATTGAATTGAATCTGGTTGTGTTGTTTGTCTGTTCAATTCCGTTGTTGAACACTGTTTGTTGGAAGTCTGTAGTTGTGTGAATTGCGTAGTTGTGTGGTGTTCTTTGAGGGTTTTTTTTGTTGTTGTTTTTTTAGTTGTGCTGTGTTTGTGGATTTCTGTAGGTTATGCGTTGTTGATTCTGTAGTTGTACTGTGTTGTTGTTTGTTTTTTAATCTGTAGTTATGCGCATTTGTGCAGGGTTTGTTGAAATCTGTAGTAGTGCCGCCTGTCTTGAAATCTGTAGTTATGCAGTGTTGAAATCTGTAGATTGCGTTTTTGATGTTGTTGTTTACAAGATTTAGTCGATTATATATTTCACATTATTATTATTACTATTATTGTAGTTGTGCAGTGTTTGTTGAATTCTATAGCTGTGCTGTGTTTCTTGAATTCTGCTGTGCGGTGTTTGTTGAATTCCGTGGTTGTGCAGTGTTGAAGTTTGCAATCGTGTGAATTCTATTCTGTAAGAGCGCAGTGTCCTTTGAATTCCTTTGTTGTGCGATTTCTATTCAGTTCTGTAGCAGTGCCGTATTCAATTGAATTCTGTTGTGCGATGTCTATAAATTATTTAATGTTGTTGCAGCGCAGTGTTAACTTCATTGACATGTACAGCTGTGCGTCAAAACTTTTGACTTCTGTGCATGATCAACGTTTTGTCAGACATTTTTTTGTTTTTTGTTTAGTTGTGTCAATTCTGCACTGATGCAGTGTTTGTCAAACTTCTTATAGTAGTAGTGAGAATTCTGCACTTACGCAGTGTTTATTAAACACACAGACACACTTTCTCTCTCTTTGTGTCTATGTCTCTTTGTCTGTCTGTTTCTCTTCTGTCTCTCTGTCTCTGTCTGTCTGTGTCTGTCTGTTCTTCTCTGTCTGTCTCTCTTCTGTCTGTCTCGTCTGTCTGTCTTCTCTGTTCTGTCTCTCTCTCTGTCTGTCGTCTTCTCTGTCTGTCGTCTCTCTGTCTGTCTGTCTCTGTCTGTCTCTTCTTCTCTCTGTCTTTCTGTCTTGTCGTCTCTCTCCCTCTTCCGTCTCGCTCTGTCTCTGTCTCTCTGTCTGTCTGTCTCTCTCTCTCTCTCTCTCTCATCTTCTCTTTTCTCTCTCTCTCTCTCTCTCTCTCTCTCTCTCTCTCTCTCTGGACGGACTTAACCAATCCCCCAGACCAAAAATTTGATCACCAAAACAATGTTTTGGTAAAAACCTAAACTTGATGGTCTATTGATGATGTGTTGTTGTGTTGTTGTTGTTGCAGCGAAGCCGGGAGGTGGCGGAGGAGGAGGAGGAGGCGGCGTGGGAGGGGGAGACGGGTTCCCCAACGACAACGGCGACAACGTCATCCACGTGGGGGGTGGAGGGGGGGACAAGAACGAGGGCACCATCACCGACAGCGCCGCGCCCCCTTTACCTCCACCTTCCCTCCTGCACCTCCTGCTGCTACTACTGGGGCTGCTCGTGGCTGTAGGCTTTGTCCCCGGGGCGCTTCGGTAGTACTCCGCCCCCCTCCTTCCCCTACCCCTCCTCCTACCCCTCTACCCCGCTCTCCTTACAAATGTACCCCTAATTCTTACCTCCCCTTCAGACTCCTCCCCCTCCCCTGCCCCCCCCCCCCCCCCCCCTTCTCCCCTCCACGAAGCTCAAGCATCTTTCCAGGAAAAGCAACGTCGTTTCCACCACCACCCCCCCCCCCTCCCCACCACCCACCAGCCACTTACTTATTACCCCACCCACTCATCATCCCCCTTACCCCACCTACCCGCCACGTTGATTGATATCATCGGTTTGCGATTTTTTGTTGGTTTTTTTTCTCTCTCTCTTTTCTTGGTACTACTGCGTTCTTCGTTTCCAAAACCACAAAGTAAAAAATGAAACTGGGATCCGTGACTGCCTTCCTCAGCCTAAGGCCGGACCACCATCATCAACCAGTGTTGTGGCTTGCGTGTGTGTGTGTGTGGTTGGGTTGGGTTGGTTGGGTTGGGTTGGGTTGGGTTTTTTTTGGGGTGGTGGTGGTGGAGTATATATGTTTTGTGTGGGTGGGTGGAGTATATATATATGTGTGTGTTGTGAGTGTGAGTTAACAAGGGAAGTTCTGGCATCAGAAAACTGAGCGTGGTGTGATCTCAATCATCATCCAACAACCAAACTTTAACAGAAAAGAAAAAACGGAGAGAGAGGCGGGGTGGGCTTAAATACGGAAAAGTTCGTGTAGAGGCTGAGAGAGAGAGAGCTAGAGGCAGGAATAGAAGGCGTAGTGGTGGTGGTGGTGTGTGTGCAAGAACTCGGTGCTTGGCTTGTTGGCTTGGCTTGGCAGGCTGGCACCTCTTCTGCCTTTCTCTCTCTCTCTTCATCATGCAGACGCGGTGTTGAGAGCGAGTGCGTATATTCAGACACACGATACTTTTTTCTGTGTGGTGGCTCTGGTACCCTTTCCAGGACTTGTGTGTCCAGATCCAAGAAGGGCAGAAAGGGGACAGTGCTGGTCAAGCTGTGTAACTGACCATTGGTGCACGCACTACTTTGCACTTTTTTTTTTTTACGCGCGGACGGACGGACGGACGGACGGACACTCGGCATAGATCGGGTGGGTCAGTCGATCAGGATTTGCTTGACCCTCCACCCGCTTGTCCTGTACCCACCCCACCCAGCCACCCACCCTTCCTCAAGCCTTGAAAAACCTCGGGATATACCCCTACACACACACACACAGACAGACAGACAGACAGACATAGATATCAATCACCGCCACCACGATCAGTTTTTTATTTGGGCCAGGTGGTTTGGTTGGTTGGTTTTTATTTGGGCCAGGTGGTTTGGTTGGTTGGTTTTTTTTGTCTCGAGTTCCAAAGTTGTGCGTTTACGATTAACTGTAGGAGGACAAGGAACGTGGAAAACAGCATGTGCCTATGTTTTTGAGGGGTGAGGGTTTGGGTGGGGGTTTTTTCGTGTGTTTTTTTGGATTCCGTCTTGTTGCTGTCTTCTTTAGTGACATGTCACACTTGTTATTATTATTATTATTGAAAGGGGAAAAAATGTCTGGGGGGGATTTTCTGAGGTTGGAGGAACTGGGGTGTGAAAGGTTTAGAGGAGCTGGTGGTCAGTGTGACCAGGGGATAAAAGAAACCAGGTGATTGTGATCAGGTAATGGCAGTGGTGGTGGTAGTGTTAAATGGAGAATGACGTTCAGGGTTTTTGACCATAAATTTTTATATTTTGGAATTGTGTTTAAAATGAGAGGGGAGGTGGGGGGGGTTGAATTTGATGGGTTTTGTTTTTTGGTTTGATTTTTACCTTTTTTTTTTCTTTTTTGGAAGATGTATTTTTTGGCTATGTAGTCTAACCCATTTATATGCTCGTGATAATTTTTTTTCCGCATGAAAAATCAATGCTTCGTTGTTTTAGGAGCTTTATTATTTTTTTTCCCATTTATTTATTTTATCTTATTTTTTTGCACTTAACACCCCTGAAGAAGTGTCGACCTGAGAAAATTTTTTATTTTGGGGGGTTTATTTGGCGTATACCCAAATATATAGGGGGTAATACTAAATATTCGCATCTCGTTGAAACAATGGAAGAATATTATGACGATACAATTTTTTGTTGTTTATCACTCTTAACTGTTCATGGTTAAATGTAACTGTAAAAAAAAAAGAGAGAGATTTCGATTGTGTAAAAAATGTTTGTTAGTGTTTTAGGTGGAGAGTTTTTTAAGCTCTGCCCTTAAGAATAGTGGAAAAATACTGTATGAAGTGATTCTTATTTTCTCTTCAGCTGACCATCCTCTGACCATTAATATAAGTGTTGTTTGTGGGGGTTGAGGGGGTGGGGGGTGAGGGTTGGCTTTTTGTTTTTTAAGAGCGCCAAGAAGTGAGTGTAACATTAGCTGGATAAATCAAGCCTTGTCCTATCGGACAAAGTCCTTTTCCTGCAATACCAGCTCAGATTTCCAAAAACAAGAGCTGCTTGTCTAATGTAAATTGCTCGCTCATCATTGGTTGGAACAGGCGAGAGGATGATTCCCGTTAACGCACAGTTGCTCCATTTATTTATCAGCTTATTAGTGACAAGAATATTGAAACTGCTCTCTTCTTTGCCCTGATTTTTTTAACGTAATGGAATGCGTATACCTCCATTTGTTTGGTTTTTTTGCATGTAGCTCGGACGTAACAGTTGCAGTTTTGTTTTTCGTGTTAAACGGTTCTCTTTAATTGTTCTTTTTTCCCCCATGAGGGTCTGAAAAACTGCATTTCTTGTTTTTATCTTAACCAGTTATTTGTGTTTTTTCGTGAGAGGCCTATATAAATATTGAATAAACTGTTAAACCTAGTATGCTGTTTATGTGTATAAATCATGGTAACAAACTTTTTCGTTGAAGTTGATTTTTTTGTTTGTTTGTTATGTATTCGTCGTTATTAAGATAACCAGTGCAGCGGATGTTTTGTGTAAGTGTCCAGAAATACTTAATTATTTAATCACCACTTAACAAAGCTTCACGTGGACATCACCACATCTCCAGGGAAAATATGCAAAACAAAAAAAACCCCACCCAGTTATTCACCCTAACAACCTCCCCGCCCGCTGCTCTCCCCACTCAAGCGTCTAAACCCCCCCAAAAAAGACAAACTTCACGTTTGCTTTAACATCTGGACATCGGTCTCAAGGAGAAATGATTAGACAGGCGAGGACTGCCTGCCCTTCCAAGGACTGCCTGCCTGCCATAGAGTTTGGTACAGCGTCTGGTGTGGATGGAACTTCTCCTTATCATGGACATTGACGTGTTTCTCGGCCCTGAAAACTCAACGAGTCTGGAACTGACATTTATATATATATATATATATATATATATATCTATAACAAAAAAGACTTTTGAGACTTGGTCTCCGAGTGATGGTATGTATGGTGGTGGTGTTTTGGTTTCCACGCTGCAGCCATAAGAAGAGGATGGTGGTGGAGGATGATAGTGGGGGATGGTGGTGGGATGTGTCGGTGTGTGTGGTGGTGTTGTCAGAGGGGACAACCCTCGACTGGACTTTCTTGCTCACGTTATCTTACCCAGGACAACGAGGACGACACCCTAGAATGTAGCTCCGCTGACTTGACGCTTCCCCATCCCTCCGCCCTCCCTCCTCCCTCCCTCCCGTGGAGAAAGAGGGAGGGAGAGTCATCTGCTTCAAAAGAGGGAGCCGTGATGTATACATGTGAAAGTCCAACAAGGAATTTTTTATATATATATATTTTTTTTTGGTGATGGGGGGAGGGGGTGGGGGGGAGGATCCCGTGTGCTGTGTGTGATTCACAGCTTTCTAAAACAGAAAAAAAGGAAGGAAGAAAGAAAGAATGAAGAAAGAAAGAAAGAAAGGGGGATAAAAAAAAAAAAGATACCAGTGTTTTGCCTTCACCTTCTGTCATGCGTCACTCCTCCTTGTCTCTTCTCTTCTCTTCTCTCTCTTTTTCATCACCTTTCCCCGTCTCTTTTCACTTTTCTTCCATCATTGCTTTGTGTATGTGTGTGTGTTGATGTGTATTGTGTCCCACTCTTCCACTGATCGCCTTTTTGGATATATGATATAATTGCTTCATGGTTGTTGTTTTTTCCTTTCTTTCTTACTTAACCATGGTTACTAACATTCTCTCTGTCCCTGTGACTCTGTGTATGCCTCTCTCTCTCTGTTTCCCTCTCTCTCTCTCTCTCTCTCCCGCTCTCTGTCACTGTCTCTCTCTCTCTCTGTCTCTCTGCTCCTGTCTCTCTCTGTCTCTCTCTCTTGTCTCAGGTCTCTCTGTCTCTCCTCTCTCTCTGTCCCGTCTCTCTGTCTCTCCCCTCTCTCTCTCCTCTCTCTCCTGTCCTTGTCTCTCCTCTCTCTTCTCTCCTCTCTCTCTGTCCCTGTCTCTCTGTCTCCAGCTCTCTGTGTCTCTCTCTCTCTCTCTCTCTCTCTCTTTCTCTGTCCCTGTCGCTCTCTCCTCTCTCTCTGCTTGTCTCTCCTCTCTCTCTATTTCTCCCTGACTCCCTCTTTCTCTCTCTCTGTCTCCCTGTCTTTCTGTCTGTCTCTCTCTCTCAGCAGCATGTTACAAAGCTTGCCATGATTTCTTAGCATTGCTGACTGGTGCATTACTAACCAATTAACTTGCCAATGATCGATGAATGGAGCGCTCTCGTTTAATTCTGAGGGTGGATGGAGAGAGAGAGAGAGAGAGAGATAGAGAGAGAGAGACTGAGACTACTGACTGAGAGGGCAGGGGGAAAAAAGATTTCTTTTCCTGCAGGTCATGTGACGTGTGTGTGTTTGCAGTCATGTGACTTCTTTGTGTGGATGTGGTGGTGAGTGTGTGTGGGGGTGTGGGTGGTGGGGGGGGGGGGGGGGGTTGTGTGTGACGTGTGCGCAGAGGGTGACCAATCAGAGTGTGCCACGTGGAAGAGTGCGGAGTTTGCACTGAAACTACCAAATGACCAATGAAATGCTTTTATCTGTGATTTCGAATTCTGATCAGTTCTTTTGTCGTTGTTGTTGTTTGTTGTTGTTGTGTCGTAGCGTTCATTGTTACATTGCTGATAAGTATCCCTTTCCCAGCCTCCTTATTTTTTTTTAGGATTGAATTTGGTTTTTTTTTGGTTGGTGTTTATTCGTAATGAGGTACATTATGTTTAATTATTTTGCCTAAACAACAGACATTATTAAGAATTCGGTTTGGCTTAATTACGAACAATAATAACAACAACAACAACAAAATCTAACCGGAATCGAGTGATATCATTTATGATTATGCCATTTTATTCAATGATGATAAAAATTTTTGGAGCCGTACACTGAACCCATGATTAGAGACTGTTGTTTAAAACGAATGTTGCCATGTTGTTATTGTTGGTAAATTATGCCACCAACATATTTATGTATATGTAGAGAGATAGGGGGGGGGGGGAGAGAAGAAAAAAATATTCAACTGAACTCAATACTGTATTATTGGGAATGTATTCTAAGCACAGGCAAAGTTACTGAGAATATGCTGGCCTTTTAAAAAAAATGTCTTTAACGTTTTTTCTTTAAAGATATTTTATATTGTGTTTGTTGAAGTTTGTTTCTTTTCCTGTTTTTTTTTTTGGAGGGGGGGGGGGGGCGGATGCGTTTATTTGAAAGAACGTGACAATATTTGATAAGGGTTTAGAAGAAACAACTTTTTGGATAGGGATTTTTAGGGATGTGGAGGGGGGGGGGGGGGTACTTTAAGGACTTTAAGTGGGGAGGGGATTGTTGAGGATAGGGAGGAGAGGGTTTAAAGGTGAAGAGGGGAATTTTTAGTGTAGGAAAGCGAGTTTTTGGGAGTGGGGAGGGGGATCTTTGTCTGGAGTGGGGAGGGGGACTTAAGACCAAAAGAGAGAGAGAGAGAGAGAGATGAGAGAGAGAGAGAGAGAGAGAGAGAGAGAGAGAGAGAGGAATCTGTTGAACTCGGGTGACAGGAAACTTGACTAGGTTGATTTAGTTTTTTATATATTTTTTTAATGTTACTGTTACGACACTATTCGGGTTGTGTCCTGTTACGTATATTACAAAGGTTCGAAAAAATTATGCTGAGGATTTTTTTGGGGGGAGGGGTGGGGGTGTAAGCAAGTGGAAAGGAAAGTAAAAATGGAGACTGCAGTAAGCAATCTCTTCTTCTGGGGGCAAAAAAAAAGAAGAGGCAAGTACAATAGGTTGAGATTGGGGGAGCGACAGTTGGAGTGCTGGTGGACTAAGAAAGTGTGTATAGAAAGTTGTTAAGATTGCGAAATAAAAACAGTAGATAGGAAATCAGACATTGTGTAGAGAGGATGGTATTGCGGAGAGAAAACTTTATAAAAAAGAAAAAATCAATGAGATATTTGGGGATTTGGCATAGTTTTGAACGAAAACGTGATTCGTTGTTTGTGGGGGTAGACCAAGGGTATGTCAATTTTTTTTAAATCAATGAGATATTTGGGATAGTTGTGAACAAAAACGTGATACGTTGTTTGTGGGGTTAGGTCAAGGGTATGTCAAAACTTTTTCTTTTTTTAAAGTCATAATGATAGCAAGGAAGCAGAATAATGCATGAAGAAACGTCGAGATCACTTAATGCAGGGAAGGGGGTATTATGTGAGAACAACTTGGAATGATCAATCAATCAAACGTAGATAGTGTTTGAGGGGAGAAATCTTTAAATCGGTAACGATACAGAATAGAGCTTGGAGGGGGAAAAATCGCTATTTGAGGAGTGAACTAGCTTGTGGAGATATTAAGAAATCAAGAAAAAATTTAAGAAGGAAACTGGACAAAACTTGATTTATAAAAAAAAAAGAAGAAAATCCCCAAAATGGAGTGAATTAGACAGCGGTTGGAGAAGTTATCCATGGAATCACTAGAATTACTATTCATAATCTCAATTACGTATAGGGTATTGTGCATAGGGTAGTGTGTGACATGCCTTAATTGTTAGGGAAAAAATGGACAAAAATAGAGGATGGAGTAACACAAAACTATCGTAACGAGACATTATGGTACGGGGGAGAAAAAACATTAGACATGGGACTGTATATTAAGAAAACTGCAAAAGAATAGAACAGAATTTTTTTTTAAACTGCAAAGGATAGAACAGTGTATTAAAAAAAACCACTTCAAGGCGGTAAGAAATATGGGCAAATGGGCAGGGTTGGTGCACTATCAAAACTGCTTGATATATGATATATGAGAAAATGTATATAACAGTTGAGGAAATAGATACTATGTGACAAGCATTTTTCTTTGGTTATTTGAAACAACCACAAAGATTGCCATTAATTACCAACCTGACGAATGAATGTGGACGGTAAAACACTAGCAAGATATTTGTTCCTGGTTGGTTGTTGGTGGTTGTTTTTTTTTTACGTCTCTGATGACGCAGACATGTAAGCAGTCTGACATTAAGATTCCAATTTTTTTTATACAAAATATACCAGTTTGGTGTACCCACACACACACACAAATTTATATCCCTGTTTTTTGTGTATTATTTTTTTCATATAGATAGGCCCAAAAACTATAATTATATATTATATATATACATGATTTGAAACTTTACTGGTGTAATCTGTTCGAACGTCTGCTTTAAATCATTTTTTGTGTATGCATTTCTGTTGGGTTTTTTTTAAAGATTTTCTTTTTTCCCCAATGTATTCAGTGTTCGGATGCCATGATCCTGGCATACTAGAGTATGCAAATGAACTGTGCGTGTCCTGGAGAGGGGGTGGGGGTGGGGTGGTGGTGGGGGGGGGGGGGGGGGTGTATGCATGGTCACTTACTGGAAGTAGTAGTGCCTCAAGACTTCTCAGTGCATCGTCATCTGTCTGTTCCGTGGGTCAGTGAGGACTGACCATCACAACGTCATACTCTGTGTGTGGTTCCGCCGGAATCCGCCCAGCCATCTTAACTGATAACAAACCAACCACCCACCCATCCATACATTGAAGCAGATGTCTCTTACAGCATTTTCGCGGATATGTTATTATGATAAAAAAAAAAAAGTTATATACCTACTGTGTTTGTTTTTTTTGTGTCCACATTTTTGTTGGGGTATGTTGGGGTTTTGTTTGATGTGTTCATTTTTTGTGTATGTCGTTATTACTTTTCAGGTTTGGTTTATGGGAATGTGAAGAAAACAAAACGAAAACTCGATGGTCTGGGAAATTTTTTTTTTTTTAATGTATACTTGAATACTGCTTTTTTTCCCTGGAAAATATTATCTGTTGCGTTTTTGTGTTAGTTTTTTTTTTGGTGTGTGTTCTATTCCGTGATTGGTTGTTGTTTTTTTAAATATAAATATACTGATATTATGAAGTACTGGATATCAAAAGAATGTTGATGATGATGAAGAGTGTTGTGTGAGTGGTGTTATGCTAGGTGATGATCACAATGCATTGCTATGGAAAACACGATGCAAGTCGGTGGCCGAGGCGGAACAGTTGTGCATATTTGTCTTGTACAGCTCAACCGTAATATCTATCTATACACGATAAAGGGACATCTTGTACATAGTATACTTACAACAACAACAACAAAATAATGTCTGTGGTGTTTTGTTTATACATTGCGAATGTGTGTACATTTGGAGACTGAGCGGATAAATATCT
The DNA here is from genome assembly GCA_028751875.1 of Rapana venosa. NCBI lineage: Eukaryota > Metazoa > Mollusca > Gastropoda > Neogastropoda > Muricidae > Rapana > Rapana venosa. The sequence continues at coordinate 37,563,863 of CM054158.1, read as the reverse complement.
ATATCTTTTTTATATATTATTAATCGGCGTGAGTGGTGATTATCAAAGCGTGTGTGTGCGCGTGGCATCGATTGCGGAAAGCAAGTGATATATATATTTTTTTTTTGCCGTAACAAATGGGGGTTGTGTTGACGCGGAGAAGAAAAGTATTTGGTGTTGTGTACATAGTTCAGTCTCTCCATGTGGATTGTAAGTGGACGTTTAGGGGACTGCACAGCGAACACTACTTGTTGATCTGATTGGCGTAAGTTATGATTGTATACCTTTTTGATTGGTCTGCTTGACTTCGTGCTATTGATTAAAAAAAGAAACAATCTTGCATATGTATTTCCATGTATCAGCATTTTGAGATTAACCCTTCATCTCCGTCTACCTGCCGGTGGGGAACTTCACCCGCTAAATGCACAAGATTTCGGAGATGATGATTTTTTTAAAGGGTTAAAGATATTCGCAGGCTTTTGATTTCGTTGTGTGATTGCTTTGGGTCTGTTTTTCTTTTTTTTATAAATATTTTTTACTTCGACTCCAACCACTAAATCTGGCATGGAAAAGACGTTGTGTGTGATTGTAGCTGCGAGTACATGTATAGCTGCGAGTACATGTACTGACTGATCTGCTCCCAGGAATTGAAAGAGTTAACCCGTTGCTGACTGTTTAGTAGTAAAAAGGACCGTTTCGAATCCAGCCTTAGGGATCCGAACTCCTGTTTAACTGGCCGTGGTCTGTCAGCTAGCTTCAGCTAGCTGTGCGTACTGCCCTGTTGTGCACTGATTTGACGCTGAACAGCCTATGAGAGAGACAGCTCTGTGGTTTGACTGTGCTGACAGCACTCAGCTGATGATACCTCGAAGGGGGGTAGGATCTTTCTCAAGCTCGTTAAATCTTGTCTTCATGATCACCGCAGCTGTGGTGTACTGTATGTAATGATATCCTGGCAGTGAATCTACATCAGTTGCTGAGTGGCCTCTTAATCTTAAGCCTTGAGGAACATATCGAGAACATTTCCATACACGCTGCAGTAGCTTATTGAAAAAAATAATGTTGGGTTTGTTTTTGGGTTGGGGTTGGGGTTTTTTCTGGGGGTTTTTGTAAGTCTGCAAAATTCAGTTGGTCCGACTCTTTTTGTGAAATGAAACTCGGAAGAAAATGGGGAAAAGAAAAATCTGGTTCGAATACCGTCCAGTGCTGGGCACTCGCTTCTCTCCATCCATTTAACCCAAAGATTTGTCATTCGGAAGCTGGTGTGTTTCCTCTAATGACAGACCGAGCTACCGTGACAGCGCAAAACATGAGCGCCGTAAAAGATCCCATGCCTGCAAGAAAAGTTGTACCTGGCAAAAAGCCTTGCGAAAAAAAACATCTTCTGTCCGAAACTTACATATATGCCATGCGCTTCCTGGAAAGAGTAGCCCAGTCGTTTCATGGCAAGGAATCTGATAATGTCTTTGAAGATGCGCTTTCACTTGCAGTTTTTTCCCCAAAAGTGTCGGTGTTCTTCGTGTGCGAAATTCCATACATGCTTTCCACGCTAACCCGCTTCTGTCCAGAAATCGCCTGACCAGAGGCGGAGGGAGACTCTTTTTTTATCGTCTTGCGTAACTCAGGGAGCCAGGTTAAGCCAGGGTGATTTGGCAAAGTCACGACCAGGGATGACAGGGACAGGTCAGCTAGCACGGGGATGGACAGGGCAGTAGTTTGACAGGCCCCCGTTCTTCTGACAATGAGTCTTCTCACTCTTAGCTGTATCAGACTAATACATTATATTATTTATATACAAGACGCATGGCAGCAGGCACTTTAGTACCGGGGGCATGATCAGAAACCTTAAAGATACTACAGTGCTCTCCCTGTGAAAGTATATGATGCAATCTATCCTACAACGCTTAGTCAGGGATTTTCCTGCGATTCCGTAACTGCCAGAAACGGTCGTAGTAGTAGTAGTGATGAGTATTTGGGAGGGGGGGGGGGGGGGGGTGTTGGGAGGGAGGGGGGGTTAGTGGAAAGGAGGTGGGTGATGAGTGCAGAACTGAAGAGTAAGGAAAGCAGGTTAAGGGGGAGGAGTGGGGGGGGGGGGGGGGGGGGGGCAGTGTTGGTCAGACACAGGGTCAGCAATTCTGTCAATTGGATAGATGTGACCGCTTGTCAATGCTGACAGGGAAATAGAAAATACGCCTATTTTTGGCTGTTGTGGAATTTACAAATAGGTGGGTAACCTGGCTGTTAACAGTCAAAACTTTATTTTTAAAATAGTACTCCAGAAGCTGGCATGCATATATATATAATATATGTGTGTGTGTGTATGGCAGGGCTCATATATCATTCACTCACTCAGTCCCATGTCCCAAAGGACGTAGGGGAGACATGAGAGAAGACGCAACAGAGATCTTTTTCCATGCTTCACGATCTTGTGTGGCTCGTAGAAGGTGTGTTGCAGGGGATAGATGTTGTACCTGTTGTACCTATATATATATATATAAACTCCGGAATGAAGACTACTGCTGCAAAGTCTATTTTGAATAGTTTTACAACATGCTGGTGGAAAAGGGAACTGACCGGTTATATCTGCCTTTATGTTATACAGTCTAAGGTCAAATCAAATTATCATGTCGTATGAAACTAGATGATGATGAACGCCATGGATACAAAATCGAAGAATTTTTCTAGCCCCCTGTAAGTGATAGCATCGCGAGACTCAGGAGCCTTAGGTATTCGAGATCAATTTACTCTTTGTAAAAATACATTGGAGTCATTGTTTGTGTCACATAACAACACAAGATGTCAGCAACTCAGTACCCATAAATCAGCAACAAAAGTGACACCAAAAAAAAAAGGAGCCATTTCTTACGCTTTACTGTTACCTAAAAGAGGGCTGGGGGGGAGGAGGGGGGGGGGGGGGAACTGGGGTCTAGTATCAATTGTAATAACACTATAATTATGAAGAAAGGTATTAACTTAAGTAGCGAATGTAGAAGTACAATCTAACATTTTCAGGGATGATGGTAAATTTCCTCGGTGGTGGTGGTGGTCTATTAAAAGCAGATGATTTTCCAGTGATGTAAAGAGCAGTCCTTTTTTTTTTTCTTCCCTGCTCCTTTTGTTTTGTTTTGTTTTTGAAATTCGAATAATAATTTTGACTTAGAATTCATTTCTATTTACATTTCTTGGTTTAAATCCATCCAGTCTTTTCCTTGATAGGACTAAATTCTACTGTCTGGGTGGTTTTTTTAAAAAAAAAGTTTCTCGGCTAAAGCTTCGACGTTTACCAATGGTGAGATTTTGCGTATGCGACTAGGGTTGGTTTTTTTCCCTCTCTCCCCTTCTACACATTAAGGTAGCCGCATTCCGACTTCGGGGATGTTGTAGTGTCTTGCGTTTGCAGCTGAACTTTGTTCAGAGGGGAAGGAGGGAGGGGAAGGGAGGTTGCTTACTGTACCCCCAATGGATGAAAATCCTGGCTTGACGATTTCGGTCTTGTCTGTGAGAGTGCTTGCTCCGCCCGACCACAAGAACATCTATCGCCTCTGCTGCTGCTGCTGCTGCTTTTGGGGGGTTTGCCTTCCTTTTCTTCTTTTCCTTTTTGCTCTCGTCTGCTATGTCTTGCGACTTCACGCTAGTGTGTGTGTGTGTGTGTGGATGTGTGTGTGTGTGTGTTCATGCGCGTGTGTGTGTGTGTGTGTGTGTGTCATGCGTGTGTGTGTGTGTGTTGCGTGTGTGTGTGTGTGTTGCGTGTGTGTGTGTGTGTGTGTGTGTGTGTCTTGTTTTGCTTTTTGAAGAGCGAAATAAAAAAAGAAAGAAACTTCAAGCTCGCATATCAAAGCCATTGGATTATGATGATGATTATTATGATGATTATTATGATTATCTGGCATTGTCCTCAAGTCTCGCATATAGGCATGCTACGTATGTATGATTATTGATTATGATCATGATTTTTTTATGTGTGTGGAAAAACCATATCAGATGCTTTTGTGTGTGTCTGTGTCTGTGTGTGTGTGTGTTGGACATGCACGTGTTAAAATATATTTTAGCAGATTACAAAGCCCTTCACCCTATTTTTTGGTTCTTTCTTGTTGGATACAGAGAGAGGGGGGAAAAAACGGTGCGTGTGTTTTGTTTTTTCTTTAAACAACAACAACAACAACAAAAAGTCTATGCCACATTGTGTGATTATAGTCATAACTAACCTGGCTATATAATTCTATCTATAATTATGAACGGTGTCAAACGGAGAGACGCAGTTTCTTAGAAGGTAGGAGGAGCGTTATTTTTGAACGAGCGTCATTTTCTGACGCCATCTTGCTTTTTCTCTCTTTTCTTCTTTTTTTCTCAGTTCTTGTTACATTATATATTTTTTTTTTGTTGGGGGGGGGGGGGGGGGGGGGGGGGGGGTGTAACCTCGCCGCTACCCGTTACTTAGTGGTCCCTTTCGCTGCAAAGTTCGGGTCGGGTTGATTTGATCCTAGAGCGCGATCCGATCCGATTTACCTTTTATTTTTTTGCTACCTCCCCCCCCCCCTCTTCACCCACCCCTCCCCTCCCTCCGTCCCTCCCTCTCCACCCGTGTTTCTCCCAAGATGGGTCACCCATTAACCATCTGTGGGTCTCTGTCTGTCTGTCTGTTTCTTTCTCTCTCTCTCTCTCTCTCTCTTCTCTCTCTCTCTCTCTCTCTCTCTCTCTCTCTCTCTCTCTCTCTCTCTCTCTCTGTTTCTCTCTCTCTCTGTCTGTCTGTCTCTCTCTCTCTCTGTTTTCTCTCTCTCTCTGTCCCTCTCTCTGTGTCAGTCTCTCTCTCTCTCTCTCTCTCTCTCTCGCTCTCGCTCTCTTTTCGTATGCTCTTGTTTATTCCATTTTCTTGTAGTTGGAAGAGTAACTTTTTGTTTGGTTGGTTGGGGTTTTTTTGTTTTCGTTGGTTTGTTTTTTAAAGAGTAACTCCTTAACAAATCCTACCCCACCTCCTCTTCCTCATCCAACTCGGTTTTGTTTATTTTTTTTTTTTTTAAACCTTTGGTCAAAGCAATCTACCGATTTATACAAGATTATATAATTATGTTACTGTTATGCTATGGAATTGCAAGCTTTGATTTTTCATGTTATAATTAATTGTTCAGATGAAAAGAAGAAAAAACCGTACTGTGCATCATTTTTATGTAGGTTGGGGGGGGGGGGGGTGGGGGGGGGGGGGGTTGTAATTGGTGTGATTTTATTATTATTATATTTTGTTTTGTCCATATGTCAACTCCAGAAAAAAAAGAGATAACGTTTTATATCATTGAACAGCTATGCCGAGCCCTTAATGACTGAGTTTGAGTTTTCCTATCCAAATATATCGTGAGTTACTCGTTCTTCTTTCCTTCATTTCTCAGGACTGGGTTGTTTGGTTTTTTAAAAATGTGTGTGTGTGAGTGTAAGTAGATAAGAAAGAAAGAAGAAGAAGAAAGAAGAAGAAAGAAGATATTAAAAACAAAAAAATCAGCAGGTCTATATCCTTGTGTAATATATATATATGGGCGAAACGATAATAGAGTGCAAAGAAAGAGTACGATTTTCATCAACAGATTCTTTGGTATATATCTATCTGTCTGTGTGTATGTCTGTCTGTCTGTCTGTCTGTCTGTCTGTCTGTCTCTCTCTCTCTCTCTCTCTCTCTCTCTCTCTCTCTCTCTCTCTCTCTCTCTCTCTCTTTTTTTTTTCTTTCGTGTACAATCCAATGAACTTACACACCATAATTGCTCTGAACACAAGGCTGTTAATGGATATATTTTTTTGTTTTTAGTGTTATCATTTTGCTTTACACAAAACAAAAAAAAGAAGAAGAATTTTGTGGTTGAGTTCCTATGTTGGGTTTTTTCTGGGTGTGGGGTCGGTGTGGGTGGTGGTTGGGTTTTTTGGAGGGGGGTGTTATTTTTCTTTGTGGGGCGGATTGTTTTGATTAATTATAGTCATTATTCTAATAATAATAATAACCTGAGTCGTTTATTTTTTTCTTTGTGGTGATTTCTGTTTGTCCATTTTATATCCAGCTGACCAATAAACTATACATGTGTATATGCATTTTTTGTTTGTTATGTCAAAAGACTTTTTTTATCCCTTTCATTTTTTTGTTTTTTTGGTTTTGTTGATATTGCATGCGCAAGTTCTGGCTATTATTATAGAGATAGGTTTGGGCTTGTGCCTCCGATCTACACTGTATTATTGTTATTATTATGTTCCCGTTTTTAAAAAAAAATTATTATTTATGGTTATCAAATTGTTTGGAGATAATGAATGGTCATATAATTATGTATACATGTCTTATCAATGCAACCTTTTTGGGATGATGTCTTCTTTTTTTTCTCGGGGGGGGGGGGGGGGGGGGGTCAACTCGGATATTTACCATAGATTTTTAATGCCAGTGTGTTTGTTGTCGGGGTTAGGCTTTTGTTGGGTTTTGTTTAGGGACAGTATGGTTTTAACCATTTGGGGGTGGGGGGGAGGGGGGGGGCTGTATTTGCGGTTATAGGTCTAGCTATAAAAGATTGATATTCTCCTATACATTTGTTATCCTCAGTCGCGTACAATACTCCCTCTGTCTGTCTCTTTCTCAACATCTCTCTCTGTTCTCTCTCTGTTTCTGTCTCTCTCTCTTTTCTAATCTGAATTGCAATGTACAGGTTCATTATACGATTGTGTTTGGGATGTGTCACACACACACACACACACACATCACACACACACACACACACACAACACACACACACAACACACAAAAAACAACAAAAACCCTCGATTGTTTGAGATAAGAAGTGAACACCCTCGATTTCTTGTTTGTTGTTATCTTACAGTGCGCCGTTTCATATCGAAAACCACACACCTACTCAGTACCTACATGTGTGAGAAGACCACTGAGGGAGAAATAACTTATGTGAAGTACAAGAAGGGGTTGGGGTTGGGGGGGGGGGGGGGGGGGGGGGGGGGGGGGGGGGAAGAGGGTTGCTTGTTTATTGGCTGGTTTGTTTCTTATGGTTGGGGTTGTGTTTTGTTTTGGGGTTTTTTGTTTGTTTTGGGGTGTGTGGACTGGATTGTTCGATTTTTTCATCTTTTTTTTATTATTGTGTTTTGTATGTTTGGATGTATATCTTTTCTCTTTTTGTTTAGCGCTGTGGCTTCACTATGTAATATACACTTTCTACTTTTGAATTAACCAACTGAAACGAACACAATACTTTTTTTGGGGGGGTTGTCTTATACTGTTTTTGTGATGGATTTACTTATTGATTAAGTCACCTAGAAAATCCGGTTTTTTTAAATGAATTCTGCTTGATTCCTGGAGATTGATTTAAGGGGGGGAGGGGGGGGGGGTTTGTCCAGGCTTCATTTTTCTATGCATGCGTTACTTTGTCCTTTTGGGGGGGTGGGGAGGAGGTGGGAAAACTGGAACCGTTAAGGTCGTTTGCTTCTGTAAGTGTTATCAGTTATGCTGAAAAAAAAAACTCAAGCTTATTCCAGGGTATTTTTGTCTTGCTTTTTTCCCTTTTTTTTTTTTTTGGTTTCGTTTTGAAATTATTCTGTTTTAAATGGAAATTCCTGATACTGAACAATAGTTTTTTTTCTGGGAAAACAAGAACGTCGTTTTCGTGGCTGTTGAATACGGTTAAAAAGAAAGAAAAAAAGAAGAAATTCAGGTTTTCTTTGGAGGTTAGTGTAGTGTTTTTTAAAAAAAAATATAGAGAGAGAGATTATGCATTTGTTCGCTTGAGCGTGGACACGTAGGAAGTTGTTTTGTTTTTTTTTTGGGGGGGGGGGCACACACACGCACACGCACGCACGCACACCACACACACAACACACAACACACACACACACACACACACACACCCCACTTATAGCGGAACGGACGTTTGTGGTGCGGTTACTTTCATGTGGCGTGTCGTTAATGGTTTTCTTGTCGCTAACTGGACCAAGACGTTCAAACGCGAAAACCCGATCCTTGAAGTAACTGGACATTTTTTTTAATTTATTTTGGTTTAAAACTATTTAGCACATCGTTTTTGGGTTGTGTTATACCAAATAAAAACCCAACCCAAAGCGATGTGTTGATTAGTTCAAAAAACTAATTTCCAGTAAGTTCAGAAAACTAATTTCCAGTAAGTTCAGAAAACTAATTTCAGTAATTTCCAGTAAGTTCAGAAAACTATTTTCCAGTAAGTTCAGAAAACTAATTTCCAGTAATTTCCAGTAAGTTCAGAAAACTAATTTCCAGTAAGTTCAGAAAACTAATTTCCAGTAATTTCCAGTAAGTTCAGAAAACTAATTTCCAGTAAGTTCAGAAAACTAATTTCCAGTAAGTTCAAAAAACTGATTTCCAGTAAGTTCAGAAAACTAATTTCCAGTAAGTTCTGAAAACTAATTTCCAGTAAGTGGATATTATCTTTTAATTCAAGCTTAAAAGATAATTTCCACTTACTTGGAAAAAATAGTTTTTTGAACTATTCAGCACCTCGCTTTGGGTTGTATTACTTAACAACCTAAAACGATGTGCTAAATAGTTTTAAAAAAAATAATTTCCAGTTACTTTTGGGTTTTCGCGTTTGAACGTTTTGATGCAGTTAAGCACAAGAAAACCCATTAACGCCACGCCACTTCACCGACACCATAAACGTCCGTTCTGCTTAGTAGTGTGACAGACACTACAATAAAAATGTACAAAAAAAGGAACGCAGCACGCACGCACGCACGCACACACACACACACACACAACACACACACACACACACACACACACACAGAGCGACACGGAACTCCAAATGAGCAAAACCGGTTACTATTATGATCACTTCCTCGTCAAACAACCCCGTACAGATTATTATCCATCATCCCAACGGAGGAGTTTACCAGGTTAGAGGGACTATACAGGATGCATGCATGCTAGGTAGCGGAGAACTACACGAGTTCTGTATACCGCTGGGGTAGTGGTGGAGCTGACCCAGTTAGAATTCACACGATGCATGCTGGGTATCTTCCTGGCACCGTAACCCACTCACATGAGTTAGGGGGGGGGGGAATTGAATTTTTGCGTATTTAGCGTATTCAATCTACTGCATGTATACGACTTAGTGTATGCTCCCCCAACAGTCCACTAGACTACCGGGTAGGTCAAGATGAATGATGTGTGTGAATTAAGGCACTGACAGGTCGGCACTCGAGTTAACCCGGGAGATTTTTTTTTTTTTTTTAAAACGATAGATAGAAAGAAGAAGAAACATTACTGATGAATAATACATGTGTGTAATTTCTTCACGGGAAAACCCCCTATTTTTCCTTTTTGTTTGTTTGGGTTTTTTAAATTTAGTGTTAGATATTTTGGGCTGTATCATCTTTTGTTTTGGGGTAGGGGTTTAAAGCACTGTTCTGGAGTTGTAGTAGTTTTTAAAAGTTTGTTATTTTTTCTCTCATTCCTCCCTCCCTTTTCTCTGTCCGTGTTCATTTACTGAAAAGTGTTGTATTGATGAAAGATGGACATAACACGCCGTGAAAGAGAACGAAGAATAAACTGATTATAACGACAAAATAATACTGCTAAAATAAATAAGTGGGGAATGAAGACATGACTGATAATGATAAGAGAAGGGGAACAGTGACATGACTGATGATAATAAGAGAAGGGGAACAGTGAAATGACTGATGATGATAATAATGATGATAATAATGATGATGATGATAATAATAATAATAATAATAATAATAATAATAATAATAATAATAATAATAATAGTGGGA
>CM054158.1:37534110-37549110 GCA_028751875.1 Rapana venosa | reverse complement strand
TGTGAAGATTTGACCTTAAGAGAAGACAAGAAATTTGTGTGTGGGTGGGTTTGGGTTTTTTCCCCTCTCGCATGTTGGCGTTTTGGGTTCGTTGTTGTGTGTGTTTTTTATGGGGCAGGGGGGGGGGTGGGGGGGGGGTGTTGTTTGTGTGTTTTTTTTATTTTCCTTTGCAAACGCTTTATTGCGAAAAGAGATAGATAAATGAATAACTTCACCGTATTATTGTGATCGTTTTTTACGCACTAGTTGTCGTTTCAGGTTTTTCTATCCATTGCTTTATTATTGAAGGAGGAGTGGTTAAGGGGGGGGGGGGGGGGGGGGGGGGGGGCGATGTTTGGGAGCAATTTTTCCGGGTTTGGTTGGGTTGTTTTTTTTGAGGTGTCATTTTTTGTTTTTGCTTGGTTGCTTATCTTCTAATCTGCTTTGGTTGTTTTCTCCGCCAAAAAAAAAAAAGCTCTGACCAATTTTTTAAAAATCCCGTTCTTGAACGAACATGTAGGTCTACTGTATGATATAAGATGAAAGCTGGTGTGAACTTGCAAACACACACGCACACGCACCCACACACATACGCACGCACACACACATACACACAGACTTACACACACATACCACACACACACACTTTTCTCCCCTCTCACTCACTGACACACACACACACACCACACACACCACACACACACCACACACACACACACACACACACACACACACCATACATTAAAACAAACAAACAAACAACTAAAAATGTCTTAATCCGCGGGCCCGTTTTGGTATACTTGGCACCAAGCTGGTTTGTTCCTTTATTATTATTATTATTATTATTATTATTACCAAGAAGAGATATCACTGGAGCGTTTCGCTCATGGATTGGGCATCAGGTTAAATCCTGGTTCTCGTGCGGTTACCGTTTAGTTGCATGGTTCATTTCCAAGCCCACACATTTTACAAGAATTTTTTGTTTGTTTCTTTTGTTTTTTCGTTTTCAAGATTTTAAGTTCAATGGTTCGCTTTTTAAAATTACGGTTCCTATCCAGAGGATGAAGCTTCTCTCTCTCTCTCTCTCTGTCTCTATCTCTCTCGAATTACGATTCATACATAAGCAAGAGGATGAAGACTGTCTGACTGTCTGTCTCTCGCTCTCTCTCTCTCTCTTCTCTCTCTCTCTCTCTCTCTCTCTCTCTTTCGCTCTCTCTCTCTCTCTCTCTTTCGCTCTCTCTCTCTCCTCTCTCTCTCTCTCTCTCTCTCTCTCTCTCTCTCTCTCTCTCTCTCCTCTCTCTCTCTCTCTCTCTTCCGTCCCATCTATTTTCGGTACTTACACCTTGATCCAACTCTTCCCCCCACCCACCACCACCCCACCCCTACCCCCTCACCCCCCCCCCCCTGCCTGCTAATAAACCTTCTCCCCCCCCCCCCCCCCCCACATCTCGCTTCCCCCCCCCCCCCATCCCCACCCCGCCCCACGCACACCTACTTTTTTTTTGTACAAGTGGACAATAATTTCCATATCTATTAGTCATGGAAGCTACAAGTACGGTTATTTTTTTTCTTATATATATACACACATAATTCTATATTTTTAACAGAAATAATTCTGGTGGCTATGCATTCCAGTTGTGGTTTGGGGTTGTGTTTTTTTGTTGTTGCTTTTTTGTGGGTTTTTTTTTTTTTTTTTTTTTGGGGGGGGGGTTGTTGGGTGGTTGTTTTTTTTGTTTGTTTGGGGGTTTTTTTGGGTTTTTTTGGGGGGGTCACAGAATAATTGATGCTTCTGTCTTATGTTTCGGGGGCGTGTGGGGTTTGTTGTTTTTCTTTAATCCTCTCTCTCTCTCTCTCTCTCTCTCTCTCTCTCTCTCTCTCTCTCTCTCTCTCTCTCTCTCTCCTTTTTCTTTCTTTGTGTGTGTGTGTGGTCATTTGTGAGGGTAAATGTCGTCGTGAGTGGTTATTTCTCTCTCTCTCTCTCTCTCTCTCTCTCTTCTCTCTCTCTCTCTCCTCTCTTCTCTCTCTCTCTCTCTCTCTCTCTCTCTCTCGTTGTTGGTTGGTTGGTCTTTTAAGTGTGTGAGGGGAAAAAAACGAAAACAAGAGGATGAAATAAAAAGAAAGAAAGTAAGAAAGAAAGACATGGTGACTGATATTGCACGGAGGTTCGCAATACGTTTATCGTATTATGATTACCTCTGATTAGATATGTATTTGATAGATTTGATAGTAATCACTAACTGGTCATATATATATATAAAATTTATATATATATATTATATATATGACCATATATATATATATATATATATATATATTATATATATATATATATATATATATATTTATATATATATATGTATATATATATATATATGTCACGCTTTAGGAACTATTCTTAAAAAAAATGACTTTGGTTCGAACGAAGGCGAATAATTTATCGTAAAGTGTGAAAACAACGTATTTTCGCAGTTTGGTAAAAAAAAAAAAAAAATCTATCCAACGAAACTAAATGCACTGAGGAGTCCACGGCCACTGAGGTTAACCCACACTCACATTCATGAGCTGGGCAAAAGAATTACGAATTTGAAATTTTTTTTTCAAATCCCCCCCCAAAAAGCCATTTTTGGTAAGTAAAATACATAAACATCAGCTGATTGTCTCCCCTAATCCCCCCCCATCGCCCACCTTTGTTTGGTGACAAGAATTTTGATTTCGTTTTGTGTTTTAAAAGCTGATTATAACAAAAAAAAACACTATGTTAAAAAAAATTGGGAAACATAAGCTGAGTTCACATCTATGCTGGCATAACTGAGAAACACCGTAACCCATATTATTATCGCAAGTATTCTGTACCGCCCCAAAACAAGAGGAAAAACTGAAGAAATGAATGAATGAATGAATTGAATTTTTTTTTTTTGGGTATGGCTTGGCAGTATTATGTGGGAAGGTTGGGTTGGTTGTTGGGTTGGTGTGGGTTTTTTTTATTTTTGGCAGGTTCTTGAAAGTGTGTGTGTGTGTGTGATTTTTTGTTTTTTGTTTTTTCTTGGTTGTTTTTTTTAATCCATTTTTTTCCCGTTTTCGAGTGGTCTCTCCATTTCTAGTGCGCTGGTCTTGTGCACTGTGCTATATTCTTGAAGATCACAAAAAAAGTATGTTTTCTATCAAAAGCAAGCATTTTGCTGGTGAAAAAGAGAGGATTTTTCGTATTGTGTACTATTACTATTACTCCTACCACTACTTCTACAACCACTACTCCTACTCCTACTACTCCTACTTCTACTACTACTACTAGCTACTACTACTACTACTACTACTACTTCTACTACTACAACTACTACTACTTCTACTACTACTATTGCAGGTCTGGTACTGTTGTCTTTGATCATGATTGTTCTGTCATTGTCTACACTGGAATAAATTGTACATAACGACTCTTTCTGGTTTGGGTGTGACTTTATTCAGTTGTATGTGTGTGTGTGGTGTGGGTAGTGTGTGTGTATGGTGTGTGGAGGGGGGGGATAGAGTGTGTGTGTGTTGTGTGCGTAGTGTGTGTGTGTGTGGTGTCTGTGTCTTGTCTGGTCTGTCTGTCTGTCTGTTCGCTATGTCTTCCGTCTTCTCGCTTTTTCTCGTCTTTTATTCTCTGCTTCTGTCTCTATCGTCTCCCTCTCCCTGTCCTCATCTCTCGTCTCTCTCATCTCTCCTCCTCTCGCTCTCTCTCTCTCTCTCTCTCTCCTCTCTCTCTCTCTCTCTCTCTCTCTCTCTCTCTCTCTCTCTCTCTCTCTCTCTCTCACGCCTGCTCTCAACTATCTTTCACACACACACATACATACACTCACTCACAAACACACACCTTAACCGGTGGTCTGAAAAGCTAGTCTTTCGGACGAGACTGTAAACCGAGGTCCTGTGTGCAACCCTAAACCAGCGCACATAAAAAGAAACGGGATAGCCTAGTGGTTAGAACATTGCGCTCGCAATCTGACGACCCGGGTTCGATTCCCGTTCAAGGGGGATATTTTCCCCTGGAGTTGACATCAGTGCCGACTCCACTCTCCCCAAAAGTCCTTCGGATGAGACTATAAACCGAGGCTCCGTGTGCGAACGCACGCAGAACATCTCGCGCACACGTTAAATTCCTGTTCCTCTTTTCGTAAGAGTAGGCCATTGTGTGCCGGTGGGAACAGATGACAAAATTCACAAAACTGCATACACACGGGGACTGGATGTTAAAAAATGAGTGCTTATTCCATTATCCTCGATATAAAAGAATATATAAAAAAAATAAAAACAACAACAACAAAAAACAACAAAAACAAACAGGATCACAGCAACAAAGAGAGAACGTCCCTCGCAAAATTTTGTGAAAATACAACGGAAAAGCCACTCTGATGGAGAAACAACTACACGTGCAGACAGTGTTTTTTTTTATTTCAGTGGGTGGCGCTGCTCCTGTGGCGACGCGCTCTCTCCGGGGAGAGCAACCCGAATTTTATACAGACAAATCGGCTGTGACTGAAAGTAGTAATCAATACAATACAAAACAACACACGGGACATACGCGCGCGCGCGCGTACACACAAACACACACATACACCGAGTTTTATCGCAAAGTGAACAGACAAAATGAATACTATTACTACTACTCCTCCTTTATATACTACTACTTTACACATACAACACACTCGCGCACGCACGCACATACACACACAAACACACACTGTGTAATACCACAAAGAGTGAACAGACAAACTAAATACTACTACTACTACACAAACACACACTCGCGCGCACACACACACATACACACACACATACGCCGTGTAATACCACAAAGAGTGAACAAACTAAATACTACTACTACTACTACTACTACTACTACTACTACTACAAAACACACACACGAGGAAGGGGGATAGCCAGTGGCTAAACATTGCGCTCGAAAATCTACGAAACCGGGGTTTTCGATTTCCCGTTAAAGGGGGATATTTTTCCCCCTGGAGTTGACATCAGTGCAGACCCCACCCCCCCCCCAAAAGGGTCCTTGGGATGAGACAAAAAACCGAGGCCCCGTGAGAACGCACGCAGACATCTTGCCACACGTTAAAATCCGTTTCCGCTTTTCGTAAAGAAAACCTTGTGTGGGGGGGGAAACAGATGAAAAATTTTTTAAAAAAACCGCATACACACAGGGGAATGATGTAAAAGGAAGCAATTAAGTGTTTTATTCCATTATCCTTTCGATATAAAGAATAAAATTATATTAATAAATAAATAAAAACACAAAACGCTCCCCACGCAAACGCGCGCCCCGCGCCCCAAAAACACAACACACACAAAACACACCACCACACCATCACAACCCCAAAAAAGGGCCAATTCTAACAATTCTAACAAAAAAATAATTCCAATAAATAAGTAAATAAAATTTCAACTACAGACTGAATTTCACGTGAAAAAACCCAAACCTATCTTAATTGCCCAAAACCCCCCCCCCTGCATTTTCCTGTGGTTTTATTGTAGTTCCAAAATTTAGTAACAACGGTGTTGGGTTTTTTTTTTCTATAATTTGGTTGTTGTTTTTCTAAAATTCTTTTTTAAATTTTAAATTTGTTTATCATTCAAATGCATTGATCCCTGAAATTCCATTTCTCCTTAACAGTCCCAAACTACACCCTCCTCCTTGACACTCATACACCCTCCTCCTCCCCCTGCGGCCCCCCCCCCCCCCCTCCCCTCCCCCCCCGTCTAATATCACAACTGTGAAAGACTTTAAATGAATTTGAACACACACACACACACACACGCCACAGCTGTATTAAGTACACAGCTGTATTAAGTAATGGAATACCCCACACATAATACGTTTGCTGAAGTGATTTCACCCGCCTCATCACACACGTCTTTCTAATATTGTTTCTGTAATCAAACGTATATAGCTAAGTTATCTAAACTCATTGAACAAGAGCAGCTGAGAGTTAATGAACTAATCAAGCTCCAACTCTTTGAAGGCGTGTCTATACACACGCACACCACCACTACCACTCTTTACGTCTATCAATCACACACCACACACCACACAAAACAACACATACACCCAAAAACCAACCACCACCCCCTACCATTCTTTACGTCTACAATTACACACAAACACACAACCCCCACCACCACCACTAAAAATCTTTCAATTACATACACACGCACACACACACAACCACCACCCACCACCACCACCACTCTTTACGTCTATCAATTACACACACAACGCACACATACACACACACACCACCAAACCACCACCACCCCCCACCACTCTTTAAAATCTATCAATTACACACACACACACACACACCGCACACCACCACTACCACCATTCTTTACGTCTATCAATCATGCACACCCCACTCTCACCCACACACCCACGCATTGGCTTCAGTACAGTCTCCCAGTTCATCCAGCTGTCAATATGTACCTGCCCTCTTTAGGGTCAGGGAAGGTAAAGCAGTGAGGGAGAGGAGATGGGCGCCGCCCTCAATATGCTGGCACCTGGAGAAGTGAGGTCTCTGACGCCTCGCTCCCCTACGACCTTATAGGTTATTGGATACTTTCCCTCGGATGAGACTACAAACCGAGGTCCCGTGTGCGAACGCATGCAGAACATCTTGCGCACACGTTAAATCCTGTTCCGCTTTTCGAAAGAGTAGGCCATTGTGTGCCGGTGGGAACAGATGACAAAATTTACAAAGCCGCATACACACGGGGACTGGGATTTTTAAAAAAGCACATCAGTGCTTATTCCATTATCCTCAGAAATTTTTTTTTTAATGTCATCTGAGCGCTTTGATTTGTTGCTTTACAAGATTCAGCGCTATATAAATTCCATACATTATTATTCTTCTTATTCTTCTTCTTCTTCTTCTTCTTCTTCTTCTTATTATTATTATTATTAACAACATTATATTCCACTCCCCCTAAAGTCCTTTCAATGAGACTATAAACCGAGACCCCGGTGTGCGAACGCACGCAGACCATACTAGCAAGGAACAGTGCAGGGGAAGAGAAGGCGAGGCAGGCCGAAGAAGAAGAAACGGCCAGTAGACAACAACATCACTGAATGGACCGGGAAGAAGAGCTTCTCCACAACCCAGGCACTTGCCCACAACCGCCGCAAATGGAGCCAGCTGGTGCAACGTCCAGTGCCCCTACTACCCTGGAGGAGGTTAGGGGAGCAGATGAGATGATGAGATGAGGCCACTTCGAGGCAGAAGGAGCGGATGATAAAATTAAAAATAAAAAAGAAACACATGCACCAAGGTGTCATGTTGAGATTTTTTTATTTTTTTATTTTATTTTATACCACTTTAAGTCACGAGATTTCTCTGCGTGAAATTCGGGCTGCTCTCCCGGGGAGAGCGCGTCGCCACAAGAGCAGCGCCACCCTTTTTTTTTTTTTTTTTTCTTTTGGTCTTCAACTGTATTTGTTTCCCTATCAGAGTGGCTTTTTTCTAAGAATTTTGCCAGGGACAACTCCCTTGTTGCCGTGGGTTCTTTTACGTGCGCTGAAAATTTTGTGTAACACACGGGACCTCGGTTTATCGTCTCATCCGAAAGACTAGCGCCCAGACCACCACTCATGGTCTAATGGATGGGGAAAAATTTCGGGCCCAAACGGGGTACGAACCACGCACACACCCGACCCGGACTTTTCGCATTCTAGACAGGCGCGTTACCTCTAGACCACCGATCCACCGAGATGCAATCCCCGAAGTCGCAGTCATCATCATCACCAATGCCTTTGTGCCTTATTGGCACGTAGGGCAGCAACAAATGTTCTCCACTCCTGTCTGTCCTGGGCCAGCTTCCGAATGGTTCCCAAGGTATGGTGGAAGGTCTTCAGCTCTGTTTCGACAGTCCGACGCCAAGTGTTCTTGGGACGTCCTCGTTTGCGTTTTCCCTCTGGTGTCCAGCGGAGGGCTGTTCGGGCGATGTTTCCATGTTCCCGACGGCAGAAGTCGCAGTGCAGCTACCTTAATGGTGGGGTAAACACGGTCGCATAAATCATACAAAATCTCACCAGTGGTAAACTTCGGAGTCAAGGAACTACCCCCCCAAAAAAATTGTCAAAAATATCTCTCTCTCTACCTCCCCCCTCTCTCTCTCTCCCTCCTCTCTACCTCCCTCCCAACCTCTCTCCTCCTCTCCCTCTCCCCCTCTCTCTCCTCCTCCTCTCTCTCTCCTCCTCCCCCCTCTCCCTCCTCCCTCCCCCCTCTCTCTCCCATCCCCTCTCTCTCTCCCTCTCTCTCCTCTCTCTCCCCCTCCCCCCTCCTCTCTCTCTCTCTCTCCCTCCATCCCTCTCTCTCTAACTCCCTACTCCCCTCTCTCTCCCTCCCACCCCCCCCTCTCTCTCTCCCTCCCTCCCCCTCTCTCTCCCTCCCATCCCTCTCTCTCTCTCTCCTTCTCTCTCTCACTCCCACTCTCTCTCCCTCCCATACCCCCTCTCTCTCTCCATCTCTACCTCCCTCCCAACACACTCTCTCCCTCCCATCCCTCCCCTCTCTCTCTAGTTTTGTCGCTCTTATGCCTTCGATTATGTGATACCCGTGTACACGAGTGCGCAAACGAGAGCTCATGCAAACGTGTGCACACACAACACGCGTACGCGCACACACACATGTACACACGCATGTACACACACACACACACATATACACATACAGACATAATGAAAAGTCGTAATATCTAAAGAACAAACAACACACAACACAACGCAACACAACACAAACACGCACGCACACACACACACACACACACACACACACACACACGTGTAAGGGTGGGGGTGTTGAGAGAGAGAGAGAGAGAGAGAGAGAGAGAGAGAGAGAGAGAGAGACAGACAGACAGACAGACAGACAGACAGACAGACAGACACAGACAGACAAACCAACAGACAGACAGACAAACAAAACACGGTCGTTACATAATGGACGTTTCTCGCAAGTGATACGCCTTCTGAAGAGATTCGACACGTGCCATTACACTCGCCTAATTGTTTATCCAAAAAAACCACAAACCAACCTACGTAAACAACCCCGATAACCGATACGCCTAACAACAACAACAACAAAACCAAAAAAGCAACCGCACAACAAGGACGCAGAATAAAGTAACGAGGACTTAATCAAATCTTCAAGGCTTTGAAGACAACTAATTTTTTTTTTTTTTTTACAAAGCAACTAAAAATTATCTTGACACGTGGCCCGTGATGAAACGAATTCACGCTCCATGGAATAGGAGTGACGGGGGAGGGGGGGGGGGGGGGGGGGGTGGTGGAAGATAATTTTATTTTTCTCTCTTGTCTCTATGAAACCCAGACGCATGCATGCAAATACGCGCATGCACGCGCACACACATGCTAGGGTACGCACACACGCACGCGGGCGCGCGCGCGTGCACACACACACACACACACACACACATGGATGGCTTGATGAAAAAAAGCAAATGCACTGCTTATTCAATATACCATCTGAAAATAAAAGTTTGACTTTGACTTTGACACACACACCACACACACACACACACACACACACACACACACACACACACACACACACAACACACACAGCAAGCGAGCAAGAGAGACAGAGATAGAGACAGAGATACACTTAATCTTTTAACCCGCCCGCACTGACAATGATAGCCTGGTGGTTAAAGCGATGCGCACTGCACTGGTGATCTGCTGACCCGGGTTCGAATCTCGTTCAAGAGGGTTTTTCCTCAGGAGTTAACATCAGTGCCGACTCCACTCTCCCCAAAAAGTCCTTCGGATGAGACTGTAAACCGAGGTCCCGTGCGCGAACACACGCAGAACATCTTGCGCACACGTTAAAGCCCGTTCCGCTTTTCGGGAGAGTAGGTCATTGTGTGCCGGTGGGAACAGATGACAAAATTGACAAAACTGCATACACACGGGGACTAGATGTTTAAAAAAAAAAAAAGCACATGATTGTTAATTCCATTATCCTCGAAATAAAAGGGGGAAAAGAAAAAAATAAAGAAAAGAAAAAAAAAAAGCTGCCGAGAGATCCCCAGGCAGAAGAAGCCCCGCACTGCTACTGTACGCAGAACCAACACGTACAGGACTCTATCTACCTACCTATGTATGTTTGTTCGTCGTGTCCGACGATGACCTCCAAAACAGCAGAGGAGGCAGCTGCTGTTTTGGAAACTGGGCAGAAATTCGATTATAGTGGAGATGCCTTGCCCACAGTACATCCCCACTCACTCGGCCAAGAGGGCATAAGGACAGTCAGCGTTGGAGATGTTCTCCATAGGCCAACCAGCCCCCAGGGCTGCAGCACATAAGGACCGTGCGAGTCAAGCCTCCTAGTCAGAGAGTCATAGTCGATCACTAAAGACTAAGCTGTAAAGTGGAATTCCATGAGTGGGAAAGAAAGCCACTGGTCATACAGCCTCTCACTTTGCTGTTGTTGCCCTCAGCGTCAATGGTTTAATCAAGAACTGTGATAAAGCCCAGGCGACCTACCTACCTACCTATGGAGATCCTTCATGGACAACAACGATAGCTCAGCGGCTGAGCGAGGCTGAGATGCCCTCTTCTAAAATGGTGACCATTACACCATGACTTTATCTGAACAAAGAGAGAGAGAGAGAGAGAGAGAGAGAGGAGAAGGAGAGAGAGAGAGAGAGAGAGAGAGAGAGATAGAGAGAGAGAGACAGACAGACAGACAGAGAGACAGAGAGAGAGAGAGAGAGAGAGAGAGATCTCAATGATCTCAGACTTTATAAAAGACTTTAAACAAGCGCTTTACCACTGGCACGGTAGCGGCAAAGAATTTGATACCGAGTTCATCATGAGATTAAGTGGATCAGAATCTTCTGTCTTTGTCCTTCGGATGAGACTATAAACCGAGGCCCCGTGTGCTAACACACGCAGAACATCTTGCGCACACGTTAAAACCCGTTCCGCTTTTCGGGAGAGTAGGTCATTGTGTGCCGGTGGGAACGGATGACAAAAATGGCAAAACTGCATACACACGGGGACTGGATGGAAAAAAGCACATGAGTGCTTATTCCATTATCCTCGATATAAAAGAATAAAATATATAAATTAATAAATAAACACACACGCTCGCACGCAAACGGATGACAAAATTGGCCAAACCTGCATACACACGGGGACTGGGTGTAAAAAAAAGCACATGAGTGCTTATTCCATTATCCTCGAAATAAAAGAATAAATACATAAATCAATAAAATAAATACAGACAAGTGAAGACAGCACTATCTTCGTCATCGAACGCACAGACATCAACTACTGTTGTCTTGTCACACGAGAGCGAAAATGTGTTGCGCTGCCGTTAAGCGCCTGACAAGTCAGGCCCAGCACATCCGACTTCAGCGTGGGAGAGAATTTTTATCTTTTAAGTCTTTCTGAGGGGGAAAAAAAGGCAGAAGATTGGACCCAGAAGGTAGAAAATAGACAAGAAGGAAGGTGACAGGACGAGAAGGAACAGGTGGTCTAGAGGTAACGAACGCACCTGCCTAGAAAGCGAAAAGTCCGGGTTTCAAGTGTGTGGTGGTTCGATCCCCGGTTTGTGCTCAAAGCCTTTTCCCCCCAATACGCTAGACCGTGAGTTGGTGGTCTGGGTGCTAGTTTTTCCGGGTGAGACGATAAACCGAGTTCCCGTGTGCAAAATACTCTTTTAGTGCACGTCGAAGAACCCACGGCAACAAAGAGAGTTATCCCTGGCAAAATTCTGTTTTAAAAAAAAGTCACTATGATAGGAAACCAAATATATATGCAGACAGGAAAAGAAAAAATATATAGGTGGCGCTGTTCTCGTGGCGACGCGCTCTCCCCGGGGAGAGAGCATCCCGAATTTCACGCAGAGAAATCTGCCGTAACTGAAAGTGGTATACAATACAATACAATACAATACAATGCAATACAATACAACACGATACAATACAATACAATGCAATTTCAACACAACACAATACAACACAACACAATACAATACAACACAACACAACACGATACAACACGACACAACGCAATACAATACAATACAATACAACATAATTACAATACAACACGACACAACACAACACAACGCAACACAATACAACACAATACAATACAAAGCAGAAACAAAGAGAGTTATAACGATAGAACAAAAAAAATGGAATTCCTAGCACAGATTTTCCAGAAAGTGGGGGGATTGCTAATTATTACGCTGACAGAGCCCTCGACACCCTCATGTGGAAGATGAAAAACACGATTTCCCCAGCTGAAGGTGTGTGGGGTGTTCAGTTAACTCCCCTTTCTCTAAAGAGCCAGGCTGCCTTCAAAGGCCAGTTCTCACTTCAGCAGCGTCTGTCTCACTTCAGCAGCGTCTGTCTCACTTCAGCAGCGTCTGTCTCACTTCAGCAGCGTCTGTCTCACTTCAACAGCGTCTGTCTCACTTCAGCAGCGTCTGTCTCACAACCTCGTTATGTTCGTTCCGTTCATAAAAACTTGATTAGCACACTGCGAGACCTGCAGAGTTAAGGGAAGAGAACCACGGCGTTCTCACACATAGCCGTGTGTCTGTCTAACTTTCTCTGCCTGACCGTAAACTCCAAATTCAAATAATCACGGAAACGAAGCCAAGGTAAAGGTAAAGGGTAAAGGAGTCCCATAACCTAAGTGGTCGTAGGGGAGCGGGGCGTCAGAGACCTCAACTTCTCTAGGGGCCAGCATATTGAGGGCGGCGCCCATCTCCTCCTCCCTCGCTGCTTTACCTTCCCTGACCCTAAAAGAGGGCAAGGTACCCATTTACAGCTGGGTGAACTGGGGGGACTGTACTGAAGCCAAGGCGCGCAAACGGTCCCCCATAACTTTCTCTGCCTGACCGTAAACTCCAAATTCAAATAATACATCACGGAAACGAAGCCAAGCCAACATTAAACCCGCGAACACTTCCACTGGCTTGAACTTCTGTCAGAAAGTGAACAGAAAGTTTGTGTATTCGTCAAGTCAGCTGGAAGATGATATTCTTGTCAACAGTCAACAGACAGACGGACGCTATAGCCGAGTGGTTAAGACTATCCGACTTCATTCCTATGGGTCCATTTAAGTCGTGGGTTCGAATCTCTGGGGGGGGGGGGGGGCGGTAGTGAATTAAAGGCGATCACTAAGACTAAGCTGTAAAGTGGAATTCGAGGGAAAAAAGGCACTGGTCTACAGCCTTCACTTTGCTGTTGTTCCCCCTCAGGTCAAATGGTTTAATCAAGAACTGTGATAAAGCCCAGGCGACCTACCTACCTACCTATGGAGATCCTTCATGGACAACAACGATAGCTCAGCGGCTGAGCGAGGCTGAGATGCCCTCTTCTAAAATGGTGACCATTACACCATGACTTTATCTGAACAAAGAGAGAGAGAGAGAGAGAGGGGAGAGGGAGGGGAGAGAGAGAGAGGAGAGAGAGAGAGAGAGAGATAGAGAGAGAGAGACAGACAGACAGACAGAGAGACAGAGAGAGAGAGAGAGAGAGAGAGATCTCAATGATCTCAGACTTTATAAAAGACTTTAAACAAGCGCTTTACCACTGGCACGGTAGCGGCAAAGAATTTGATACCGAGTTCATCATGAGATTAAGTGGATCAGAATCTTCTGTCTTTGTCCTTCGGATGAGACTATAAACCGAGGCCCCGTGTGCTAACACACGCAGAACATCTTGCGCACACGTTAAAACCCGTTCCGCTTTTCGGGAGAGTAGGTCATTGTGTGCCGGGGGGAACGGATGACAAAAATGGCAAAACTGCATACACGGGGGACTGGATGGAAAAAGAACATGAGTGCTTATTCCATTATCCTCGATATAAAAGAATAAAATATAAAAAATTAATAAATAAACACACACGCTCGCACGCAAACGGATGACAAAATTGGCCAAACCTGCATACACACGGGGACTGGGTGTAAAAAAAAGCACATGAGTGCTTATTCCATTATCCTCGAAATAAAAGAATAAATACATAAATCAATAAAATAAATACAGACAAGTGAAGACAGCACTATCTTCGTCATCGAACGCACAGACATCAACTACTGTTGTCTTGTCACACGAGAGCGAAAAATGTGTTGCGCTGCCGTTAAGCGCCTGACAAGTCAGGCCCAGCACATCCGACTTCAGCGTGGGAGAGAATTTTTATCTTTTAAGTCTTTCTGAGGGGGAAAAAAAGGCAGAAGATTGGACCCAGAAGGTAGAAAATAGACAAGAAGGAAGGTGACAGGACGAGAAGGAACAGGTGGTCTAGAGGTAACGAACGCACCTGCCTAGAAAGCGAAAAGTCCGGGTTTCAAGTGTGTGGTGGTTCGATCCCCCGGTTTGTGCTCAAAGCCTTTTCCCCCCAATACGCTAGACCGTGAGTTGGTGGTCTGGGTGCTAGTTTTTCCGGGTGAGACGATAAACCGAGTTCCCGTGTGCAAAATACTCTTTTAGTGCACGTCGAAGAACCCACGGCAACAAAGAGAGTTATCCCTGGCAAAATTCTGTTTTAAAAAAAAGTCACTATGATAGGAAACCAAATATATATGCAGACAGGAAAAGAAAAAATATATAGGTGGCGCTGTTCTCGTGGCGACGCGCTCTCCCGGGGAGAGAGCATCCCGAATTTCACGCAGAGAAAAACTGCCGTAACTGAAAGTGGTATACAATACAATACAATACAATACAATGCAATACAATACAACACGATACAATACAATACAATGCAATACAACACAACACAATACAACACAACACAATACAATACAACACAACACAACACGATACAACACGACACAACGCAATACAATACAATACAATACAACATAATACAATACAACACGACACAACACAACACAACGCAACACAATACAACACAATACAATACAAAGCAGAAACAAAGAGAGTTATAACGATAGAACAAAAAAAATGGAATTCCTAGCACAGATTTTCCAGAAAGTGGGGGGA
>CM054158.1:37501610-37529110 GCA_028751875.1 Rapana venosa | reverse complement strand
CCCCAAAAAGAAAATTCCCCCAATCTCTCTTACCTGATGGTGACCTTTCGCGAACAGAAACAAGAGAAAGTGGGGCGGGGAGGGGGGGGGGGGGGCTAGAGAAACGTTCATTTCGTGAACACCTTGATTTTAAAATGTCAACGACAGCAGCGACCTATTCTGAAAACTAGAAGAAAATCAGACCCCAAGAAGAAGAAATTGAAACGAAAAGAGAAGAGAGAAAGAAACAAAAAAGAAATAAATCCAGGAACAAAATTTTTTTTAAAAATGACAGCAATTTCCTATCCACTTTCCAAACGATAGGGTCTGAATGACCGCCACTCGGGTAGATTAACTCGTAAGCACGGCGATTTTAATCCGACAACTACTGAAGTTTGTGAAAAGTCGTACAAGTCACAAGAGTGATTAACCCGAATATTATCCGCGTCAACTTCATCAGACGAAAATAACTCCACAATAGGTAAATATTTTTTTTTAAAACAACACACACACATACGGCGCGCACAGAAAAGGGTCAGAAAATAGTGAGAGAAAGAAAGAAAAAAACAAGCAGTAAGAAAGAAAGAAACAAAGCAAGACAGAAAACATAACAGAGGAAAAAAAACAAGAAAGGAAGGAAGGAAGGAAGGAAGGAAGGAAGGAGGAAGGAACAAAGAAAAAAAAAGAAAGAAAGAAAGTAAGGAAGGAAAAGAAAGAAAAAAGACAACAAAGACAACAGGGGGGAAAAAAGAGAAAAAAAACAGAAAAAGTAAGATTAAAGAAAAAGAAAAAAAGTGTTTACAAAATGAGAAATTATATATTTTACATATATACAAAGACACAAGGCAAATAAAAGAGAGAGAAGGAGAGAGAGAGAGAGAGAGAGACAGACAGACAGACAGACAGACAGAAAGGAAGGAAGGAAAGAAGAAGAGAGGAAGGAAGGAAGGAAGGAAAGAAGGAAGGGAGGAAAGAGGGAAAAAAGAAAGGAAGGAAGGATGGAATGAAAGAAAGAAAAAGAGAAAGGAAGAAGGAAGGAAGGAAGGAGAAAGTAAGAAAACAAACAAGAGCAGAAGATTGAGCAAATGGCAGCAACAGGAAGCTAGAGAGAGAGAGAGAGAGAGAGAGAGAAGAGAGAGAGAGGGAGAGAGAGAGAGAGAGAGAAGAGATAGAGAGAGAGAAGAAAGAGAGAAGAGAGAGAAGAGAGAGGAGAGAAAGAGAGAGAGAGAGAGAGAGAGAGAAAGAGAGACAGAGAGAGAGAGAGAGAGAGAGAAAGAGAGACAGAGAAATTTAAAAAGGAAAGGGAAAAAAAGAAAGAAATCAAAGACAGAAAAGAAAGAAACAAGAGAAAAAAGATTGTTTAAAAATAAGAAGGAAAAAAAACCCAGAAAAAGGACAGAAAGAAAAAGGCGAGAAATAAAAAGAGACAAAAGAGAAAAGAGATAGGGGAAAGGACTAACAGAAAGAAAGAAAGAAAAAAGAAAGGAAAGAAAGAAAAACACGAAAGGAAAGGAAAAGAAAGGAAGAAAGAAAGAAAAACAGGAAAGAAAGAAAGAAAGAAAAAAAGAAAGAAAGAAAGAAAAAAGGCAGACAGACAGACAACAAACGGGAAAAAAAAGGGAAAGGAAGAAAGAAAGAAAGAAAGAAAAAAAGGCAGACAGACAGACAGACAAAGGGGAAAGGAAAAGGAAAGGAAAGAAAGAAAGAAAAAAAGAAAAAAAAGAAAAAAAGGCAGACAGACAAACGGGAAAGGACAGAAAGGAAAGGAAAGGAAGGAAAGAAAAAAAGAAAGAAAGAAAGAAAGAAAGAAAGAAAGAAAGAAAAAGAAAAGAAAAAAAACCCCCCAAAAAATGAAAGAAAAAAGAAAAAAAAAAAAAAAGAAAGAAAAAGGGCAAAAAGGAAAGATAGAAAGAAACAAAAACGAAAGGAAAGGAAAGATAAAGAAAGAAAGAGGCACACAACAGACTGAACACACAGCCATAAAGCACAGCTGACAAGAGCCATTACACAGCCCCGGGCAGATTGAATGAAAATGTCAGGCGCCTGTACATTCAGGGCAGTTTTCTTTTTCTTTTTGTATTGTTTGTTTCTATCTTTTTGGTGTATTTTTTTTTCTAATTTCAAGCTCAGACTCTTTTCTAAAAAAATTTTTTATATCCCAGCTGTCACTGTGCAATCATGGACTGCATAATAAATGATACATACATCATCTCTTTTTGCACGGAAAACCAACAACTACAACAACAACAACTACTACAACAACAACAACAAAACCTGTAATATTAATCTCCTCTCGCGATATAGCGACATGGTATAGTTCCTCATATTGAGGTGCAGGCATTCTGAATTACATGGCGATAAAGAGAAATAAATAAAAAAGAATAACACCGTCCCCTCCTCCCCCTTTCCAAAATCATCATCATCATTAGTTATCATTGGCAGCAGCAGCAGCAGCAACAACAACAACAACAACAGCAGCAACAACGGTAGCAGCCTTGTAAAACTGTATATCTAATAATTGGACCCTCGTCGGGGAAAAGAGAAGAGAGAGAGAGAGAGAGAGAGAAGGAGAGAGAGAGGAGAGAGAGAGAGAGAGAGAGAGAGAGAGAGAGAGAGAATTTGAACAAAAAAAAAAATAAAGCAAAACATCCACAACCACCAAAACCCTTCAAACGACACTTCAATACCCCCTCCCCTCTCCCCCCCAAAAAAACACAACAACAAAAACTCAAGTCAAACCAACCAAACCAAACCAACATACAACTACAAACAAACAAAAAATCAACAACTACAACACAACACAATCCAACTATTTAAAAACAACAAAAAGCTTGGCTAATATTATAGGAGGAAAACAATGTATGCACTTATGTGCATAACCTATACGTAACATTTAACGGCTACAGCCCGTCTCTCTCTCTCTCTCTCTCTCTCTCTCTCTCTCTCTCTCTCTCTCCTCTTCTCTCTCTTCTCACTCTCTCTCTCTCTCTCTTAGTTATGTGTAACAGTATGTGTACCATTTGACATTGTGTAGATGTTTATCTTTATGACTTATTAAGTTTGGTTGTGTTATTTTTCTTGGCTCTGTTGTTGTTCTTGTTGTTGTTGTTTGTCTGTTTTTTCTCTTTTTATCTTCTTTGTTGGTTTGGTTTTTCTTTCTCTTTTGTTTGTTTGTTTGTTTTGGTTAGGGTTTTTTTTTTTTTTGAGGGGTGGGGGGGGGTATTTTAGGGTTTTCTTTTATTTGCTTGCTTTGGGGGGGGGGGGGGGGGGGGAGCTGTTTTGAAAAAGGGTTATTTCCCCTTGTTTTATTGTGAGACTGTATAAGTATTGGGTTATTATTATTAAGATGTATCCCTACGGGCGGGGACTGGATGTAAAAAAGCACATATGTGCTTATTCATTATCCTCGAATAAAAGAATTTGTCATTGTCATTGTCATTGTCTCTCTCTCTCTCTCTCTCTGGCTTAAAAATTGTTTCCTTGTGCATTTAAATGCCATTCATTAATTCATTAATTCATAACTTCATCCATTCCCTCCTTCCTTCCTTCCTTCCTTCCTTCCTTCCCTCTCTCTCTCTCCCTCTCTCTCTCTCTCTTTCTCTCTGTCCATCGGTCTGTCTCTCTTCCTTCCTTCCTCTTCTCGCTATCGTTTTTCATTTCCTTTGCGAGTTCTCAAAGAGGAGGAGGAGGAGGAGAAGAAGGAGGAGGAGGAGGGGGAGGGGGAGGGGGAGGAGGAGGAGAAGGAGGAAGGAGGAGGAGGGAAAAAGAAGTAGTAGGAGGAGAAGGAGGAGAAGGAAGAGGAGGAGGAGGGAGGAGGAGGAGGAGGAGAAGGAGAAGAAGAAGAAGGAGGAGGAGGAGAAGGAGGGAGGAGGAGAAGAAGAATGAGGAGGAGGAGGGGGAGAAGGAGAAGGAGAAGGAGAAGGAAAGGAGGCAAGAAGAAGAACAAAAACAAGAAGAACAGAAAGAGCAAGAACAAGAACAAGAAGACACCACATGTAATTTGCACAAGTACAAACACACAAGTTCAGAACAAAACGAATAAAGCACACCTTCTGCGCTCTTAAAAGAAAAATCAACGTACCCGTAAAGATATTCATTTTAAACCACGGAAATCCTTATAACAGAAACAAACAAACAAACCAACAAGCAAACAAAACCACGCACGGAAAGAAAACTGAACGCGAACAGATTTCCGTTTCTTCTTTCAATAACAATAATCATCATCATCATCATTTCCTAATTCTAGGGGAACAAAAGAAATCAAAGCAATGTGAGCCTCTTTTTTCGACTCAGGAATGTAATACTGATCCCCCCCTAAAAGTTTGTATTGCACAAAATTAATTAGTTTACTTCTTATTCTTGCAGGTGATACACACGTACTGGAAATAAAACCTGAGGTGCACACGCACGCACGCACGCACGCACGCACGAGCGCACGTGCGCACACACATATGCGCACACACCACAACACAGAGAGTGAGAGAATTAGACAGACAGACAGACAGAGATACAGACAGACACACACGCGCGCACACACACACAGACACACGCGCGCGCACACACACACATACGTGCGCGCGCGCGCGCGCACACACACATATTATTATATATATATACAACGAGAGCTAAACCAAACCAAACAAAACAATAACAACAAAAAACTCAACAACCAAACAGACAAAAAACTGAACTGCTTTTCGTGCTTATGGTAGTAGGTACAACAATAATCCTCTGTTTCAACGAAGAAGAGAGAGTTTTGTGTGTGTGCGCGTGTGCGTGCGTGCGTGTGAGTGCGCGTGTGCGCGCCTGCCTGTGTGCCTGCGTGCGTGTGCGTGTGTGTTGTTAGGGGGAGGGAAGGAGAAGGAAGAGGACCTACTTTACAAACAAACAAAAAGCTCAAGCCCACTGTCATGAGACACAGTGTTTGAGGCTGTAGTAACTATGCCGACAGCTCATTTTGCAGAGATACAGGAAACTTTCGTCTTGTGGCAGGTAAAGAATCCAGTTTCAGGCCGACCATTCAACCGTTAAGCGCCTGACAAGTCTGGCCCGGCACATTCGACTTCGGCGTAGTAGAGAACAGTTATCGTTTAAGTCGTTCTGGAAAGAAAAGGAAGTAGAATGGACCAAGAAGGCAGAAAATAGACAAGAAGGAGGTGATAGGGGGGAAAAAGGGGGAACAAGGCAGAAACGAAGTAAGGGATAGAAAAGAGGGAATTCCTAGCACATAATTTCCAGAAGGTGGGGATGCCGTTGATACTGACAGGCCCCGGTATCCCCATGAGGGGAATAATTTTATTCTACCTCTATATCCTTTTTTTTCTTCTTGTGTGTGTGTGTGTGTGTGTGTGTGTGTGTGTGTGTGTTTTGTGTGTGTGTGTGTGTGTGTGTGTGTGTGTGTGCATGTGCTGACGTGCCTGCGTGTTTATATCGTTGTGGTGTGTAGGGGGAAGGGGGGGAGATGCACGCACTCGCACACATGCGGCATTGCATTTTGTGTCTGTTTGTTTGTGTGTGTGTTTGTTTGTTTGTTTGGGGGAGGGGGGGGGGGGTGAGAGAGAGAGAGAGTGCATGCAAGCGTGCATGTTTTGAAGATTTGAATCACATATATAAAGCACACACATTACACACCACACACGTACGCGCGCACACACATCCCACTACACACACACAACCCCCCTACACACACACTACACACAACCCTACCCCTACCACACACACTACACACATCCCTCCCCTACACACACACACTACACACAGAACCCCTACCACACTACACACAGAACCCCCTACACACACTACACACATCCCTCCCCTACACACAGAAACCCCTACACACACACTACACACAGAACCCCCTACACCACACAACATACACACAGAAACCCCTACACACACTACACACAGAACCCCTACACACACTACACACAGAACCCCCTCACACACTACACACACAACCCCCCCTTACACTCACACACACACTACACAAGAACCCCCCCCCCACACAACACTACACACAGAACCCCTACACACACACTACGCACAGACCCCCTACATACACACTACACACAGAACCCCCTACACACACTACACACAGAACCCCCTACACACACACACTTACACACAACCCCCTACACACACACACTACACACAGACCCACCCTACACCACACTACACACAGACCTCCCACTACACAACCACACACTACACACAGACCCCCCTACACCACACTACACACTGATCCCTCCTACACAAACCACACACTACACACAGAACCCCCCTACACACACTACACACAGACCCCCCCTACACACACACACACTACACACAGACCCCCCTACACACCACATCAACCCCCCCTACACACACACACAACCCCCCCACACCACACACAACTACCCCCCCCACCCCCCCCCCCCACCCCCACACCCACCCCCCCCCCCCCCCCCCCCCCCCCCCCCCCCCACCCCCCCCCCCCCCCCCCCCCCCCCCCCCCCCCCCCCCCCCCCCCACCCCCCCCCCCCCCCCCACCCCCCCCCCCCCCCCTCCCCCCCCCCCCCCCCCCCCCCCCCCCTACACACACAATAATTATGATTGATGTTTTTTGTTGTCTCAAATAAATCTACATGGACTTAAACGGCAATAAAATATTCTGAATCTGAACCTGAATCTCACACACACACACACACACACACACACACACACACACACACACACACACACACCACACACACACGCACACCCCCCCCCCACACACACCCACACACACAACAAAACCCCCCCCCCCCCCCCACACCCACACCACCCCCCCACCCCCCCCCCCCCCCCCCCCCCCCCCCCCCCCCACCCCCCCCCCCCCCCCCCCCCCACACACACTACACAAACACAAACAGCAGCACTAAATCACGGTCCACACAAAAACCTGTCAGTAAATTAAACAGCAATGTTGCGTGATGATTTCTTCAGCAGACGACTACATTAACAACAACAACAACAACAAGAAACAAAACTTTTAACAACAAAAAACCCACCCTGAAAAAAAATTAAGTGCTTTTTACTTCAGACATAATGACCCTCATTCATTAACTAATTGCCTTTTGTCCTCCGAAAGTCTGACCTTTTTTTTCTCCAATTTTCTTGTTTTTTTAAATTACATTTGTGATTTTAACGAACAAGCCTAACACAGACAAAACGCTTTATATACCCAGACATCTCTCACACACGTTTTGGGGCTTAGTGGTTATTTTATTCGATTTGATTTGATTTATTTATTCTTTTATATCGAGGATAATGGAATAAACACTCATGTGCTTTTTTTATAGCCAGTCCCCGTGTGTATGCGATTTTGTCAATTTTGTCATCTGTTTCCACCGGCACACAATGGCCTACTCTTCCGAAAAGCGGAACAGGATTTAACGTGTACGCAAGATGTTCTGCACGCGTTCGAACACGGGGACTCGGTTTATAGTCTCATCCGAAGGACTTTGACATGCAGTTCGATTTATTTGTCAAACTGGGAAGAAAGGGCGAGGCTGGGAATCGAACCCAGAACCTCACGGTTTACTTGTTGGCAGGCGAACGTCTTAACCATGCTGCCACCTTCCTATAAGAGTCAGGCAGACAGAGACAGACCAGCGTCAGACTTCATCTGTGCCCTCGGTCATAGGGACTGTCATTCTGAAGTCTGACACTGGTCATAGGCACTGTCTGTCATTCCCGTGTCGGACTGGCCAGCCACACCCGACACAGCTGTACCAGAATCAACACCTAGAGCGCAACTCCATAGTCTTCAGAGACTGAAGGGATGCCCACTCGGTTAGAGTCAATGTCTTGGGTTGCGAGGGGCACGGGTTCCAGTCGATGTTTTCAAGTGTCCCAGATTAGCGACTAATATTCATCCGATGATGACGAGCAGAAGATGTACACCTCTATAGAATGGTGTCAACTGCTTCACAGCTACAGGGTCTGCAGGACTTGTTTTTGGATGGAGGTGTGTGTGTGTTTGTGTTTTGTTTTCAAAACCAAGGTTCAAGGTTCACAAACGGTGAGATTTTGCATATGCGACCGTTTTTGCTTGTTGTTGTGTTTTGTGTGTTTGTGTGTTGTTGTTTTGTTGTTGTTGTTTTGAGGGGGGGGGGGGGGGGACACCATGAAGGTAACCGTTATCTGACTTGGGGGAGAAATCTGACATTTAAAAATGCATCCATGGCTGCTGAGAGCCAGACATTTCTATATAGAGATGTACAGCCCCGAAGTCGGAATGCAGATACCTAAATAGTGGGAGGGCGAGGGGGGGTTACATACACCACAAAAAATCTAGAGCTTTATCCGAGGAACGAAATAATAACAACAACAACAACAACAAGAATAATAATAATAATGATAATAATAATAATGGTGATAATGATGGTGATGATGATGATGATGATAATTATAATAGTACTACTACTACTACTACTACTACTACTACTACTACTACTACTACTACTACTACTAATGTATGGAATTTATATAGCGCTGATCTGAATCTTGTAAAGCAAAAAATCAAAGCGCTTAATGATGATGATAATGATGATGGTGATAATGATGATAATAATAATAATGATGATAATAATGATAATAATAATAATAATAATAATAATGATACTACTAATAATAATAAAGATGTGCACAACCAGTAATAAAAAACAAACCGAAACACAACACGAAACACGGCCAAACAAAGGGGAAAAACGAAACACGGCCAAACCAAAGGGGAAAAACCAAACACGGCCAAACCAAAGGGGAAAAACGACACACGGCCAAACCAAAGGGGAAAAACCAAAAACGGCCAACGAAAACAAAACAAACATCAAAACAGCGCTGTTTTAGTACCCTCTTTAAACAGCCGTATCAACCCACTTCTGTAAAAAACAACAACAACAAACAAACGAAAATCCCCAAACCAACCAAACTACAAGCAGGAACAGGGAACTTTCATCACAGAACAAAGCACAGAGCGGACAGAGCAAACATCACAGTTAACGGACGCTAAAAACAAGAGAGCCCCCCCCCCCCCCTCCCCCCTCCCGCCTAAAAAAAAACAACAAAAAACAAAACATCAAACAAACAAAACAAAAACAAAAATACACCAAAACAAACAAAACAAAAACAAACCAACAAACCCACCCTCTCTCGCACGAATCAATCTCTATCTCTATCTCTTTCTCTTTCTCTGTCTGTCTGTCTGTCTGTCTGTCTGTCTGTCTGTCTGTCTGTCTCTCTCTCTCTCTCTCTCTCTCTCTCTCTCTCTCTCTCTCCTCCTCTCTCTCTCTCCATCCCTCTCTCTTCTCCTTTTCTCTCTCTCTCTCTTTTCTCTCCCTCACCCCTCTCTCTTCTCCTTTTCTCTCTCTCTCTCCCTCCCTCACCTCTCTCTCTTCTCCTTTTCTCTCCTCTCTCTCTCTCTCTCTCTCTCTCTCTCTCTCTCTCTCTCTCTCACCCTCTCTCTCTCTCCCTCTCTCTCTCTCCTTCTCTCATGTTATCTGTCTGACTGTCTGCTGTCTCTCTCTCTGTCTCCTTCTCTCAGGTTATCTGTCTGTCTGTCTCTCACTCACTCACTCCCCCCTCTCTCCCTCTATCTCCCTCTCTCTCTCCCCTCCCTTCTCCCTCCAACCCCTTCGCCCCCAGACAACTAACTGGATTTCAAACAGAAAACAGCAAACGGCAATCAATCGTCACCATCTCTCAAACCATTTTGCATCAGACTGGCATCAGGAGTGCGCGTGCGCGTACGCGTGCGCGTGTGCGTTTTCGCTGCGTGAAAATCGGGCTGCCCTTCCCCGGAGAGAGCGCGTCGCCGCAAGAGCAGCGCCACCCGTTTTGTCTTTTCCTGTCTGTATGTGCATTTGTTTCGCTATCAGAGCGGTTGTTTTCTACATCATTTTGCCAGGGACGAACACAGATACAAAGGGGATAGGTAGGTGTGTTGAACAGGGAGAAAGAATGAATCTTTCTGCTTTTGCAGTGTCAATGCCCCAAAATAAGAAATGCAGACACAATCTCAAGTCATTTGTATGTTTACAAACACACCTCTGTAAGCTCAACTTTACAACTTCTTCCAAACCAGTACAGCCATCACTGGACAAGACATGATGGAGCAACTCTTTGTTATTTCAGTCATAACAGGGAAAGAAGCAGAGGAAGGAGGGTGGCAGGATGGTTAAGGCTTTCGCCTGCCAACAAGTAAACATTGAGGTTCTGGGTTCGATTCCCAGCCTCGCCCTTTCTTCCCAGTTTGACAAAAAAATCGAACTGAATGTCAAAGTTCTTCGGATGAGACTGTAAACCGAGGCCCCGTGTGCGAAGGCATGCAGAACATCTTGCGCACACGTTAAATCCTGTTCCACTTTTCGAAAGAGTAGGCCATTGTGTGCTGGTAGGAACAGATGACAAAATTTACAAAACCGCATACACACGGGCCTGGATGTAAAGAAGCACATGAGTCATTCATTCCATTATCCTCGATATAAAAGAATAAATAAATAAATAAGCTGTGTCACTCTGTTGCTGTTCAACCAGGACAACACTGATGACTACAGTCAGTCCATTTCTCGGGCTGAAGACAGACGATCAGCGGAATCAGTGCAGACACAGACAAGAGGAGGGAACAGACAGCAGACTGAATGGAGGACAGCAGACATAGAAACAGTTCTGTAAATGACACAAAATGTCCTTTTTCAGGCTTTTGAGGATTTCTGCACCCAGACGACCTGGGATTGTCGTCAGTTTAGAAGTTGCAATAGATGTCTCCAGACACACAGAGAGAAAAAGACATCACAGAGAAAGCAGGATGACCACCTTGCACACAAACACCTAAAGATGATAATTATACAAAGTATCTAAACATATAGGTAGCACTCTTCAGACACACAGCAAGGGACAGAAAAGAGGAAACAGAATGGCCACCATACCAACGAACGCGTAAAGATGGAGATACAATGACTTCAGTCATCTCATGAAGGGTAATTTCAGTCAGGTCTCTTTCGTGTTGGACAAACACGATTCCGAGAGCCAACACTTTACAACTTTCCAGTAGGGCTGCTGCTGCTGCTGCTGCTGCTGCTGCTGCTGATGATGATGATGATGATGAGGAGGAGGAGGAGGAGGATGAGGATGAAACTACATGTAAAGAAGTCCTGTTACATCTTCTTCGTCGTCGAACGCTCAGACAGCAACTAAGTGTTGTCTGTCATATGAGCGAAAAAGTCTTGCGTTGCCGTTAAGCGCCTGACAAGTCAGGACCAGCCCAGCACATCCGACTTCGGCATGGAAGAGAACGGCTATCTTTTAAATCTTTCTGGAGAAAAAGGCAGGAGAACGGACCAGGAAGGCAGAAAACAGATTTAAAAAAAATAACACGTGTAAAAAGAAAAAGGAACAAGAAACAAAGAGAGGGATAGAAAAGACAGAAATTTCTAGCACAGAATTTCCGGAAGGTGGGGATGCTATTTATACTGACAGGCCCCCCCCCCCCCCCCCCCCCGGGGAAGTCCACCGATTTAACGTGTGCGCAAGATGTTCTGCATGCGTTCGAACACGGGGCCTCGGTTTATAGTCTCATCCGAAGGACTTTGACATTCAGTTCGATTTTTTTGTCAAACTGGGAAGAAAGGGCGAGGCTGGGAATCGAAGCCAGAACCTCACGGTTTACTTGTTGGCAGGCAAACGTCTTAACCATCCTGCCACCTTCCTGGAGATAGAAAGAATCTAAACATATAGGTAGCACTCATCAGACACACAGCACAGGACAGAAAAGAGGAAACAGAATGGCCACCATACCAACGAACGCGTGAAGATGGAGATACAATGACTTCAGTCATCTCATGAAGGGTAATTTCAGTCAGGTCTCTTTCGTGTTGGACAAACACGATTCCGAGAGCCACCCTTGACAACTTTCAAGTAGGGCTGCTGCTGCTGCTGCTACTGCTGCTGCTGGTACTGCTGGTACTGCTGCTGCTGCTGCTGCTGCTGCTGCTGCTGATGATGATGATGATGATGATGATGATGATGATGCTGCTGCTGATGATGATGAAACTACATGTAAAGAAGTCCTGTTACATATTCTTCGTCGTCGAACGCTCAGACAGCAACCAGTGTTATCTGTCATATGAGCGAAAAAGTCTTGCGTTGCCGTTAAGCGCCTGACAAGTCAGGCCCAGCCCAGCACATCCGACTTCGGCATGGAAGAGAACAGCTATCTTTTAAATCGTTCTGGAGAAAAAGGCAGGAGAACGGACCAGGAAGGCAGAAAACAGATTTTTAAAAAACAACGTGTAAAAAGAAAAAGGAACACGAAACAAAGAGAGGGATAGAAAAGACAGAAATTTCTAGCACAGAATTTCCGGATGGTGGGGATGCTACTGATACTGACAGGCCCCCCGGCATCCCCACAGGGAAGTCCTGTTATATCATTTGTAACACACACACTGCGTCGTTGCTGTCGCTGTCCCACTGTACCCACCACCTCCCCATCCCTGCTGTAGCAATGACGAACAGTCATCTGCAGCAGTGGAGGACAGGACAGAGGACGAAGCAGACAGCAGACCGATATTAGCAAGAACAGCAGCACAGACGTACTAAGAGCTCTAAGCTCTGGAGCAGACACATACATTTCTCTTTCAGGCTTTTAGGATTACCGCACCTAGACGACCTTTCACTTTCAAATCAGAAGTAACAAATGGCAGGCAGTCTTCAGAAAGTTAGGAAGAAGATCAAAAGAAAAAAATGGATTGACAAATTTGTTAGCAACTCCCCATATATATAGAGATAGAGATAGAGATAGAGATATAGATA
This sequence comes from Rapana venosa, assembly GCA_028751875.1. Classification (NCBI taxonomy): domain Eukaryota; kingdom Metazoa; phylum Mollusca; class Gastropoda; order Neogastropoda; family Muricidae; genus Rapana; species Rapana venosa. The sequence goes on along the minus strand of CM054158.1, from coordinate 37,516,300 downwards.
TAGATATAGATAGATAGATAGATAGATAGATAGATAGATAGACAGACAGATAGACAGACAGACAGACAGACAGACAGATAGATAGATAGATAGATAGATAGATAGATAGATAGATAGATAGATAGATAGATAGATAGATAGATAGATAGATAGATAGATAGATAGATAGATAGATAGGAGGAACGGGCCAGTAAGTATAGATGAACGGGAAGAAATAATTTTTCATCGTATCACACATCAGTGCCAAAACTCCAACACAAGTCACCATCATCACCGTAAGTCAAGTCGAAAGTACTGAAATCATCCCTTGAAGGGCATTGACTGTAATGCCTCTTTTGAGTTTACGAACACAATTATCAAAGTCAAACGTAACCACTTTGAAATCTTTCTGCTGCTGCTAAAACTCGATAGGAAAACAAGTCCTGTATGCATATAAGTTATAAAACAAAAATGTTGTCCTGGCTTTTGCAGTCGCACGGTAAACACAACCACTGCAGTCTCTGTCTGACGATGTGGGTCAACCCCTAGGATCAGGAAAGAAAGAGCACAGAGGGCAGAACAGACGTCAGCTTTCATGGGAAGGAAGGACAGGACAGCAGGCATCACATCACATGTATGTTTGTCCGTCGTGTTCGACGATGACCTCCAAAACAGCAGAGGAGGCAGCTGCTGTTTTGGAAACTGGGCAGAAATTTGATTATAGGGGAGATGCCTTGCCCACAGTACATCCCCTCTCTCTCGGCCAAGTGGGCATAAGGACAGTCAGCGTTGGAGATGTTCTCCAAAGGCCAACCAGCCCCCAGGGCTGCAGCACATAAGGACTGTGCGAGTCAAGCCTCCTAGTCAGAGAGTCATAGTCAATCACTAAAGACTAAGCTGTAAAGTGGAATTCCATGAGTGGGAAAGCCACTGGTCATACAGCCTCTCACTTTGCTGTTGCCCCAAGCGTCAATGGTTTAATCAAGAACTGTGATAAAGCCCAGACGCTGACGGAGGGGGGAAATGCTGCTGGTCACATCACATCAGCTCTACAGCAGACACACACATCTCCTTCCCAGGCTTTTGGGACAGCCGGACTCAGACACAGAAACACACAGACAAATCTGATGATGACAAGTCTCCAAGGTAAGGTTGAGGGCAGAAGGAAAAGAGGCAGACCACCAACATCCTACATTGCCAACATCACTGAGATCAGTGGTCTGGGAGGAGAGCTACAGGAGATGGTAGAACTCAGCGGAGAGACAGAGAGAGATGGCGAACCCTGGTGGCATTGCCTACGGACGACAGCGGCGATGGAGACAGTTGAGTTGGATCAGGACAACCTTTCAATTTCAACCAAGAAGTAACAAGCTGATAGTCTGCTGACAATAAGAGAAAGACAGGATAAGCGAGCAAAAGAGAAGGACACAAAAAAGAGAGGAGGACTCTTAAAACTGATGATGTGTTATAGTCAGAAAATGAAGTCAGTCAGTGCCAACAGTGATGCATCCCTTGCACATTTACAGGCACGAACCCAACATAATCCTGTTGTTTATAGCCCCGCCGACCACTGAGGCCATATCAGGGCTGTCACCTCGTCAAATTTTTAATCTCAGAATAAAACTATGCAACTGTATACAAATTAAAACAAGGTATAAAACAAACTCTATTGTCCTTCCTTGTAGCAACGCCCTGGTCAACCATAAGGGTCAACCCAGGACGGGCACCGCGTTGTGGGAGAAACCACATCAACCACACATAAAGTGAGAAAGAAACCAAAACCAGAATCCTTAAAACAACCTTGTCCTTCGCGACCAGCTATACCACGACCACAGGCACGCCTCCGGGAGCCAAACGTTGCAGCGATGAATAGAGTCGCTGCCCACATTACTACATTACGGTTTGCAAACAAGTCCTGGACTATCAGGCATAGACAAGGAAACAGTGTCTGGTTTTTTTTCCTAGTACAGTCCTGCAGGAGCTGCGGTCAAAGTCTAGTCATTGAGAACAAGCAGCTGAATTCACCCACAAAGTGGAAGAGGAAACCATCAGCGAGGCAAAGGGAAGCAGCAACAGACGGAGGAGAGACTGCCGTCTGTGGGAAAGCAGGCACTGGCTCAGGCTTTGGGGATTGCTGTCGCCAGATGAGCTTTGTAGTGCAAAATGAAAAGTGACAAATGGTAGTCTGCAGGCAACATGAAAAAGAAAACGGGGGGAAAAAACTTTTAGTAAGTTTTGTGTAAAACTAGCAGACTGCAAGTACCATACCAGACCTATGACCATGTGAACTGAAAAAAGTGCCGAGTCTAATATCACCTTTTTACCATGAAACAAACCACACCACCGCTGTCACTGTCGATCTGTCCATTGGTTCAGGCTAATGCGTAGTACAAAGCTGTGCTGAGGACATCCGCCCCTCTGCTCCGTTTATTACACACACACACACACACACACACACATGGCCATTTCTCCTCCAAAGAAGCATGGAAAGGGAAGACATGTTATGAGGAACAAAGCAAACAACAAACAAAGCAACAAACAAAACCGAAACATAGACTATTAGGAAGCAACATCACATAGATGACATCCTATGCCCACAACAATTAATTGCAAACAATCGTACTACAGAATAGCCAGAACGTAACAGAGCGAATGGCAACATAATGACTGTTGAAACTTTGAAAAAAAGAAACAGGAAAGAGGGGGCCCGTGGCCCATCTAAAAACACTTGAACAAGACTGAGAAAATGCAAACAAGCAAAACAAATTAGTTGATAGGAAACCACCACCACCACCCCAAAAAAAGAAAACAAACAAACAAACAACAACCAAACAAACAACAACAAAACAAACAAAAAACCCCAACAAAAACAAAACCTCCAGAAACTTCAAAGGGCAAGTAAAATGGACATTTCCAGCACAACCTCTTTGATTAAGTGATGTTACCATGCACACTGAAATTGCTTCTGGCGACTCCACAGTGGGAGCACTGCTCATAATTGTTGTAAACAAGTCCTTGCACCAGTCCCTAAATCGAAAATCTCCACTGGGATTTAATACAATCACAACAACAACAAAGCCCTTACACACCTGTTAAAAAAGGTAAAGGTGTCCCATAACCTATATGGTCGTAGGGGAGTGAGGCATCAGAGACCTCACTTCTCAAGAGGCCAGTATATTGAAGGCGGCGCCCATCTCCTCTCCCTCGCTGCTTTACCTTCCCTGACCCTAAAGAGGGCAGGTACCCATTTACGGCTGGGTGAACTGAACCAGTAGGAAAGTCCCCAGGAGCAGACAATATACCAGCAGAGCTGCTCAAGCATGGTGGCGAAACAGTCATCACATATGTTACAGCTATCTGTCAGAAGATTTGGGAGACAAAACAGTGGCCAACAGACTGGACACAATCACTCATCATACCCCTGCCCAAGAAGGGGAATTTACGCCAATGCCAAAACTATAGAACAATCAGCCTCATCAGCCACGCCAGCAAGATCATGCTCAAAGTTATTTTGAATCGACTCAAGAAGGAGGCAGAAGAACACCTTGCAGAGGAACAAGCTGGGTTCAGGGCAGGCAGGAGCACAATCGAACAAATTTTTAACTGCCACATCATGATGGAAAAACATCTTCAACATCAGAGAGACCTGTTCCACAACTTCATCGACTTCAAGAAGGCTTTTGACAGAGTATGGCACGAAGGCCTGTGGCAGGTCCTCAGAATGTTTGGCATTGAAGAAGGACTAGTGCAAACCATTCAAGCACTATACAACACTGCAAGCAGTGCAGTCCTTCTGAACAATCAGGTCGGAGACTACTTCAAAACCACAGTTGGGGTCCGACAAGGATGCCTGTTATCTCCAGTCCTGTTCAATCTGTTCTTGGAAAACATCATGAGAGAGATCCTCCATGACTTCCACCCTACCATCTCCATTGGCGGCAGACCCCTCAACAACTTACGGTTTGCCGATGACATTGACCTCATGGGCGGAAGTAACACAGAGCTGCAAGATCTTACGACCAGACTTGAGAACAGAGCTGGAGCATATGGGATGGAGGTGAGCTCGGAAAAAAGTAAAGTACTTGTGAACAGCACGAGCAATGCCACCGCTAAAATTTACATGAACGGCCAACAACTGGAGGAGGTAGACGCTTTTAAATACCTCGGCGCTACACTCACAAAGGACGGGCGATCGACGACAGAAATCAAAGTCAGAATAGCCATGGCAACATCTTCCATGACAAAACTCACCACCATATGGAAAAGTAAAGAGATCAGTTTCCCAATCAAACTAAAGCTCTACAAAGCCCTAATTCAGTCGATCCTGCTGTACGGAAGTGAAACCTGGACATTGACTGCTGAAACAGCAAAGCGAATCCAGTCATTCGAAACAAAATGCCATAGAAAACTACTGGGCATATCCTGGAGAGAACGAAAGACCAACGAATTTGTCAAGAGTCAAATAACACGGCTGGCAGGTCCACAGGAACCCCTTCTCACCATCGTCAAGAAGAAAAAGCTGACATGGTTCGGCCACGTCACCCGCCACAACACTCTGCCCAAAACAGTACTGCAGGGAACACTCGAAGGTGGCAGAAGGAGGGGAAGACAGAACAAGTCATGGATGGACAACATCAGAGAATGGACCAGGATGAATGACTCGGCACTACTGCGCAGAGCCGAGGACCGAGATGGATGGAGGAGGCTTACCACGGCATCGTCTTTCATGTCTCCCCCACGACCGCCAAGGTCACGGGTCTGATGATGATGATGATGAACTGGGGGACTATACTGAAGCCAAGGCGCGCAAACGGGTCACCCATCCAAGCGGTAACCACGCTGAATGCTGCTTAACCTTAGCTGGGGGAAAGCGAGTGCTCTGACCACTGAGCTGTCCCTTCCCCTATTACACAGAAATTAAGTCACCGTTTTTTGTTCGTTTGTTTGTTTTTGCTAATGTACCGTAAAAGAAAACAACAACAACAACAACAACAACGCAGACAGTGTTCATTTTCAATGACATGGGATAACCAGCTTTAATCCTTGAACAAATGGAAAACCAGACGACAACAGTGGACTTAATGGAAGCAGCAGACACAGAACTAAGTGGCTAGGAGACACACACTCCCTCCCAACCCCTACCCCCTCCCTTGTTCAGACCGTTAACTGTTCCGGACCCAGACGTTCTGGGAATTTGAAAATGGAAAGTAACAAATGACAGTCTTCAGGCAATATTGTGGATGCCTATTGTCTGATGATTGCATCCTGGACAAAGAGGAGACACTCTAAAGGAAAAGTCAATGAATGAATGAATGAATGAATGAATGAAGGAAGGAAGGAAGGAAGGAAAGAATGAGAAGAGGGAGAGAGGGAGAGAGAGGGGAGGAGAGAGATGGAAAGATGGAGGGAGAGAGAGAGAGAGAGAGAGAGAGAGAGAGAGGAGAGAGAGAGAGAGAGAGAGACAGACAGACAGACAGACAGACAGACAGACAGAAAGACATACAGACAGAGACAGATACAGAAACAGACAGACAGAAAGGGAAGGAGAGACAGAGACAAAGACAGAGAGACAAAGACAGAGATGCAGGCAGACGGACACACAGACAGGCAGAGAGAAGAGGGACAAAGAGAGATGGAGACAAAAGAGACAGAGACAGCGAGACAGTGAGTAAGACAAATCCCTTTTTCGGGACTTTTGGTATAACCTAACACTAGCTAGTAGAAGGAAACGGAAGTCTTCAGACATTATTTAAAGGAGAAAAAAAAGGGAGGAAAGAGAAAAAACAACACAATCCCATAAACAAACAAAAATAGGAGAGGGATAGGGCAGCGATCATGTAAGCAAGTGGGGACAAATAGGGTGAAACAACACAACAACAATCCACCTTCCACCCATCTTCCTGTTTAAGTGTGTATTAGTGCCTACTACCTACCCCCCCCCCCCCAACCATCCCCCCCCCCACCAACTCCACCCCCCAAACAATGCAGTCCTTTCTGTAAAATCTCTCTTGTGTTTTTGCAAACACAATTCAAAGTGATTCAAAAAAGTTTCCAGCTAGAAATATGTACATCCTTTGTTGACAAGATTCCTACAACAGGTCCTGACATGTCAGTTAGAAAACCAAAGAACTCCCCTGTGGGGTTCCGGGGGCCTGTCATTAAACATAGCATCCCCACCATCTGGAAATTCTGTGCTAGAAATTCCCTCTTTTCTATCCCTCTCTTTGTTTCTGCCTTGTTCCTTTTCTTCCTGTCACCGCCTCCTTCTTGTCTATTTTCTGCCTCCTTGGTCCATTCTCCTTTCCTTTTTTTCGTCCAGAAAGGCTGAAAAGATAACAATCCTCTCCCATGCCGAAGTCGAATGCGCTGGACTTTACTGGTCAGGCGCTTAACGGCAGCGCGACGCATTTTGGCTCATATGACAGACAACAATAGTTGCTGTATGAGCGTTCGACGAAGAAGAAAAAAAGAAACAAAAAACTCTGTCCAAGCCCGTTCTGTCTCATGGTAAATAAACTACGATTCTACAGGTTTGCAAATGGCCGCCGAGTGAGAAAGACCTTTTCCTTGCCTTTGAATGTCGTAGTCCCTAAAGATCGGAAACCTCCACTGGGACTTTAGGGCAACAACAGTTGTTAACCAGTGTCGTCCATTTCTAGGGATGAGGGACGGTCGCTGGAGTCAGCGAGGAAATGGGCAGAGGATGGCGCATCAGACATCAGCCCTAATGGGGGCAACAGACGGAGAGTAAGCTCCTCTTCCGGGCTTTTAGGGAGAACAACTGGACAACTTTTCTATTCCAAATGGAAACCAACAAACGACGCTCTTCTAGAAATCAGAAAAAAAGGGGAAAGAATTTTAAAAAACCCAACCCTAAACGGGAAAGCAGACAAAGAAAACAGCTTTCCGCAGATACTACTGCTTCAGCAACAAAAACCACAAAAGACCCAAACAAACATGCTTCAGCAAAAAGAAGAAAGTGTAACAGGTGGTCATGATCGAAATGTGGGTGATTGGGGAAGGGAGGTGCCTCCTCCCCAATCACACAACATGTCGATCGTGATCCCCTGTTACGCTTTCTTCTTCTTTTATTCGATATATTACAAACATATCCCCGAAATCGGAGTGCGGCTACCTTTCAGTACAGATAAAAACGGTCGCATACGCAGTGTCTCACCATAGGTGAACCTCGAAGCTCTAGCGGAGCAAAGAAACATTAACAAACAACAACAACAAATACAAACACGAACCTGACAGCCAATTATGACAGCTCTGAAGTGCAGTCGCTATCGCTGCTGATTCTCAAGACTTGTAAACAAGCCTTTGTTAGTTCTATTTTTATTTTATTCTTTTAGTTCGAGGATAACAGAATTTTTGTGTGTGCATTCAGTCCCAATGTCTTTGGGATTTTGTAAATATTGTCATCCGTTCCCGCCGGCACACAATGGCTTACTCTTCCGAAAAGCGGAACGGGTTTTAACATGTGCGCAAGATGTTTTTTGTGCGTTCTCACACACGGGGCCTCGGTTTATAGTCTCATCCGAAGAACTTTTTGGGGAGAGTGGAGTCTGCACTGATGTTAACCCCAGGGGGAAAAATCCCCTTGAACGGGATTCGAACCCGGGTCGTCAGATTGCGAGCGCAATGTTCTATCCACTAGGCTTACCCGTCCCCTATATCACTCGAAAAAAACCCAGCAAAACTGTGTCATCAGCGTTTACCTTGTGCCACACACACACACACACACACACACACACACACACACACACACACACAACACACACACACAAACACAAACAACACACACCACACACACACACTTTCCCCAAAAGTCCTTCGGATGAGACTATAAACCGAAGCCCCGTGTGCGAACGCACGCAGAACATCTTGCGCAGCACACGTTAAATCCCTGTTCCGCTTTTCGTAAGAGTAGGCCATTGTGTGCTGGTCGGAACGGATGACAGAATTTACAAAACCGCATACACACGGGGACTGGATGTAAAAAAATGCACATAAGTGCTTTAGTCCATGATCCTTGATATAAAAAAAAATAAATAAATAATAAATAACACACACACCACAAACACACAAACAACACACAACAAACACACAACAACAAACACCAGCCAACCCACCCCCCACCCCCAGCAGTGGAAGACCCCCCCCTTTCCACCCCCCCCCCCCCCCCCCCCCCCACCACACACACACACACACAACCCGCTCACTCAGGGACTCAAGGAAGAGAGGAGGACAACAAGGGAGGCTTTCATGGAAGAAGCAGACGGTAGAAATCGCTGTCTGGGAGAGCCCTTATTTCAGACTTTATTTATTTATTTATTTATACCACTTTAAGTCACGCAGATTTCTCTGCGTGAAATTTGGGCTGCTCTTTCCAGGGAGAGCACGTCGCCACAAGAGCAGCGCCACCCATTTTTTTCTTCTTCTTTTTTTTTGCCCTGTCTGCAACAGTTTTTGTTTCCCTTTTCAGAGTGGCTTTTTTTCTAACATATTTTTGCCAGGGACAACTCTCTTGTTGCCGTGGGTTCTTTTACGTGCGCTAAATAATTATGTGCAACACACGGGGCCTCGGTTTATCGTCTCATCCGAATGACTAGCGCCCAGACCACCACTCATGATCTAATGGATGGGGAAAAAGTTTCGGGTCCAAACGGGATTCGAACCGCCGCACACTTCCGACCCGGACTTTTCGCTTTCTAGACAGGGGCGTTGCCTCTAGACCACCGGAAGGGGGGGGGGGGGGGGGGGGGGGGGGGGGGGGGGAGAAGGGAGGATTTCTTGCGGCCAGATGATTTTTTTTTTTTTTTGAATTACAAATGAGAAGTGACAAATGGCGATCTGCAGACAACAGGAACAAGTTGGAGGAGAGGTCTGAAAACACACACCCCAGTTGTGTAAGGGGTTTTGGTCGCACACCGGTATTAATGTGGGGGTCATGTAGTATCTTCTATAGAGTGCGAGTGGAAGAAAAAAAAATGTTGGTGATTTTCACAGATTTTTTTTCAAGCATGCAAAAAATAGACTGTGCACTTGTTTTTTGGGGGGATTGAGGACATAGAGCAATACCAGGTAAGTCACGAGAAAGTGGGAAATAACCATCAAATGAGGTTTGCCTGTATTCCTACAGCGTTGACCCCGCCCATGCATATTGCGGTAAGGAAGCTAGCAGACAAAGGACTGAGGGGGTACAGTGTTTGCTGAAAAATTAACAAAAATTCAAACCTACCTAATTTGTTCAAAATCACTTGAGTTTTGAGTCAGAGGCTAGTCTTTCACAAAAAGTGGTTTTTATTTCTGTGGATGCCTTAGTACGTGCGGTAGGAATATAAGAGTCACATAGAAAAACAGAAGGAAGAGTGATTCTTTAATACGTGTGTGTGTGTGTGTGTGTGTGTGTGTGTGTGTGTGTGTGTGTGTGTGTGTGTGTGTGTGTGTAGTGTGTGTGTGTGTGTGTGTGTGTGTGTGTGTGTGTGTGTGTGTGTGTGTGTGTGTCCAGAGCCAGCACGCTTACTGATACAATGTCAGGATTTTTTTTAAACCACATTCATTCCGAGAAGTCTGAAATCAAACGTACCTCTCCTCTCCCTAAAAACCAGCCCAGTACTGTACCGTTATCAGTCTTGTGTTTGATACTCCATTTCATTCGTCTACAGAAATTAGTTGCCACAAAACATGAAGTATTAGGATGGGGATAGGATTAGGATAGGATAGTTTTTATTCAGTAATAGGAACCAACATTGAAACAGCAGTTTGGAGTCATAGCAACAACAAGCTTGTAGTTTATGGTGTGCTCAACTGAACAATGAACATTAACATGAACATGACGGCTGCTGAGCTGCAAAGTGTAAATCAATTTAAAAAGATTGCATCGATTGTAATCTAGGTAATATAAAAAGAGAAAAAAAAAAGAAAAATGACATAAAGAAAACAATCTAATTGTAGGATAACCACCCAAAACGAAGTGGGAATGGAAACCATTAGGTTCTTTTAGTATTTCAAAGCCACGCTGCCAACCCTTTCCAGTCCCTTAATTTCATCATCTCTAGACTACATACAAACCATGCAAACAAACAAACAAGCAAGCAAACCAACCATGCCCTCTCCCCCAACCTTACCTAACCAAACACAAATGCAACAAGTATATTCTGAAAGCAAATCAAGCAAGATAGTTTATAGTGGCAAATATTACTGAAGAATGGACATCAGAAACGCACCGCAATACTGAGGATCTTACCACACAGCAACAAGAGCGAAACTAGCGATACCATTTCAGACGAAAGAGGAAAACAGTGACAAAACAGGGTGATGGCCTGTCTGACAAAGATACAACAGAAAGACCGGCAACACACACACACACTTACACAAATAAAACACAAATGTGATAAAGGTAAAAGAAAGAACAACAAAAAATGGTACATAAAGGGGACACACTTTAGCATCTTTAAGTACAAGCTTTCCCCACATAAGGATACCGGGGCCGGTTGAAATTCATAGCATACCCACCTTCTGAAAGTCCTAGGCTAGAGATTAATAATAGTAATAATGTATGGAATTTATATAGTGCTGAATCTTGTAAAGCAACAAATCAAAGCGCTTTTTTTTATATCGCGGATAATGAAATAAGCACTCATGTGTGTTTTTTTACATCCAGTCCCCGTGTGTAGGCGGTTTTGTAAATTTTGTCATCTGTTCCCACCGGCACACAATAGCCTACACTTTCGAAAAGCGGAACAGGATTTAACGTGTGCGCAAGATGTTTTGCGTGCGTTCGCACACGGGGCCTCGGTTTATAGTCTCATCCGAAAGATTCCCTCTGTGTTTCTGCCTTGTTCCTTTTAGTTCTGTCCACCCCGTTCTTGTCTATTTTCTACAGCCTCAAACTGCGGCGAACGCGACACAGGCGCAGACGACCAGCACGATAGCAAAACCAGTTCTAGGCAATCTCCGCCAAGAGGGGTCGCAAGCTACACTGGTCATGAGCTACTCTGAAGCCAGAACGTGTGGGCTGAGGTCAGCAAGCAGACCTCCTGCAGAGTCACAAACACAGGACAAGACCAGGCACTACCAATGATAGTGAGGTAAAGGTAAAGGTGTCCCACAACCTACAAGGTCGTAGAGGAGCCAGGCGTCAGAGACCTCAGCTTCTCAAAGGGGCCAGCATATTGAGGGCGGCGGCGCCCATCTCCTCTCCCTCGCTGCGTTACCTTCCCTGACCCCTAAAGAGGGCAGGTACCCATTTACAGCTGGGTGAACTGTACTGAAGCCAAGGCGCGTAAAGGGTCATCCATCCAACTGGTAACCACACTCGATGCTGCTTAACCTTGGCTTGGGGGAAAGCGAGTGCTCCGACAACTGAGCTATCCTGTGAGGTAACACAGAAGGAATGTAACTTCTTGTTCCTGCCCCACTGTAACAACCACCACCACCACCAAGCACCACCACAACCACCACCACCACCACCACCACCACCTCAGTCCATTTCCAGAACAGGGAAGAAGGAGGATGGGCAAGTGGCTTACAGCTAGCTGAACCAAATGGAAAGATGAAGAAGACAGCAGCGGTCTTAATGGAAGAAGCAGACGCAGAAATTGCAGGCTAGAGGACAGGAGTGGTGGTGGTAGTGGTGTGTGTGTGTGTGTGATGGTGTGTTTGGGGCTGCTAGCTATTTTCTGGACCCAGACGACCCAGAAGTTCCAAATGGAAGACCCCAGTGGTGAGGGGTTTTTGTTTTTTTTCTAGACAACCTGTACAGGGTTTTGTTCTGACAGCCACATACTCAAGACAGTGATGAACAGACGAACAGAACTGAAAGAAAGATCACAGGATGGAGAGAGAGAGAGAGAGAGAGAGAGAGAGAGAGAGAGAGAGAGAGAGAGAGAGAGAGAGAGAGAGAGAGAGAGAGAGAGAGAGAGAGAGAGAGAGGTTTTTTAATTTTAATTTTTATTATATTTTTTCATTCTTTTATATCGAGGATAATGGAATAAGCACTTATGTGCTTTTTTTTTTACATGCAGTCCCCTTGTGTATGCGGTTTTGTAAATTGTCATATGTTCCCACGGGCACACAATGGCCTACTCTTACGAAAAGCGGAACAGGATTTTAACGTGTGCGCAAGATTTTTTTTGTGCGTTCGCACACGGGACCTCGTTTATAGTCTCATCCAAAGGACTTATGGGGAGAGTGGAGTCTGCACTGATGTTAACTCCAAGGAAAAATATCCCCTTGAACGGAAATCGAACCCGGGTCGTCAGATTGCGAGCGCAATGTTCTAACCACTAGAGAGAGAGAGAAAAGAAGAAATTAAAATAGAGAGAGACAGACAGACAGAGACAGAAAGACAGACAGACAGAGATAAACAAACAGGGAGACAGAGAGAGACACAGAGAAAGACGGAGACAGACAACGAGAGAGAGAGAGAGAGAGAGAGAGAGAGAGAGAGGAGAGAGAGAGAGAGAGAGAGAGAGAGAGAGACAGTGACAGAGAGAGACAAAGACAGAGCGACAGAGAGAGAAACAGAGAGATAGAGAGACACACGGAAAGACACACATACAAAGATTCCAATGTCACTGGTTTTGTGCGCTCAAATACGCGTGCGCGCGCACACACACACACACAACACACACACACACTCAACACACAACACAACAACACACAGTCCACAGCATCCAGGTTAAAGGAACACAGACAGACAGAGGAGGACACTTCCCCCTCTCCACTCCTCCACTCGTCTACCATACGTGCACACAACAGCTAAAGGACTTCGAACATGCCCTCACACACTAGCGACAATAGACAACCCATGTCTGCGTGTTTAGCATCCTTTGGCTACAGCAGCAGCAAGCATCCCACTGTGACTGAAAGATACACTCGACACGAATTGAACAACAAACGGGTAGGGGAAGGGGGAGGGGGAGAGGGGGGTGGGGGGGGTTGGGGGGGGGGGGTATGCAAGGTAGGATGGAGGTTAGACATGTCTGTGGTGTTTAGCATCCTTTTGTTACAACAGCACCAAGCATCCTACTGTGACTGAAAGATACACTCAACACGAATTAAACAACAAACGGGTGGGGGGAAGGGGGAGGGGGTGGGAGGATGGGGTGGGGGTGGGGGTGGCTGGGGGTTCAGGGTAGGAATGGTTGTTAGACATGTCTGCGGTGTTTAGCATCCTTTGGTTACAACAGCAGCAAGCATCCTACTGTCACTGAAAGATACACTCGACACGAATTAAACAACAAACGGGAGGGGGGAAGGGGGAGGAAGGGGGAGGGATAGGATGGGGTGGGGGTGGGGGGTTGGGGGGGATGGTGGTTAGACATGTCTGCGTGTTTAGCATCCTTTGGTTACAGCAGCATCCAACCCACTGTCACTGAAAGTACTCAACAGGAATTAAACAACAAACGGGTGGGGGAAGGGAGAGAGGGGTAGGATGGGTGGGGGGTAGGATGGGGTGGGTGGGGTGGGGGGAAGAGGTACAGGGTAGGGTGGTGGTTAGAGAGCGTTGCGCTCGTGATCTGACGGCCCGGGATCGAGCCTCCACACGAAGGTACCCGTTTTAGAGGATTTTTTCCCCCTTGGAGTTAACATCAGTACTGACTCCACTCCCCTAAGAGTCCCTCGGATGAGACTAGATATTTACGCCCCGTGTGCGAACGCACTCAGAACATCTTGCGCACAACAGACAGAAATAACATCAACAAATATTTCAGCTAACACAATTTTTAGCAGCTTATGCCAAATCAGAAGGGAACAATTTTTTTTTTGTATGCAAGATTTTCTTGCTATAAGGTAAGGTAAAGGTAAAGGAGTCCCATAACCTATAAGGTCGTAGGGGAGCGAGGCGTCAGAGACCTCACTTCTCTAGGGCCAGCATATTGAGGGCGGCGCCCATCTCCTCTCCCTCGCTGCTTTACCTTCCCTGACCCTAAAGAGGGCAGGTACCCATTTACAGCTGGGTGAACTGTACTGAAGCCAAGGCGCGCAAACGGTCACCCATCCAACTGGTAACCACGCTCGACGCTGCTTAACTTGGCTGGGGGAAAGCGAGTGCTCCGACCACTGAGCTATCCCGTCCCCCGTTTGCTATAAGAGTTGATGAAATAACAAACAAAACAAATAAAAATGCAATAAGGAGCCGGTATTAATCACAGCAAAACAACAACAAAAAACAACAACAAAATGAAAAGACAGACAGCAAGACATGTAAACAAACACAAGGAACGAATACGGATATGGACAAGAATGAGCTGACATCAATCTTTTAACATGAAGAAAGGGGGGTGAAAACGAACCTCTTCTTTTATCTGCAAACACAATCGGGATTACAGCTGGAACTGTATTGAAAAGCGCAATGTGATATAATAATAATAATAATAATAATAATAATAATAATAATAAATGGAACTTATATAGCGCTATATCTTGCAAAGATAAATCAAAGCGCATGCATTCAACCTAATCTTACACAGTCATACAATCAATGACAAATAATCAATAGGTTAAACAGATATTACAAACATGGTACGCTGCAGACCAAATCTATGAAATAAAATTGCAATAGTCAAATGTTTTTCAAAAGCACACACACACACACACACACACACACACACACACACTTACACACAAACACACACACTTACACACAAACACTCACACAGGTCATATACTTTAGCAGGGTGATAGGACATGGGTTAGTG
>CM054158.1:37494110-37496610 GCA_028751875.1 Rapana venosa | reverse complement strand
GGAGGAGGAGGAGGAGGAGGAGGAGGAGGAGGAGGAGGAGAAGAAGAAGAAGAAGAAGAAGAAGAAGAAAGAAGGAGGAGGAGGAGGAAGGAGGAGGAGGAGGAGGAGGAGGAAGAAGAAGAAGAAGAAGAAGAAGAAGAAGAAGAAGAAGAAGAAGAAGAAGAAGAAGAAGAAGAAAAGAAGAAGAAGAAGAAGAAGAAGAAGAAGAAGAAGAAGAAGAAGAAGAAAGAGAAGAAGAACGAGGAGGAGGAGGAGAAGGAGAAGAAAAAAGTAGAGGAGACAAGGAGAAGAAAGCAATGAAAAAAATCAAACCTCAAAACGAGAAAATCAAGGAAAAGAACAGAGCTTGTCAAAGCATCAAGTTTCACCACTAAGCGAACAAAAACCACAAATGAATGAACACACAAGACAAACTAACGACCAAAAAACCAAAAACCAAAAATCATTAACCAAAAAAAGCACACAAAGAAATTTCCAAAACAGACAACGAAGAAAAACCAAACAACAACAAAGCTTCATTGACAAGCGACGGTGACAATGTCGCAATTATCAGAAGTCTAACAACAGCTGAGGACTTTAGACAAAAACCTTACAGATGAGCGACAACAGTAAAACAACAACAAACAAACAAACAACAACAAATAAACAAATAAACAACAAACCGCATCAGTATCTTAGCCTATTATTGGGAATAACACTTTCAGTCATTTTCACTTTCAGGAACAAGGGACTAGATTTAAACAAACAAAGGAAGGAAAGAAGGGGGCAGGACGGTTAAGACGTTCACCTGCCTAACATGTAAACTGTGAAGTTCTGGGTTCGATTCCCAGCCTTGCCCTTTCTTCCCAGTTTGACGAGAAAATCGAACTGAGTGTTTAAAATTCCTCGGAAGGAGACTTTACAGCGAGGCCCGCGCGCTCGCATATGCAACTATCTCATTATTAGTGAACCTCCGAATTCTAGCCGAGGAACAAAACAAATCCAAACAATGACAACCAAATAGTAAGCAAGCAAGGCTGCAAACAAACAAACAGGCAGACAAACAGACCAACAAACAACAGAATAAAGTGAACGGACGTCACACACAGACACAAAATAGGTTTGGAGCAGCACACACCACACACACAAAACACACCACACACACACACACATATATATATATTATATATATATATATGTGTGTGTGTGTGTGTGTGTGTGTGTGTGTGTGTGTGTGTGTTGTGTGTGCGCGCGCGCGCGCGTCCGTGCGTGTATGTCTGTACTTTCTGTCTGTCTGTATGTATGTATGTCTATATGTCTGTATGTACGTACGTACGTACGTACGTACGTATGTATGTATGTATTTATGTATGTATCTATGTATGTATATATGTGTGTGCGTGCGTGCATGCGTGTGTATATATATGTGTGTGTGCTGCGCGCGCGTGCGTGTGTATATGTGTGAGGATCTCTCCATGTCTGAGTCTACATGATCCCAAGATTTCAGCGGAGACGACAGCAGTCCTCCACCATTGTTCTGTTTTCTTGGCGTGTTGTCTCCCCCACACCAGCTAGAGGATCGGTGGTCCACAGGTAACGCACCTGCCCTGAAAGCCAAAAGCCCGGGTCCGGAGTGTGCGGTGGTTCGATCCCCGTTTGGGCCCGAAACTCCTTCCCCCAATCCACTGAACCGCGAGTTGTGCTCTGGGTGCTAGTCTTTCCGTTTGTACTATTGATTATTTGTTATTGGTTGTATGACTGTGTAAGATTAGGTCGAATGCATGCGCTTTGATTTGTCTTTTCAAGATATAGCGCTATATAAGTTCATTTTATTATTATTATTATTATTATTATTATTATTAAAACGAGATCCGGTGTGATGCACCCACTTTAGCACACGTACAAGAACCCGCGACAGCAAGAAAGTTGTCCCTGGCAAAAATTCGAAAGCCAAACGGATAGGGAACCAAATGCACGTGCAGACCGGGAAAGACAAAGATATATATTGGGTGGCGCTGCTTTTGTGTGGTAAAGCGCTCTCCCCGGGGGGTGAACAGCCCCGAATGTTACGGAGTAAACTATGCCGTGACTTTCAGTGGTGTACAATATAGTATTTACATTTGTTATTAAAAATCAAAACGAAAGACAAAGAACGCAAAAAAAAACTGTGTACATGAATTAAGTGACATAATCACAGTTGATATGTATCAAGCAGATATCATCAGATATGTGTATGAGTGTTTTGAAAAAAAGAGAAAAAAGAGAAGTAGAATGCAACATGTTTTTTTAGTGTACATCACTTTTAGCCAAAATAGATAATAATTATAATTGATGTTTTTGTTGTGTCAAATAAGTCTACATGACTTAAATGGCAATAAAATATTCTGAATCTGAATCTGAATCTGAATCTAGATATGACAATAACCATGTCTCACACGCATGGTAAAACCCACTGAAGTTCAACTAAGCTGCAGATGAACAAACTCTTTAACAAATAATGAACAAGAATGAAAACATAGAA
>CM054158.1:37475281-37493610 GCA_028751875.1 Rapana venosa | reverse complement strand
CAGAACATCTTGCGCACACGTTAAAAACCCGTTCCGCTTTTCGGGAGAGTAGGTCATTGTGTGCCGGTGGGAACGGATGACAAAATTGGCAAACTGCATACACACGGGGATTGGATGGAAAAAAGCACATGAGTGCTTATTCCATTATCCTCGATATAAAAGAATAAAATATATAAATTAATAAATAAACACACACGCTCGCACGCAAACGGATGACAAAATTGGCAAACCTGCATACACACGGGGACTGGGTGTAAAAAAAAGCACATGAGTGCTTATTCCATTATCCTCGAAATAAAAGAATAAATACATAAATCAATAAAATAAATACAGACAAGTGAAGACAGCACTATCTTCGTCATCGAACGCACAGCCATCAACTACTGTTGTCTTGTCACACGAGAGCGAAAATGTGTTGCGCTGCCGTTAAGCGCCTGACAAGTCAGGCCCAGCACATCCGACTTCAGCGTGGGAGAGAATTTTTATCTTCTAAGTCTTTCTGAGGGGGAAAAAAAAGGCAGAAGAATGGACCCAGAGGGTAGAAAATAGACAAGAAGGAAGGTGACAGGACGAGAAGGAACAGGTGGTCTAGAGGTAACGAACGCACCTGCCTAGAAAGCGAAAAGTCCGGGTTTCAAGTGTGTGGTGGTTCGATCCCCCCGTTTGTGCTCAAAACCTTTTCCCCCCAATACGCTAGACCGTGAATTGGTGGTCTGGGTGCTAGTTTTTCCGGGTGAGACGATAAACCGAGTTCCCGTGTGCAAAATACTCTTTTAGTACACGTCGAAGAACCCACGGCAACAAGAGAGTTATCCCTGGCAAAATTATGTTAAAAAAAAAAAGGCCACTATGATAGGAAACCAAATACATATGCAGAGAGGAAAGGAAAAAATATATAGGTGGCGCTGTTCTCGTGGCGACGCGCTCTTCCTGGGGGTGAGAGCATCCCGAATTTCATGCAGAGAAATCTGGCGTGAGTAAAAGTGGTATACAATACAGTACAATACAATGCAATGCAATACAATACAATACAATGCAATACAATGCAATACAATACAATACAATACAACACAACACAATACAATACAACACAACACAACACGATACAACACGACACAACGCAATACAATACAATACAATACAACATAATACAATACAACACGACACAACACAACACAACGCAACACAATACAACACAATACAATACAAAGCAGAGAAACAAAGAGAGTTATAACGATAGAACAAAAAAAAATGGAATTCCTAGCACAGATTTTCCAGAAAGTGGGGGATTGCTAATTATTACGCTGACAGAGCCTCGACACCCTCATGTGGAAGATGAAAAACACGATTTCCCCAGCTGAAGGTGTGTGGGGTGTTCAGTTAACTCCCCTTTCTCTAAAGAGCCAGGCTGCCTTCAAAGGCCAGTTCTCACTTCAGCAGCGTCTGTCTCACTTCAGCAGCGTCTGTCTCACTTCAACAGCGTCTGTCTCACTTCAGCAGCGTCTGTCTCACTTCAGCAGCGTCTGTCTCACTTCAGCAGCGTCTGTCTCACTTCAACAGCGTGTAGTGAATGAAAGGGGTGGGGGATTTTTACGATCTTCCAGGTCAACTTTAGTTGCAGACCTACCAGTGCCTTAATTCCTTTTGTGTGTGTGTGTGTATGGACTCATGCGGAAGATCGAACATGCAGGTTAAAGATGCCGTCATTCATGTCAGCGTTCGGTGGGTTACGGAAACGCGAATATACAACACATACATCCATGAAGTCGGAATGCGGCTACCTTCATAGTGAGCAAAAACGGACAGACAGACAGACAGACAGACAGACAAACTGACAGACAGGCAGGCAGGCAGGCAGACAGACAGACTGACAGACTGACTGACTGACAGATAGACAGATAAACAGACAGAAACACAGCTTTGCAGAAAGACCAGACATACATTTCTTTGGTCTTCTAGCCTTCAGTGCCAACACGGTCTGTGAATTCTGAACAGGGGGAGATGGGGGATGGGATGGGGGCGGGGGGTGGCAAATTGCAGCAGAAGCCTTCACACTGTGGTCTCTAAGTCAGTCATCCTTTATGTCTTGAGGTTCACAGATCACACACAGCATAGAAGAAACAGAAACAGGATGGAAAGGGAAAAATAAAAGACAAATGAGAGAGGGGAGGAGGTGAGAGAGGGGGAGGAGGTGAGAGAAGGGGAGGAGGTGAGAGAGGGGAGGAGGTGAGAGAGGGGGAGGAGGTAAGGGAGGGAGAAGAGGATAGGAAGGGAGGGTGGAGAGGGAGAGAGAATGCGGAGAGAGAGAGAGAGAGGGGGGGGGGCAAGGACAATGACAATTTTTATTTTATTTCGAGGATAATGAATAAGCACCCATGTGCTTTTTTACATCCAGTCCCCGCCCCTAGGGATATATGAGAGAGAGAGGAGACGGAGACAGAGAGAGAGAGAGAGTGTGTGTGTGTGTGTGTGTGTGTGTGTGTGTGTGTGTGTGTGTGTGTGTGTGGTGTGTGTGTGTGTGGTGTGTGTGTGTGTGTGTGTTCGGGTGGAATTGAACCTAAGACTGTTTGAGTTTTTTGTCCACCTGCTGGAGGGAGAGTGAGTGACAGAGGGAGTAAGGGAGAGACAGAGAGAGAGGGATGGAGAGAGAAGGGGGATGGAGAGAGAGGGAGGGAGGGAGAGAGAGAGGGGAGAGAGAGAGGGGGAGAGAGAGAGGGGGAGAGAGAGGGGGGGAAAGAGAGGGGGGAGAGAGAAAGGGGGGAGAGGGAAAGGGGGAGAGAGAGGGGGAGAGAGAGAGGGGGAGAGAGAAAGAGCGATGGAGAGAGAAAGAGGGAAGGAGAGAGAAAGTGAGGAAGAGATAGGGATGGAGCAAGAGAGAGACAGACAGACACAGACAGAGAGAATGAATGAATGATCGAAGGTTCTTTTAATACGTACGAATAAAGACTTCAAGCCCAGCGTAATCTTACAACCTGTCCTTGTAGACACACATGATGTAAACCGTCAGTAAAATTTAGGAGAGGAGGCGGGGGGTGGGGGGTGGGGGTGGGGTGGGGGGCGAAAAAGGAGGGGGAAAAAGCCCACACAATAGAACTCTAAATGAGAGAGAGAGAAAGAGTCAGAGACAAAGACATTTAGACAGAGACAAGAGCACAAAATACAGAGATAGATAAATAGATAGATAGATAGATAGATAGATAGATAGATAGATAGATAGATAGATAGATAGATAGATAGATAGATAGATAGATAGATAGATAGATAGATAGATAGATAGATAGATAGATAAAATCATGCAACTCTCCCCAACCCTTGCCCCGTCATCCCCTTCTCTCCCACTCTCTCCCTCCTCCCCCAACTCACTCCCTTATTCCTTCACAAGTACCACGAAGTCCACATCCCGCCTCCCCCCCCCCCCCCCCCTCCCCACCACCCTCACCCCACCCCTCGCTCCCACTAACAGCTACTGACGTTACTACTTCTACTACAGACAAGATGGTCATAAGACTTTAAAAGCAGGATGACTATCCCCTATTGACTGCTCTATTTTGCGTGACACAAGTCTCGAGTGCACTAACTTTGAAGCTAAAGCATTGTGGTCTGCTTGCTAGAGTGGCTATTAAAAAACAACAACAACATCAAAAGTACTGCCTACGTAAAAAGAAATAAAGACTACCTACTACTCTAAGAACATCCAGACATACTTCTTGTAGTAGTAGTAGTAGTAGTAGTAGTAGTAGTAGTAGTAGTAGTAGTAGTAGTAGGAGGAGGAGGAGGAGGAGGAGGAGGAGGAGCATCATCATCAGTAGTAGTAGTAGTAGGAGGAGGAGGAGGAGGGAGGAGGAGGAGGAGGAGGAGAAATAGCAGTAGTACTAGGAGGAAGAGTAGTAGTAGTAGTAGTAGTAGTAGTAGTAGTAGTAGTAGTAGTAGGAGGAGGAGGAGGAGGAGGAGTAGCAGCAGCAGCAGCAGCAACAGCAGCAGCAGTAGTAGTAGTAGTAGTAGTAGCAGTAGCAGCAGCAGCAGCAGTAGTAGCAGCAGCAGCAGTTGCAGCAGTAGTAGCAGCAGCAGCAGTAGTAGCAGTAGTAGCAGCAGCAGCAGTAGTAGCAGTAGTAGCAGCAGCAGCAGTAGCAGCAGTAGTAGCAGCAGCAGCAGTAGTAGCAGTAGTAGCAGCAGCAGCAGCAGCAATAGCAGCAGCAGCAATAGCAGCAGCAGCAGCAGAGACAGTCTTTACCTCTAGAGAGAAGGCAGGGTTAGTTAGCTGGTTGTTGTTGAAGATTTTTCTCTACTTTGTTGGGGTTTACTATTTCCCAGTTTCTTTTTCAAGTTAGCATCTTTTTTATATATATATATAGGGAGAAGGAGTGGGGTAGGGGGCAAGGAGGAGAAGGAGGGGGGGAGGGGGCAGGGAGGAGAAGGATGGGGGGAGGGGGAGGGGAGGTGAAGGATGGGGGGAGGGGGAGGGGAGGAGAAGGATGGGGGGAGGGGGAGGGGAGGAGAAGGATGGGGGGAGGGGGAGGGGAGGAGAAGGATGGGGGGAGGGGGAGGGGAGGAGAAGGATGGGGGGAGGGGGAGGGGAGGAGAAGGCGAAGTGGAAAATCACTGAAGATAATTGCTGAGGTTGTGTTACAGCCAGTTTCGGAATACTGTCGTCAGAGAGGTTTCATTTTCTTTCGTTGCTCGGCTAAAACTCCGAGGTTCACCAATGGTGAGATTGTGCGTATGCGACCGCGGTTTTTTGCCAACTTTGAAGGTAGCCGCATTCCGACCTTGGGGATGTGTGCTAGGGTATGCTCGCGTTTCCCGTAACCCCACCAAACACTGACATGAATTACGGGATCTTTAACGTGCATAATTGATCTTCTGCATGTGTATATGTGTACACGAAGGGATCTAAGGCACTGGCAGGTCTGCTGCACTTGGAAGTTTGGCCTGGGAGATCGTAGCTATTCTCGCCGTTAATTCCCCTGACGCGGCCAAGATTCGAACCCGAGAGTTCATGGACCCGTGGGCTTGAGGTCGAACGTTCTTAACCACTCGGCTATAGCATCCGTCTGTCTGTCAGTGGTTTTGAGGCGGAATCTTGTTTGTTTGTTTGTTTGTTTGTTTATTGATTGTAGGTCCTATCTGTCTACATTGGGAATTTCTCTCTCTCTCTCTCTCTCTTCTCTCTCTCTCTCTCTCTCTCTCTCTCTCTCTCTCTCTCTCTCTCTCTCTCTTAAGCAGCAATGAGATTAGAATTAAAGGTAAACATTGGGAAGACAAATTTCATTGTTTTTCGTAAGGGGGGATATCTAGCTAGTCATGAACACTGGAAATACAATACTGAAACTGTAAAAGTAGTAAATGCTTATAAATATCTTGGATTTTTTTTTCAACTAGATTAAGTTTCACTTCTGCATGCCAGGATTTAATCAATAGAGCAAAGAGAGCAGTACTTGTTATACTCAGGGTTATATATAGACTTGATTGCAGTTCATTGAAGATATTTGTAAAATTGTTTGATTCTCAGGAGCAATCTATTTTACAATATGGTGCTGAAATCTGAGCTTTTGAGAACGGAAATCAAAATGAAAAGCTTCATTTGTATGCTATGAAACGTTTTATGAATGTTGATAACCGAACACCTAATGACCTTATTTATGGAGAAATTGGAAGATACCCTATATATCTTACTTCTTATGTAAAATGCATTACTTACTGGCTTTTAAGTACTCATGGATTTGCATATGTTTGGGATAATCAGGGTGTTGAGGATGTTGGAAGCTTTATCAAATCTTTTAAACAAAGACTCATTGACTGCAGGTGGCAGGAATGGCATGACCATATAGAAAACAGTAGTAGATTTGTGGAATATAGCATGTTTAAAGTAACAAATTGTGTGGAACCATATACGGAAATTGAAATGAACAGATATGTCAAAAGTGCATTGACAAAATTTAGATTTGGTGTATCAGCTATTGCATGTCATCGTTCTAGATACGACAGGAGGTTAACGGATAAAACGATATGCCGTCTATGCCACAACTCTGTAGAAAATGAAATTCACTTTGTGTTATGTTGTCCTGTTCTTTATGAACTGAGGATTAAATTTATCCAACCAAAATATTATAAATATCCATGTCGTTTCCGATTTAATGTACTTATGGCATCGACAAATGAAAAAGTGCTGAATAACTTGGCATTATACATTTATAAAGCCTTAAAACGTCTGGATGATGCTGTATCATAGCTGTTTTGCTATACAATATACTTTGATGTTGATATTTTCCGATTGATAATGCAACGATTTACATGTGGTATGTTTCATGACTACCCCTTCAGTTGGGGGCTATGGCCTAATCTGAATAAACATTTCGCATTCGCATTCTCTCTCTCTCTTTCTGTGTGTGTGTGTGTGTGTGTTATGACGATATTGTGATCAAATCTGTTGCAAAGTTTATTGCTGAGGCACTGAAATTACGACAACTTTAGCTAAGTTCCAATTAGTTCAACATTTGTGGCCAAACTAAAGTAACATTTATATCCTGTAAACTCTAGCAACATTTTGTGACACACCTAAGGAAACATTTATAATTATGCTGTAATCTCCAGCAAGAATATTTATTGAAAATTTCACATCCAATTTGATTGGATGGTCTAATATATAGCATTCTTGAAAATTATTGTTATTATTTTAGTTCTTGTTTATTGGTTGCCGTTGTTTTTCCGTGACATTACTTTGTGTTCAGTTTGAAACTGAGTTCATGTCAGAGCTTAAAGTCGTATCCGTTCATAGAGAGCTCATTTTTTGTTTTCTTTTCATTAGGGTAAATGCATCATGTATTTTTCCTTGTAGTTATTTGTATTTACAAAAGAAAGTCGTGTGTAGCCCCCCTTTGTCAATAGGCCACATTGAGCAATGACAATAAATTGGTCAAAGCGTGTGTGTGTGTGTTTGTGTGTGTGTGTGTCTGTTTATTTATTTATTCTTTTATATCGAGGATAATGGAATAAGCACTCATGTGCTTTTCTTTTACATCCAGTCCCCGTGTGTATGCGGTTTTGTAAATTTTGTCATCTGTTCCCACCGGCACACAATGGCCTACTCTTTCGAAAAGCGGAACAGAATTTAACGTGTGCGCATAATGTTCTGCATGCGTTCGCACACGGGGCCTCGGTTTATAGCCTCATCCGAAGGACTTAATAATAATAATAATAAATGGAACTTATATAGCGCTATATCTTGCAAAGACAAATCAAAGCGCATGCATTCGACCTAATCTTACACAGTCATACAACCAATGACAAATAATCAATAGTTCAAACAGATATTACAAACATGGTACTGCAGACCAAATCTATGAAATAAAATTGCAATAGTCAAATGTTTTTCAAAAGCACACACACACACACCACACACACACACACAGGTCATATACTTTAGCAGGGTGATAGGACATGGGTTAGTGAAGGGTGGGATAGTTCTGATATGAGACAGGAGGGGGGGAAATCTTAGGTTTGAAATAAATATGTCTTGAGGCTTGATTTAAAAGTGTCATAGCTAGGCTTCTGGCGAAGAGAGAGAGGGAGCTCATTCCAGGTCGATGGACCCGAAATAGAGAAAGAGCGGCGGCCAACAGTAGATTGGTTGAATCTAGGTATTGTGTGTATTTTGTGTGTGTGTGTGTGTTGTTGTCTTCAATTTAACGTCTGTTCACTCTAAGTGATATTAGACGAGGGGAATAGAAAGTGTAGTGGAAGTTAAAGAAGGGAGAAGAAAGAGTGGAAGGAGAAAAGGTTAAGAAATAGCATGTGTTGGGGTTTGTTTGTTTTTTGGAAAACACACACACACAAACTAAACACCCCCCCCCCCCCCCACCCCCCCAACCAACCTAGAAAATTAATGATAATATTTTTAAAAACAGGAGCAAAATATAAACTCAACAATGTGGAAACATGAAATAACAATAATGTAACTACAATAAATATTCAAGTGGACTATGCAATAAAATCTGGCAATGGCAAAGGCTAGCTTTGAATTTTCAAATACATTTTCCAGAGACTGTTCAGAAAATGTAGGTAAAAAAGGTTTTACAATAGGGCAATCAAATATGATATGAGTATTGGAAATATGATCCCCACATAGACATCTAACAGGGTTTACAAATTTTGTAAGGAATGCATTTAACTTCATTCTAAAATATGTGAATTAACCCTTCTCACGGTTATAAAACGCGAATCTGTTTGAGAAGGAGCAATATAACAAGAATATGGGCAGTGGTCAGGCAAACTTTTTAAATATCGTTCCTTGAATTGATCAGATTCTTTAAACTTACCCATGAAGTTTGTTCTAATATACGGTATCCCTCCTGTAGAGATAAGGGAATATGCAGTTCTATCGATTCCATATCATGTCTTGCCCCTTTTTTGCAGCTCTGTCAGCCCACTCATTTGAAAAAATTTCCAACGTGAGAAGGCACCCAACAAAAAAACACAGGAATACCTCTTAAACTTAGGAGGTGTATTACATATTTGATTTCAAAAATAATTCTGGAGACCTTCTTGAAATTCGGGGATTTTATAGCATACAATACTGACTTGGAGTCAACACAAAGCAAGATATGAAAGAGATAAAATGGAAAATCAAGAATATAGTTAAGTGCCATAAGAACTGCAATAAGTTCAGCTGTAAATATTGAACGATGTTTACCAAGATAGTACGATTTCTCAATTTTAAGTGCTGGTATGACAAAGGCAGAGCCTGTGTCATGATTTTCTAAAACAGATCCATCGGTATAAACTTTTAAGCAGTCAGCATACTTATTTTAAATATGTGACCGAACATCTGCAACCATGATGTTTTGATTTTCATTCTTTTTTTCATTAATATAGTCTATATCAAAACAGGCTTTATTCATCTCCCATGAAGGACATGGTAAAGCTTCTTTTTGTGTTTCTAAATAATGTGTATTAAGTTTAGATTTTTTAAAGAGGTCTGATACATAAGTGCCAATAGGCATTAAACACGAAATTTGTTTAGCCCTTTTTGGAAAATTCGTTTCTGCTTGAACTTTTAATTCAGTACAGACAAAATTTTTCGACATTCCGTGCTCCGTAACATATTTGGGCGCATGATTGTTGTCGGTATTCAGCTAGGGGAAGTTCCCCCAATATCTTATAAGTTCCTATGGAGGTTGCATGGAATGGTACCCCAAGTGCAAGTTTGGAACGCCTTAAATCTTATATTTGGAGTTTTGTAAGTAAATTATTTAGGAGCACTGAAAAAACGTCTTGTCTTAAGACAGTTTTGGAACGTACAACGTGATTAGACTGCATTTTTATGAGGGATAAGATATACTTGTCCCCAGTGACTGTCTGGCGGCAGACCATTTTATAGAAAAATTGTGCATTTCCTTGCTTTGTTTAAAGGTATCCAATATGAGCATTCAAAGTTACTTTTGATGTAAGTTGTAGGCCTAAAAATTTTACATATTTGTTATACTGGAATTGGCTACCTTCCCAAAAATCGTAAAATTGTGGTGTGTTTGGATCATGCCATTTTTAAAAAGCTATATGTGCGTTTTTTCTGTAATAGATGTCAGGCCCTTTTTCAAAAATTATTTATGTAAATGATCTAGTCCTTTTGATATACTTTATCTGGGCTTTAAGTTTATCTCCTCTTTGTTGTAGCACGCTTCAAAGTGAATTCATCCATATACATATATCATCAGCATACTGCCCAGGGACAACATCTTTAGACAGTTTTTGTGGGTAAATCATACAGCAATATTTAAACCGAAAAGGGCTATAACTGAAACCTGTGGTAAACCCATATGGCATTGACCTAAAGTTTGAATATGATTCCCTATCTCTCTTGCATAATTCTGTTTACATAAAAAGCTTTTAATATAATAGAAAAATGCCAGAAAAAACCAATAGTCTTCAGTTTATGCAGGCAATTTAGCATGCCAAACTTGGTCTTTAGGCTTTATTACATTCAATAAAAGGTTGCGAGTAGATTTTTTCTTCTCGCAAATTGTTTGTTTGACCTGTGTTGTTAGTTTACTAAGTTATCAATGTGCTGATCTTCCTTTTTGCATCCTGATTTGATTGCAGAATTACGTTATTTTTCTGACAGTATACACAAGCTCGTTAGAATAATTTTCTCCATAAGCTTACCAATGTTAGAAGTCAGTGCTAGGGGCTATAGCTAGTTTTATCAGTTTTGGCTTTTCCTTGCTTAGAATTGGGTACAATATTGACCTGTTCCAGATTCATTGCATTGCCCTTCAGTCCAAACACTTTTTTGAAAAAGTTTATGCATTAAAAGAATTAAGTTTTTCTGGTACTGTTTAAGCATATCATTGGATCTGGCATCTAATCCAACAGAAGTTTTCTTATTCGGAAGGGAAAATAATACCATCTTTTACTGCATTGTTGTTGATTGGTTTTTTTAGTTTTTTTTTGTTTTTCTTTTTCTTTTTTTTTTTTATTTTTTCGTTTTTTTATTTTTTTTTTTTTTGTTTTTTATTTGGAGCATTTATGTATTCAGTATTCGCAGAAATGGGTCTTTATATTTTTCTTTCTTCTCCTCAACTGGCGTATTTAGTGCTTATAGGTGAGAGGGCCTTCAATACGCATAGACTCTGAGTAAATTTTGCCAATGCTCAGCTTTTCTGCATTGGTGGAAATTCATTGTTTTTAAGTTTAATTGGACAAGTGGTAAAATCCACACCTTTTCTCATTTCATGAAATTTTTGCCACACTTTGTTAAGATTTCCTTTATGATTTGAACTTCGCTCAAAACAAAACGAAAGACCAAAATTGTGTTTCGCCTGAGCTATGATCTGTTGCTATAGTTTTTTGCCTTGTTCAGTTTTTTCATGGTTTTCTGGGTCTTTTTTTTTAAATATGTTTTATACATTAATCGTTGGTTGGTCATGCTTCCTCGCAAGAGGTGTCCACCAAAACATTACCGTACACTTTCCTTTGATTTAAATGTTGAATGGTTGGGATTGATAAGTAAGCAGCTTGAATGATGGCAGTAGTAAGGTTGAATATAATTCATCTATGTTTTCAGATCCAAAGCTGTGTGTATAGTAGGCTGCAAGGGATACTTTGAAAACTGTTTCCAATTAGCTTCTTTATAGTTAAATTTTGGGAGTGTATCGTTTTCAGTGTTACAGGGGACTGGCATTTCTTAAAAGTAACAACAATAGGTAAATGATCACTCCCAATGTGTCTCATAGTTGCCCAGTACATTAGGGCAAGAGCAGAAGATATTAAAGACAGATCTAATGCTGAGGCCTCTTCTTGTGGATTAGAGATGTCAGGTATTCTGGTAACCACTTCCATCATTTAGTGGCATAGACAAAAAATCTGTTATATTTTCTAAAACGTTTGCAGGAGGAGGGATATACTTCCTTTTATCCAAAAGGGTGCGTGAGCATTGAAGTCGCCTGCTACCAGCCCATTTTGATTATTCTGGTAATGAGTGCAGCCATTCTGTTTATAGTTCATTGCTCCCTTTAGGTAAAATATACTGAAACAATGTTCATGACCAAATGATCTGTAAAAACTTTATCGTGCAGCGCACGAATATGAATCTGGAATATCATTAGGCATAGGTGAACACACATGCACTATATTCATTCGTTCTTGGATATATATTGTGTAATTGACTTTACTAACAGCATCCACATAGTCGTGAAAGGTGGATAGTAGTAACTTAAAGTTCTGGGTAATTTACACTTCTTTTACAATGAGGAATGCAGGATGGAGAGCTTGTGCTATTGTTACTAGAAAGTGTGAACTACATATGTAAAATTCGTGGCGATGGATCTAGCATTCCACTGCATGACGTTAAGCATTTAGTGAGTTTTTTTTGAGGAAGTATACTTTAAAAGGCCCTAACTGAAAAAAAAAAAAAAAATCAAACCACAATTATAAAAATGCGTTGGGAGTGGTAAACCCTTTAAAAAGGAAAATTCTTATTAAAAGTGTACCAAGTGCACTTGTAATAAAAGTTCAGATAATTCAAGTCAAACAGCAATCAAAAGAAAACAAAACAACAAAGTAATTAGGATCGTTGTAGAGCAGCTGCTGGAGTATGTGAGCAGAAGTACTGGTCTATTTACTGTTCAGATCAATAGCGGGTGCTAAGCAAAGACAAAACAAATGTCACCATTCAAATATGATTTTTCACCAACACGAACTTTGTTATGTCGAGCATGTTGTCTCCACCGGGGTTAAGCCTGCTGGTAGACCTGCTCGTTATTTGTGGCTGGGTTGTTAACTGGCTGCTTGGTAGTGGTTGTCAAAGGCGTTAGCGTTGTACTGGATGATGGGTTCATGGGTATAAAATTGGCGTTTTTGGTCTCCTCTTTGCTGTTTGCCAAAACAATGCATGAACATGCCTGCCAATGTTTCTAGCCCAGTATACTGGAGCCTTTTGCATTTGGATGAAATGGAATCTTTGTAATGCTTATGGGTGTACATATTTTCGTGGGAGACAAATGATATGTTGGTTTGAGATGGTATACTCCGGAGGCAAGTCATTGCATTGAAGGAGTTCTCTCTTCATTGATGACTTGGGTTTTTCAGAGGAGCATCTTGCTAATGAAGAATTTTTGTTTCAGGAAAGGAAGCCAAGATCTGCTTACATTACTAACCAGGTGTTTGCTGGTTCTGGGGATCCGGACGTTTTAAGATCATTTGTCCACAATGTAATAAACACAGCTAGTGGTTTTTCATATCAGAGGAACTTTAATCATTTATTGGAGGATGTCACTGGTTTTATCTGCTTTCTCTTTTTCACTCCTTATAACATTTGACTGTCTAGAAGTTTTGCATTAACGCCATTTAGAAGGAGTCCTTGGAGAAAGGATGACAGTGGGCAGATCAGAGTTGTTTCTGTTACTACATGCATGTGAGTCGTTGGTTGTTGCGCTCAAAGTTTGTTTCTTCTTTGTGGTCTGGTTGTTCTTTTTTGGTTTTCCAATCCCTGTATTTAGTTGCACTGGTAACCCCTTCTGGGTCTAGAGGGTTGGCCTGGGTGGACGTCTCCCAGAAGATGTGGGAGGGGTCTGCTGTGACAGCGCAGGCATAGTGGCTGGCCGCGAAATGGGGCTGTGGATGGGCTGTTGTTCGTCTGGGTTGCTTTGTGTGGTCACCCATTCGCGATTTTCCTAGCAGATCAATGCCGTGCGCCGCAACACTCGGGTTTGGCTGCCACGTCTTCTCAAGGTGGGTACCTTCGCCAAAGTAGCGATTTGTGGCACTTCAGATCTAAGGAAGGTAAGATCATGTTTGTTGTTGACCCTGATGACTGTTTTATGTTTTTGTCATTGTTAACATGGTTCAGATGGAAGAAGGTCCAGCGTTGGATTTGGATTATCATTATTTTCTGAACCTGAAGGATGCGTTTGTCACTGCCTTCCCATGACAATTTGTACTGAACTTCACATTAGTAGAATGCAGGAATAGATCTGGTTCGCCTTTTTTAGTCATTTTGCTGTTCTTTGCACTTTGCGCCAGCGCTAAAGTCAGAGATGCTTGGTTGTTTCGCCTTGTTGATGACGTAGTCGCGTGTCGTGTGTGTGTGTGTGTTGTGTGTGCGCGCGCGCGCTGTGCGTTGCGTGCGTGCGTGTGGTGTGTTTGTGTGTGTGTTTGTGTGTGTGTGATCGCTGTCAGAAATCTTTTTTAAAAATGTTCGTGAGGCAGAGCAACCTAGTGGTTGAGAACGCTATAATATAAACCGAGGTCCCGTGTGCAAACGCGCCAGAAATCTGAGACACGTTAAATCCCCTTCTCTCTTCCTTCGTTATATTACTGAGAATAATCGAACAACTCTCTTCCGTAGAGTAGGCCATTTGTGGCATTTGGAACGGATGACAATATTTACAAAACTGCCTGCAACACACACAACACACACAACACCACAAAAACACACACAACACACACACACACCCACACACACACGAGGAATGGAGTAGGACAAAACCACATATTAAGCGGCTTTTTCATTCTCCTCGAAATCAAAAGAATAATAGATGCCTAAAGGAAATCTTAGCCGCCACATCCTGTGTACAGTGCAAATCGCTGTACATGTCTTTCTTTGCCACAGGCAACTTTGGGTGCTGATCATGGTAACTACTTTTAATAGAACTTCTACTCCCCCCACCCCCACCTAAAGTGTGTTGTGTGTATAAAGGTGATATTTGATTTATTTGATATTTGTGGACGGTGACTATGCGTGTGAATGATGTGAATGCAAGCGCTTCGATTTGTTTACTGTACAAGATTCAGCGCTATATTAAATCCCATCAGTGTAGTGTAGTTAGCAGCAGCAAGCAGCTGCAGCAGCAGCAGAGCTAGCAGCAGCAGCAGTAGTGGTAGTAGTAGTAGTGCGTATCACCAAATGAGCTGTGGACTCCGACTACTGGAATTTGCGCTAACGGACACCGGGCTCGCATACCCTTGGAGACACCACAAGGCATCCCCGACGCTGGACAGGCATTGCAACCCAAATGGGATAATCTACAACCAGATTGACTACTTCCTGGTGCAGAAACTGGGTTTGTTTTTTTTTTTTTTCGATCTGGCATCAACAGATGCAAGGCGAGGACATTCCCGGTGCGGACATGGGCAGCGATCATGACCTGTGCTCCTGAACTTTAAGAGTCCGATTGAAGATGATCAATAAGACAAAGAAAAAGAACAACCAGACCAAGTTCAACCTGGACGGACTGAAGGACCCCTCCTCCCGAGTCCTTCCAAGCAAAAAATAGGAGGGAAATTCGCACCACTGCTGGCACTTGCAGAAGATGCCGAACGAAACGTGACCACCAGTTTTTACCAGTGAGGACAGAGAACAGCAAGCATACTCCTTGGCAAAACATCGCCGAAAAAACACAAAACCATGGGTCACAGATGAAATCTTGAATATGTGTGACAATAGACGTGACCTGAAGCAGAGCAAGGAACATACAGGAAGCTGTTGGAGTAAAGAAGTAAACAAGAAGATCAGGAGAGAGAAATGAGGAAGACCAAGGAGGAGATGGATAGAGAACAAATGTACAGAAATCAAAGAGAGCCTGAAAAGAATTTTAGCAAGAAGGAGATACCTGATTTGTGAAGAGCTCACCCAAACAGTAACAGGCAAGGAGTCAGTAAATCCAGGACTAAGGGAAGGGAATTTGCCTAACAGAAAAGAAGGAAATCGTTGGCAGATGGACGAATACTGTTCGAACCTACAATCATTCAGGACGCTAGGCCCCCACGACACCAGAGTATTGCAAGCAAGCCTCATCGAAATAAGACAACTGCCCATTTCTACGCGAGGATAGTCGAAGTCGCATTATTAGATCGCGGAAGAAAGGAATCAGCAGGATCGAAACATTACAGCAGAGCTGATCCAACACGGGTGAGAAATTGGGACAGCATCCTTAAAAGTATCTGCAACAAGATCGGCAGACCGAAGTGGCCTCCCATGGCCCCCAATCACTCATCATCACTCCCCCCCAAAAAAGGAAAACCCCATGCCAAAACTACGGACAATCAGCCCAAAAGTCATGCCAGAAATCATGCGAAAATGACCTGAACAAGCGAAACCCCAGGCAGAAGAGATCTCGCCGGGGCAGGGGGTTTCTGCCCCCAAAAAGAAGCCCAAAAACGATATCAACCTGAGGTTCGTTGGAAATACAGCCACATCAACAAGACCTTCCACTCCATTGATTTAAGAAGGCCTTTGTAGAGTATGGGATGACGCCTGTGGGGGCCCCCATTTAAAAATTCAACTGGGGCCCGAAGCGTTTCCCCACCCTCAAGGAACTTCCCCCAAAGGCCCGTTGTGTATGTACAGGGAGGTAGGGGAAAGGTTCCTACCCCATTGGGTCCGAAGGGTTTGTGTCGCCGACACTGTTTAACTTTTTCCCCGAACCAAACATGACTGACGCCTTTGGAAACCACACAGGCACGTCAGCAGGAGGGCCCAAACACCAACCCCAGTTTGCCGATGAAATTTAGGGCTGGCGAAATGAAGAGGGAAATGGCCAACCCAGGAAACAACGGAGAAATACCCCACGATACGGCAGGGGAAACAGGCCGGGGAAAAAAAAGCTCATGTCAAACAGTGCCCCCCCCAATCACCCCAAAAATCCTCTCAGCGGAAAAAAAAAATGGAACGTTGACCATTTAAAATCCTTTAGCCCCTCATAAGTGAGGGGGGATCGAAAACCGAAATCCTAGCAAGAGCGGCACAAACAGCCAGCAATGGAAGACTGAAACCATATGGAGAGACAGAAACATCCCTCTCGGGAAACCCAAAAAAGTACAAACGCGATCCCTCAACATGCTTTACGCAGGGGGGAGGGGCACTGAACGCAACCTACAAAGGAGGATCCAAGCATAGAAAGAAGCCCAAGGCCCCCTTGGGGATCTCATACAAGGATCATTCCCAAAAATGAAGTCCGCAGAAGACACTCAACAATGCGGGACTATTAAGACCTATGCCCCCGGCGAAAAAAGAGGAAACTCATGGTTGGGCACGTAACAGCCAGAAGGACTTGCAAAGACCATCCTCAAGGAAAATCCCGGGGAAAAAAGACGGGGCAGAAGAGGGGAAAGTGGCCCCGACATCCGTGTTGGGGCGGGGAAAGGGGTTTTATGTCACCCAGGCCCCGCCCACGACCGCGAATGGGGCCAGCTGGGGCCACCGTCGCCCCCAGCGCGCCCCCACGACCCTGGGGGGTTACGGGGGCCAGTGAACGTGAGTAGTAGAAGGTAGTAGTATAGAGTGGTGGTTTGAGCAGCAGCACAGCATATAGTAGTAGTAAAAGTATTCCGTGAAAAAAAAGGGCCACTACTATCAGGGAAAAAGTACCATGCAGACAGGACAAACAACTAAACAGGGGGGGCGCTGGTCTTGTGGCGAGCTGAGCTCACCTGCGGCCTACCGTGCTTGCAGGGCCCGGGCACAAGTGTTGTCGAACTGGCCCCTTTTTTAAATTTTTTAAAAAAAAATTTTTTTTTTGATTTTTTTTTTTTTGGGGGGGGGGGGGGTGGGGGGGGGGGGGGGAGCGTTAGGGGGGTTACTTTCGCCGCAGTTCCTAAATCGAAAAAATGCCCCGGGGACCCAACAAACTTCAAACAACCAAAAACTTGCGGCGACGTGATTCCCCGGGGAGGAGAGAGCAGCTCGAAACTCAAACAGAGAATCTGTTTGCGACAGGGTAGCAATACTTTCTTAAACACAAAACAAAACACAAAAACAAAACAACAACATCCAAACAATCACACAACAATACTTTTAAAAAATACAAAACTACAAACAAAACAAACTAAGGCCCAAAAATGCAATACAACTTTTCCACAAACAATAAATACAAAACAATTCAACAAAAATACAACACAAACCCCCAAAACAACCCATAATAATAAAAACAACAAAAAACAAACCCAAAATCACAATACAACAAATCTTACAAACAAACAACCAACAAATTACAAAATCAAACAAAAAACATTACAACAAACTACAAACCCCAAACAAAAAACCAAACAAAAAAAACACAATACAAACAAAAAACAAACCAATCAAAAAACAACACAAACAAAAAAACAATACAACCCTTTTCAATACAAATTTTTACAATCAACAATTAGGGTGGGGGGTTTAAAATAATCTGTGCTTTTTGTTTTCCCCCGTTTTATTAAAGTTGTTGCTTATCATGATTTGCATATTGAATAATAAAAAAAGAAAAGTTTAAACCAATCACCAACAAGAAGCAATACAATCAACACAAAACAATCGATTTTTTTTTAAACGGCGTTTTGAAATCTACAAATTTCTGGTAACTTAAACATTGCGACACAACAAGCTGCAACAGACAAAGCACAATAAATACACAACAACACAAACAAACCCCTCCAATAAACATTTTACTTAACGTTAAAGGGTTTTCAAAATTTCAAAAACACCTTCGTTTAAAAAAAAAACACAAACCCAACAACATTTTTGACAACCCACAAAACTAATAATCAACTTTAAAAAATTTTTTTTAAAAAAATTTTGTAATTCTTCTACGACCATTAGCAAATTAATCATAGGAAAGGGCAAACAATAACCCCCCCCTTTCACCCCCCACCCCCCCCCCCCCCCCCCGCCCACACCCCCACCCCCCAAAAAAAATTTCCACCAAAACTCTCTTCCTGATGGGGACCTTTCCCAACAGAAAAGAAAAGTGGGGCGGGAGGGGGGGGGGGGGGGGGGGGGGGGTTAGGAAACGTTCATTTCGGAACACCTTGATTTTAAAAATGTCAACGACAGCAGCGGGCCCATTCTGAAAACT
>CM054158.1:37449711-37464711 GCA_028751875.1 Rapana venosa | reverse complement strand
CTCCCCCACACCAGCTAGAAGATCGGTGGTCCACAGGTAACACACCTGCCCAGAAAGCAAAAAGCCCGGGTTCGGAGTGTGCGGTGGTTCGATTCCCGGTTAGGCCCGAAACTCCTTCCTCCAATCCACTGAACCGCGAGTTGTGCTCTGGGTGCTAGGCTTTCCGATGAGAAAAACGAAAACGAGATCCGGTGTGATGCACCCACTTTAGCACACGTACAAGAACCCGCGGCAGCAAGAAAGTTGTCCCTGGTAAAATTCGAAAGCCAAACGGATAGGGAACCAAATGCACGTGCAGACCGGGAAAGACAAAAAGATATATATTGGGTGGCGCAGCTTTTGTGTGGTAAAGCGCTCTTCCCGGGGGAGAACAGCCCCGAATGTTACGGAGAAAACTATGCCGTGACTTTCAGTGGTGTCCAATACAGTATTTACATTTGTTATTAAAAATCAAAACGAAAGACAAAGAACGCAAAAAACTGTGTACATAAATTAAGTGACATAATCACAGTTGATATGTATCAAGCAGATATCATCAGATATGTGTATGAGTGTTTTGAAAAAAGAGAAAAAGAGAAATAGAATGTAACGTGTTGGTTTTTATTTTTAATTTTAGTGTACATCACTTTTAGTCAAAATAGATAATAATCATAATTGATGTTTTTGTTGTGTCAAATAAGTCTACATGACTTAAATGGCAATAAAATATTCTGAATGTGAATCTGAATCTAAATCTAGATATGACAATAAACATGTCTCTCACGCATGGTAAAAAAACAACAACCCTGAAGTTCAACTAAGCTGCAGATGAACGAACTCTTTAATGAATAATGCACAAGAATGAACAGAATACGAAAGAAAGATAAGGAAGATGGATAACACACACTGAAATAAAAACAACACACAGACAAAGAAAAGAAAAGAAAAGAAGAAGAAGAATGCAAAAGAAGAAGAAGAATGCAAAGAAGAAGAAGAAGAAGAAGAATGCAAAGAAGAAAAAGAAGAAAGGAAGAAGAATCCCAAAGAAGAAGAAGAATGCAAAGAAGAAGAAGAAGAAGAAGAAAAAAGAAGAAGAATGCAAAGAAGAAAAGAAGAAGAAGAAGAATGCAAAAGAAGAAGAAGAAGAAGAAGAAGAAAAAGAAGAGAGGGGAGAGAGGGGAGAGAGAGAGAGAGAGAGAGAGGAGAGAGAGAGAGAGAGAGCGAGCGAGCGAGAGACAGACAGACAGACAGACAGCAGACAGACAGAGAGACACAGAGAGAGGAGAGAAGAGAGAGAGAAAGAAAGAGAGAGAGAGACAGACAGAGAGATAGAGAGAGCGAAGAGAGACAGAGAGACAGAGAGAGAGAGAGACAGACAGAGAGACTGAGAGAGAGAGACAGAGACAGAGACGAGAGAGAGAGAGATACAGACAGAGAGAGAGAGACAGAGACAGAGAACAGAGAGACACAGAGGAAAACAGAGAGAGACAGAGACACAGAGAGAGAGAGAGACTAAAAACGATCTCTAAACCCAGTATGGTACATTTTCAGTTTTCATCCTGGCTGTGCTCTCCAATTTCAAGGGGAAAGAGAGAAGCTGTGGAGAGCCGTGGTGCGAATGACAGGTGAAGGAAGTCCGTCAATGGCAATGCCATGTAGACCCCGGCTTGTACTTTTAGCCATGGACTCCCTGCTGGTCAGTGCTGACATACAGCCTTTTCTCGATTACTCCCATGTGGGCTCTCCAGCTGTCATATAGATTTGCATCTGCGAAGTCGGAATGCGGCCACCTTTGATGGTGGTAAACTGTCGCCTGCGAAAACTGTCACTGTTGATGAGCCTCGGAGTTTTAGATGAGGAACGAAAATTATCTATCTGTCTGTCTGTCTGTCTGTCTGTCTGTCTATCTAACTATCTATCTATCTATCTGTCTGTCTGTCTATCTATCCATCTATCCATCTATTCATCTATCTATCGATCTTTCTATCTATCTATCAATTGATCTATCTATCTATCTACGTTTGATCTATCTATCTATCTATCTATCGATCTATCTATCTATCTGTCTGTCTATCATCTATTTTATCTATCAATAATATATATATATATATATATATATTATATATATTATATAATAATATATATATATATTTTATGTGGTGTGTGTGTATGTGTGTGTGTGTGTGTGTGTTTCCTATTCCTTCTTATTGTTTTTTTGTTTTCTTATTGTGTGTGTGTAATGTTGGGGTGTGTTTTGTGTCTGTGTCTGTGTATGTCTGTATGTGTTTGTGTGTCTTCAATTTTACGCCCTGTTCACTTAAAGTGACATTACGATTGTGTCTGTGTATGTCTGGTATGTGTCTGTGTCTCTGTGTGTCTCATGTGCGTGTCTCTGTGTGTCTCTGTGTGTCTGTGTGTGGCTGTGTGTGTGCAACATGTCTAAATAAAAATTCTAATGGATTGCGCATATGTATCTTCACTGAACGCTCAAACAGCAACTATTGTCGTCTGTCATATGAGCAAAAATGCGTTGCGCTGCCATTAAACGCCTGCCAAGTCAGGCCCAGCGCATCCGACTTCGGCATGAAAGAGAATTATTATCTTTTAACTCTTTCTGGGGGTAAAAAAAAAGAGGGATAAGAATGGACCCCCCAAAAGCAGAAACTATTAAAAAAAGGTGACGGGAAGAAAAAAAGAACAAGGCAGAAACTAAGAGAGGGATAGAAAAGGGGGAGTTGTAGAACACAAAACTTCCAGAAGGCGGGGATGCTAATTGTATACTAGCAGAACCCCGCTTTCCCGACATGTGGAGATTGGGCATATCAGTAAAAACACCCCAGGTTATGGTGAAAAATTTGAGAGGACCGTAACATCAACATCAAAAGATGCTCCTTGTTGAGTGCAAATTTTCACTTTCTTGTGAAGCTGGGAATTTTACCCAGCAGAAAAGAGAAATACTATATCCCTAGTACAACTTGAAAACAGCAGGCAGGGTTCTCTCTCTCTCTGTCTCTCTCTCCCCCCTCTCTCTCTGTGTCTCTCTCTGTGTCTCTCTCTGTGTGTCTCTCTCTCCCCCCTCTCTCTCTGTGTCTCTCTATGTCTCTCTCTCTGTCTCTCCCTCTCTCTCCAATTTTGGTAGTAGAGTCTGACTGCTCATCTAAACCAGTCTTTGATCTTCAAGGAAGGCTAATAAAGATATGGAAACAATTTCAATCAAGTACAGCATGAAGTGTGTGTGATTAATCGCAGTAGATGTTCGCATCGCAAAGCAGATTTTTCTTCATAAAAGTGAAGGTTAAAATAAATGTGTGTTATTCAACATTGGAAAAGAGGGGAAATAAGCCGGAAAGTAAATCAAGAAAATGAACCACAATAGCAACAACAACAACAGACATTAGCCAAGGAAGAAAAACAATAAGTGAAGAAAAACCCAACAAAAAAAGAACAAAAAAAAGAAAGAAAACAAATAATAAGAAGAATAACAAGCACGCACACACACACACACAACACACACACACACACACACACACACAAAAACACACACACACACACACACAAAACACACACACACGCCACACACACACAAAACACACCATAAAGAAGAAGAAGAATGCAAAAGAAGAAGAAAGCAAAGAAGAATGCAAAGGAGAATGCAAAGAATAATTGCGAGTAGAAAGAAAGAAAGAAAGAAAGAAGAAAGAAAGAAAGAAAATAAAAGAGAAGAAAAAAAAAGAAAGAAAGAAAGAAACAAACAAAAGAAACAAACAAAAGAAAGAAAGAAAGAAAGAAAGAAAGAAAAACTTTTCTAGTGACTAAAATTTACAACAAATCCCGCCCTTTCCTCTGCTTACAATTAACAGTTCTACAGTGATACATGCACAGAGTATAAGTCCTCAGAACTTTTAAACAAGACCTGGCACCTCAGTCATAAAAGGAAAATGATGTTACCCCTTTCTGCCATCCTATTGAAGCAACAACAACAGCAGCAGCAACAACAACAACAAAAGCAGTAACAGCAACAACAGCAGTAACAGTCCACTGCTAATGACAGGGGAGGACTTTGCAGAATCGATACTTAAAGGCAGAAGCAAAAAAACCGGAGCAGGCAGATTGGATGGAGGCAGGAGATGCAGGAGACACAGCGCTGTAGAACGTTTCAGTCTCTTTTAGCAAAGCTTTCAGGATTAACTAGACATACATGGCGTTTAGCTTCAAGCACAAAAGTGAAGAAGGTCGAAGTTTCGACAGAGACGAAAAAAATGATAACAAGAAAAAGAGGTGAAGAATGAGGAAGAGGATGGTGGGGGTGGGGGTGGGAGGGTGTAACGGTGGGTTTTTTTCCCTACAGATTGCCTGGCAGTGTCAGACGACTCTTTTTCAAGGATGCACGTTAAGGATCCCCCCATTATTCATGTCAGTGGTGGGGGGGGGGGGGGATGGGGGGGGGGGGGGGGGGGGGGGGTGGGGGGGGGGGGGGGCAGGAGGGGGGGATTGGAAAGGGGGAGGGGGGGTGGGGGGCCAGGGGGGGTTGGTAGGGAAAAAAAAAGCAATTCCCCATAAAAAATCCCTGAGTTTTTTTTGGGAGCAACGGTTCGAGGCAGAAAGTGGTGCAAAACAAACGCACCGTGTGAAATAAGTGCGCAAGGAACAAACGAAAAGACAACCCCCAACAATCCACCAATTATGGTTTTTTTGTGTGGTTAAAGCAACGGTCTGAGAGGGAGCAGAAGTGGTCGCTGTAAAAGAAGAAGAAGAAGGAGGGAGGAGGGGAGGAGGAGGAGAGGTGGGGGGAGGAGGAGGAGCGAGAGGAGGAGGTAGGAGGGGAAGACCACATGAAGTTGGGCGGCGGAGCAGCAGCGGTTTGTCAAAGGGCCCTGGGAGGAAAGCCCAGCCCTTCTGGGTTGGAGGACCCGACGGTTGATTTAAGGGAAGAAGAAGAAGGGAAGGAGGAGGAGGAGGGGGAAGGAGGAGGAGGGGGGAAGGAGGGGAAGGAGGAATTTACATTCATGTCTTTATTGAGGTTTGGAAAACACCATGGTTTTTACAAGCCGTGAAAGGAAGCACGTCCCCCCATGGCTAAGCGTTAGTTTTAACGATGTGGGGCAGATGTCTATGGGGCAAGGATGGAAGTCTTACAAAGGGCTGGGAGAAGGGGTTGGAGGAAAGGAGAGGAAGGGAGGATTAGTTTTACTAACAGGTTGTCGTCCCCTTTAACAATGATAGAAGAGGTGAAAACAAAGGGGTTTTGGTGGGTGTCCCCGCGTTGGTTTCAGTTGAAAAAAAAAATGTTTTCGCAAAGTGAAAGGGGAGAAAGATGGGGCTTTTTTTGCGCGAAAACAACGTTAAACTTATCAAAAGCCATGGTGGGGAGCCCCGGGGAAAGAGAAAGAAAGAAAGGAAACATTAGGCCAGAGCTGTGCTCAGATAACAAACCTGTCTGGTAATACGTGATGCTCTGTGAATATTCACCTCTCTCTCTCTCTCTCTCTCTCTCTCTCTCTCTCTCTCTCTCTCTCTTATTTTATTATCATATATATCCTTAAGGGCGGGGACTGGATGTAAAAAAGCACATGGGTGCTTATTCATTATCCTCGAAATAAAAGAATTTGTCATTGTCATTGTCATTCTCTCTCTCCTCTCTCTCTCTCTCTCCTCTCTCTCTCTCTCTCTCTCTCTCTCTCTCTCTCTCTAGTATTAGAGGATGTTAGGCAGAATTACATCCCTGTTATATACAGTAGGCAGCCTAATTTATTTAGACTGTTTACTCCTGGCATCAAGTCATCCTGAGGTTGAGAGCACAGCCTCACTTTTTATTTGTGTAAAACTTTCAGAATAAGAGAGATATGGTTTTTATCCTAAGTCATATTTTTGTAGCTGACTTTTTGTTATACAGTAACATTTTGTCGTTACTATTGCTTTTTACCCCCACCAACATATTAAGCAGTTCGGCAACCCCCCTTCATGTATGGACCAATGGCCTTTTGTGAATAATCTTTCCAGTTCGAGTTCGAGTTCGAGTTCTCTCTCTCTCTCTCTCTCTCTCTCTCTCTCTCTCTCTCTCTCTCTGTAGCTCTCTCTCTTTCTGTGCGTGCGCGCGCGAACGCGTGCGTGCGATTGTGTGTCTGTGTGTGCGTATACCTCTCTGACTCTCTCTAGAGCTCTGTGTTTTTGTCATCCACTTTCCAACAGTTCTAAAACCCAGCTAAAGAACACGATCTCAATTACGGGCTTTCAGTTTTGCTGGAAAATGACTGCGCCATAACTTTGAGCATCAATTTCGCCAAACAAAAGTCTTCAGGTCCACGGAGCACCATCCTTATTGCAGGCTCCCGATTATCGTTTTGAAAGCACACATCAGTACGATTACCGTTTTTTAAGATGAACCCATCAGGACTGAACACATTTATGATATTACGCATCAGTGGTGATTACAATTTTAAGGTTATATATATATCAGTGTTGATGTCTGTTCTAAGATTATTTATCAGTGCTGATTACCGTTTAAGATATCAGTGTTGATTAGCGTTTTAAGATTTTATATCAGTGTTGATTAGCGTTTTAAGATTCTATATCAGTGCTGATGATTGTTTTAAGATTCGATATCAGCGCTGATGATTGTTTTAAGATTCTATATCAGTGTTGGTTAGCGTTTTAAGATTCTATATCAGTGCTGATGATTGTTTTAAGATTCTATATCAGTACTGATGACTGTTTTAAGATTATATATCAGTACTGATGACTGTTATAAGATTATATATCAGTACTGATGACTGTTTTAAGATTCTATATCAGTGCCGATGACTGTTTTAAGATTCTATATCAGTGCTGATGATTGTTTTAAGATTCTATATCAGTGCTGATGATTGTTTTAAGATTCTATATCAGTGCTGATGATTGTTTTAAGATTCTATATCAGTGCTGATGATTGTTTTAAGATTCTATATCAGTGCCGATGATTGTTTAAGATTCTATATCAGTGCCGATGATTGTTTTAAGATTCTATATCAGTGCCGATGATTGTTTTAAGATTCTATATCAGTGCCGATGACTGTTTTAAGATTCTATATCAGTGCCGATGACTGTTTTAAGATTCTATATCAGTGCTGATGACTGTTTTAAGATTCTATATCAGTGCCGATGACTGTTTTAAGATTCTATATCAGTGCTGATGATTGTTTTAAGATTCTATATCAGTGCTGATGACAGAAATACCTACATGGACAACACTGCAAGGAAAGACATGCCGGATCGGTTGAGACCCGGAATACCAACAACCGCGCCTTCCATTGGAGCGTTCCAGGATGGAGGTGGAAAATATGCGACTGAGACGCAAACAACAACGATCAAACTCCAGGCTGAAAGGACCATCATTGGTACATGGAACATCCGTACCTTGCAGCATTGTGGGAACTCCAAGAGTAAACCATGAACTTCGAAGATCGAATGGGACATACTTGACTGGCCGACGTCCGTTGGGCGGATTCGGCGAAACAACTACAGAAGAAGATCAAAACTATGGTTATAGTGGCGACGACTCCTAACAACAACACGGTGTAGGATCTTCTTGTCAACAAAGAAGAGGAACTATCAGTGTCACTCAGCGCTGTACCCAATCTCAGCGACTGATTCCATGCGTGTCGCTAGCAAAACAACACAAACAGACCATCATACAAGTCTATACACAACATCAAGACTACGATGATGAAGCAATCGAGTGTTTCTACGAAGATTTGGAAGCGCCTCAACATCAACTCCAAAGAAGGATTTCTCGTGATCAGGGTCGACTGGTTTGCCAAGATCGGACTGACGCTTATGACAATGGCAGGGACAGTAGGCCGTTATGGCGTGGACGAAATAATTGGATTAGATGGTCTCAGACTTTTGGAATTCGCAAGCAGCACAATCTTACTGTTCGCCCAACACCTTATATCACCACAAGACATCAAGAAGAACGACGTGGCACTCACCAACTGGATGACACATAACCAGATGGACTACATCCTGGCCCCCAAACGATTTAAGTCGAGCATTCAACAAGCCCAGACAAGAAGATTCCCTGGCGCTGATATTGGCGTGACCACGACATGGTACTATGACCCCTACAGATCAAGCTGAAGACAAGACCAGAAGCGAAATCCCGGTTTGCGGTTCAAATGAGAGTGAAGGGACCCCGAAGTCGCTGAAATCTTTTACAGCTGAGATTAGGGGGCAGATTTGCAGTATTAAATTGCCTTCCAGATGATATCAAACAACCTCATGAGACTTCAGCAAGGGGACCATTCAGGAGACAGCGCGGGGTCCTTGGGAAAGAGAGTGAAAAAAGAGAACCAACGGGTGGGTTACCAACGATATCATTGAACTGTGCGACCACGTAGGAGCTAAAGCCAGTGAAGAACAAAAACCAGTAGAAAACGGCCGAAGAGTATAGGAACAGTCAAACAGGTCAATCAAAGAAGGAAGTAGACTGTGGCCATGGGGATTGGATGTCAGAACAATGCTCCATG
This sequence comes from Rapana venosa, assembly GCA_028751875.1. NCBI lineage: Eukaryota > Metazoa > Mollusca > Gastropoda > Neogastropoda > Muricidae > Rapana > Rapana venosa. The sequence continues at coordinate 37,456,228 of CM054158.1, read as the reverse complement.
GTTGAGAAAGCAATGGCGAAAAGATAAAGCAAAGAGCGTACCAGACATCAAGGTACTAACCAAGTCCAGCAGCAAAGACTCCGTTATTGAAGACCAAAGAGGGGTCAGTCCTTACAGAGAGCGCCACTTTCATGAAGAGATGGTACTGAATATTGCAGAGACTGTACAATAAAGTGGAAGGCTCTGATCGAACAAACTTCACGAGCAAGATCCCAGACCATCAGATCCTGAAAGCACACAGGTGCTGGAGGAAGAGGTAGAGAAGCACGTAAGATCCCTGGAAAAGGAGGCAAGTCTCAGGGTTTGACAACATCCCGGCTGCTGCGTTCATCAAGAACGGGGGCAGAGTGATCAAGCATTAACAATCATCTGCAACGCATCTGGGACAGCAAAGTAGTGGCTGAACGTGGACCCATTCATCATAGTTCACTTCCAAAGAAAGGGAGACCTGAAAGAAGTGCCAAAATTAAAGACAATCAGTATGATACCCATCAAGCAAGTTCGTAGCATTGCCTTGCAAGAAGAACACAAGCAGAAGAAATCTATCAGTAGAAAGGCAGGATTCAGACCAGGTCGAAGCACTTGTCGAGCAGATTTCAACATAGAATGCTCATGAGAAGCATCTCAACATCAGCTACAGCTCTACAACAACTTTCATTGAATTCAAGAAGGGCCTTCGACCGAAGTGTGGCAAGAAGCTGTGGCATGTCATGAGAGACTATAGCTTCGACGGAGGACTGATTCAAGTCATCCAGGCCGCTGTATGACAGTCCCACAGTGCAGTCTCATGGTTGGAGAAATCGGGGAGTTCTTCGGATTCAGTTGGAGTTCGACATGGCTGCCCGCTATCCCGTTCTTTAACGTGTTCCTGGAGGGAACATCATGAGGAGGCCACTCCTTGGCTTCAAGACACAATTTTTTTCCCCCCCCAAACCCCAATAGGAGACGGCCAGTCTGCAATCTTCGGTTCGCAGACGATAATGATTCATGGGCCGCAGTGAAGAAGAATCCAGGATCTCACACCAGACTGGAATCATCAGCCAATGCCCACGGTATGGAGATCAGACGGGAAAAGAGAAGTCCTACGTGACCAGTACCCACACCGACCACTCCCACCTGCTCAAGATGATTAGGGAGACATAGAGGAGGTGAAACTTTCAAGTACCTTGGTAGCGTCATCACCAAAGAAGGGCACGAGCAAACAGAGGTGAAGATCAGACTTGCTTGGCATCTCCTCCATGATAATGGCTGGCGAAGTGTGGAGAGAAACCACAACATCAGAACCCACACTAGGTCAGACTCTACAGGCATCGTCACATCCCATTGCCTTGTACAGCTGTGAAGCATGGACCACATCTGCGATTTGAAATCGCTCGCAATCAAGCCGGTGAGATGAAGTGCCTCAGGCGTCATGAACATCACCTACAGAGACCGCAAAACCACTGACTACGTCAGGCAGCAGATCGAGGCACTGGTGGCACACAAGACCATTGTAGATACTGTCAAAACGGGGAATTGAAGTGGTTTGGCCACACAAAAGGCCATAAACAGCCTGTCAAAGACAGTCCTGCAGGGAATGGTGGAAGGAGCAAGGAGGCAGGACGACAACGCAAAAGTGGATATCCAACATCAAGGAAGGTGGACCGGCTTAACTTGTACAAAGCTCTGAAACAGCCAATACAGATCCATTTGGCGGTCAACTTGCAGACGTCGTGGGGTCCCAACGGTCGTCACGACAAGGGATGATGGTGAAGTGAAATCAGTAGCTGATGTTGTTTAAGATTCTATATCAGTGCTGATGAATTGTTTTAAGGTTCTATATCAGTGCCGATCGTACTCGTGTTAGATTCGATTTCAGTGCTGATGAATGTTTTAGATTTATATCAGTGTGATGTTTGTTTTAAGATTCTTATATCAGTTATGATGATGTTTTATGATTCTTATTCAGTACTGTGATGTTTTAGATTGTAGATAATCAATCATAATAATAATGTAGGATTTATATAGCGCTGAATCTTGTAAAGCAAAAAATCAAAGCGCTCAAGATATCAGTATTGGATATTCGTATATATCAGGATATTCAGTACTGATGCTGTTTACGATTCTATAACAGTGCTGATTTGATTGTTTTAAGACTTAAATATCAGTGCTGATGACTGGTTTTTAGACTTATATCAGTGCTGATGATTGTTTTAAGATTATATATCAGTACTGATGACTGTTTTAAGATTCTATATAAGTGCCGATGACTGTTTTAAGATTCTATATCAGTGCCGATGACTGTTTTAAGATTCTATATCAGTGCCGATGACTGTTTTAAGATTCTATATCAGTGCTGATGATTGTTTTAAGATTCTATATCAGTGCTGATGATTGTTTTAAGATTCTATATCAGTGCTGATGATTGTTTTAAGATTCTATATCAGTGCCGATGATTGTTTAAGATTCTATATCAGTGCCGATGATTGTTTTAAGATTCTATATCAGTGCCGATGATTGTTTTAAGATTCTATATCAGTGCCGATGACTGTTTTAAGACTCTATATCAGTGCTGATGACTGTTTTAAGATTCTATATCAGTGCTGATGACTGTTTTAAGAATCTATATCAGTGCTGATGATTGTTTTAAGATTATATATCAGTGCCGATGACTGTTTTAAGATTCTATATCAGTGCTGATGACTGTTTTAAGATTCTATATCAGTGCTGATGATTGTTTTAAGATTCTATATCAGTGCTGATGATTGTTTTAAGATTATATATCAGTGCTGATGACTGTTATATCAGTACTGATGACTGTTTTAAGATTATATAACAGTGCTGATGACTGTTTTAAGATTATATATCAGTACTGATGACTGTTTTAAAATTATATATCAGTGCTGATGATTGTTTTAAGATTATATATCAGTGCTGATGACCGTTTTAAGATTATATATCAGTGCTGATGACTATTTTAAAGATTATATATCAGTGGTGATGACTGTTATATCAGTTTTGATGACTGTTTTAAGATTATATATCAGTGCTGGTGACTGTTATATCAGTACTGATGACTGTTTTAAGATTATATATCAGTGCTGATGACTGTTTTAAGATTATATATATCAGTGCTGATGATTGTTTTAAGATTATATATCAGTGCTGATGACCGTTTTAAGATTATATATCAGTGCGGATGACTGTTTTAAGATTCTATTCTATATCAGTACTGATGACTGTCTCTCTCTCTCTCTCTCTCTCTCTCTCTCTCTCTCTCTCTCTCTCTCTCTCTCTCCTCTTACTTTCTTTCCTCGAAATAAAAGAATAAAATAAAATTTTAAAAATCTCTCTCCCAAGAGATGATTAATGACAGCTGGAAACACGGGGGATGGGGGAGGAGGATGTAGCAGTCAGAGTGAAAAAGAAGATGCAAAAGGAGGAGCCGATTTGGCTGCAGAGACAAACAGGGGAACAGAGAGAAGAGGAGAGAAAGAAAGAAAAAGAAAACTGCACACACACACACGCACTACAACACACACACGCGCGCGCACGTACACACACACAAGCGCGCGCACGTACACACACACACAAGCAAGCAAGCGCGCACACAACGCATATATATATTATATAATATATATATATATATAATATATATATATATATATATATATTATATATATATATGTATTAAATTTATATATATATAAACACATCGTTACCATCGTATATATATATTATTATACTTTTCTCTCTCTCTCCCCCCCCCCCCCCCCCCAAACACATTCTCTCTCTCACCCTCCTCTTCACTCTCTTTCTTCATACACCAACCCCCCCCCCCCCCCCCCCCCCCCCCCCGCCCCCCTTCGCCCCGCCTTTCAACCCCCACCCCCAACCCCCTCCAAGTCTACCTACCCCCCCCCCCCCGCCCCCCCACCCCTCCCCCTCCACACACACACACACACAAACTACATCACGACTCCACGAAGCTCCACACGGCGTGAACTGCGGTCCCAATGCAATTAAAGGTGTCCACACACGCCCAGTCGGACATGTCAGACTGTCGCCGACAAGTGACATGGATTCACACCCCGCTCTCTTGTTCTCTCCCCTTGGCCGCGTTAATTAACCAGCAGGTGGCGCTGCTGGTCACTGATTAATGAAGGGGAGATTACTTTTGTCACCGCTGACCACCTGCGCGCGCGCGCGTGCGTGTGTGCGTGTATGGACGGATGACAGGGGGAGAGAGAGGGAGAGAGACATGTGATCTCTTTATGGAATAGTCACTGCCACCACTGTAGCTCTGAGGGACAGTGATTACTTGCATGCTCTGTCACTGCTGGTGGTAGTGTCAATGTTGTTATTATAATTATATCTATCTATCTATCTATCTATCTATCCTTTCTTCTTCTTCTCCTCCTTCTCCTCCTCCTCCTTTTTCTTCTTTTCCTGCTTCTTGCTCCTTTCTTCTTCTTCACAATTCTTCTTCTTTTCTTCTTCGCCGTTCTTCTTCTTCGCAGTTCTTCTTCTTCTTCGCAATTCTTCTTCTTCGCAGTTCTTCTTCTTCGCAATTCTTCTTTTCCTCCTCCTCCTTCTGCTTTCTTCTGCTTTGCTTCTTCGCAAGTCTTCTTCTTCTTCTCTTCCTCCTCTTTCTATCTTCTTCTTCCTCCTCTTCTTCTCATCCTCCTCCTTCTATCTTCTTCTTCCTCCTCTTCTTCTCATCCTCCTCCTTCTTCTTTTTCTTCCAACGCTCAGGCAGCAGCCATCGTTGTCTGTCCTATGAGCAAATGTGTTGCGCTGCCGTTAAGCGCCTGACAAGTCAGACCCAGTGCATCCGACTTCCGACGTCATCATCATTATTGGTATTCTTATCATTATCATCATTAGTACCATCTTCATCATCGTCACCGGCAGCAGCAGCAGCAGCAGCAGCAGCAGCAGCAGCAGCAGCAGCAGTAGTAGTAGTAGTAGTAGTAGTAGTAGTAGTAGTAGTGCAGCAGCAGCAGCAGCAGCAGCAGTAGTAGAAGTAGAAGTAGTAGTAGTAGTAGTAGTAGTAGTAGTAGTAGTAGTAGTAGTAGTAGTAGTAGTAGTAGTAGTAGTAGTAGTCAGCAGCAGCAGCAGCAGCAGAAGTAGTAGTAGCAGCAGAAGCAGCAGCAGCAGCAGCAGCAGGTAATTATGCTGATGCTAGTTAATGCTTTCTTGATGCTATTATTGCTGCTCTTGTTATTGTTATTGTTGTAGTAACTGCTTTAGTTGTTACTGTTGCTGTGGTGGGTTTTGTCACCACTACCACCATCATCATTTCTGCCAGAGAGGGCGAGAGAGTGGACAGACAGAGAGACAGACAGACAGACACACACACGCACTTGGAACAAATGTCAAGAATATTCCCACAGGTTTTTAAAAAGATATAATTATATAGCTGCTTTATTTTATAAGATATGACACAACACAAAACAAGTTTATTCTTTCCTTGGACACACAACATATTCGAACCGTTTTATTTTTTATTTTTCTCATTTGAGGTAAAATAAAATATGACACACAACGTACTGTTGCCTAGAGAAAATCGAATTGTATAATATCGCGGTTGCTTTTTTAGTTATTATTTTCAAGCACAGTATGGGGGAGGGGAGAATAAAAACAATGTGGAGAAGAGGAAGAAGAAGAAGAAGAAGAAGAAGAAGAAGAAGAAGAACAACAACAACAACAACAATGCAAAGAAGAATACAAAGAAGAATGCAAAGAAGAAGAAGAAGATGCAAAGAAGAAGAATGCAAAGAAGAAGAATGCAAAGAAGAATGCAAAAAAGAAGAATGCAAAGAAGAAGAAGAAGAAGAATGCAAAGAAGAAGAAGAAGAAGAAGAAGAAGAAGAAGAAGAGAAGAAGAAGAAGAAGAAGAAGAAGAAGAAAGAAGAAGAAGAAGAAGAAGAAAAGAAGAAGAAGAAGGAGGAGGAGGAGGGAGGAAAGAAAGAAAGAAAGGAAGAAAAAAGAAAGGAAAGAAGGAAGGCAGAAAAAAGATAGAAAAAGAAATAAAGAAAGGAGGAAAGGAAGGAAAGGAAGAAAGAAGGAAACAAAGAAACAAAGAAACAAAGAAGGAAAAAAAGAAACAAACAAAAAGAAAGAAAAAAATACAATCTTGACATTTTGATACGCTGAGCTTGTATGAAATAAAACAAACTTTTCTTCATCTTTTTTTTTTATAGTTCTTAACCCGCTCACTTGAAATTTCTGATCCGTCACATAATATATATCTTTAAAACCGACATAGCGGCATTGTCACATGTCATCGTTCTCTCTCCAGTTTTCCCTCAATCTTTTCGCGGCCTCGCAATCTGTGACATATCACACAGCTATCGGTGGTTTTTTCTTTCTTTCTTTCTTTCTTTTCCCAGCAGCAGCAACCAGTCTGATCTCATCACACGGTGCCACACCCAGGCGCTTTCCGCGGCAGGCCTCGAAAGTCTGCCTGCAGGCAATTATGTGTGTTAGGTCGCTGTGGGGCCACCAGTTGGAGTATGCCCCGCGCTACGGCTCG
>CM054158.1:37437211-37439711 GCA_028751875.1 Rapana venosa | reverse complement strand
TGAGGCATCAGTTAAATGCTGCTGTTGGGTGAAGCATTAGTTCAATGTTTACTGTTTGGATGCATATACTCATGCTATTATTGTTGGGAAAATTGCCATTCCTTTCAATGTAAACCTAAATGGTGGTGTTGGATTTATATACACTGGGTAAACGTAGCATGAAATTGTTATTGAGATGCTTCCGTGTAACGTGCATCAATGGTGCAGTAGATAAGATAATGATCTGCTTCCTGCGTGTTAGATCGTGGTTCAATCATGAGTAAGCCTTCCTTTATGTTTGTCTATACTTTTTTCTGATTTTGTTTTGTTCCCTTTTCTCTTTGATGTTATTTTTGTGGGTTTTTTGTGATTAAATATCTGTTATGATGTTAACGGGAAAGGGTCGTTCTTTCTTTTTTTTTCTTTGTGCTAATCAAAGAGTATTGCATTTTTTTTGGTAAATGATTTATGATTTATATAAATGGACGGTTTTCGTCGTTCTGTACCAAGTAATGATAATAATGACGACGACAACAACAGCAGCAGCAATGGGAAGAAGAGGAATGCAAAGAAGAAGAAGAAGAAGAAGAAGAAGAAGAAGAAGAAGAAGAAGAAGAAGAAGGAGAAGGAGAAGAAGAAGAAGAAGAAGAAGAAGAACAACAACAACAACAACAAGGAGGAGGAGGAGAAGAAGCAGCAGCAGCAGCGGCAAAGGAACAAAAACAAGAAGATCAACAATAGTAGGCCATTGTGTGCTGGTGGGAACGGATCACAAAATTTACAAAACCGCATACACACGGGGACTGGATGTTAAACAACCCCATGAGTGCTAATTCCATTATTTTAAAATTACAGAATTTAAAAACAGAAGCACAAAAGACTTAAATCGCTACTTTTCTTTTACAATTCTTCCACCTACACAACCACAGCCACAACAAACAGAACAGAAAACATCCTTACAAAACAGTACTTTCTCAGAAACATCCACAGCAAGAAGAAAAGTCGTTCCGTGCTCCTGTACAGTGACCCAACACCTCTCGAACAACACCCCCACCACTGCCAGCCCTCAACAGAAAACTGCCAAGAGTAAAGAAGGTAAAGATGTCCCCATAACCTATGTGGTCGTAGGGGAGCGAGGCGTCAGAGACCTCAGCTTCTCTAGGGGCCCAGCATATTGAGGGCGGTGGCGCCCATCTCCTCTCCCTCGCTGCTTTACCTTCCCTGAATCTAAAGAGGGCAGGTACCGATTTCCATCTGGGTGAACCGGGGGGGCTGTACTGAAGCCAAAGGCGCGCAAACGGTCACCCATCCAAGTGGTAATCACGCTCGATGCTGCTTAACCTTGGCTGGGGGAAAGCGAGTGCTCTGACCACTGAGCTCTCCCCGTCCCCAAGAGTGTACTTACACCGAAATCGACACAACAGCACATCCCCACAGTGCAGCGTTAATATCCTGACTGAACCTGCTTCTTTAGATATCCCACCCAGCTCTTGCAATATGAAAGGCCACAATGAAAACCGTGTAAGCACTCTTCCGCATATCATTCTCAAAGGAATTCTGATATGATGAGAGAGACTTTTTTTTTTAAATCGAGGATAATGGGAGTAAGCACTCATGTGCTTTTTTACATCCAGTCCCCGTGTGTATGCGGTTTTGTAAAATTTTGTCATATGTTCCCACCGGCACACAATGGCCTACTCTTTCGAAAAGCGGAACAGGATTTAACGTGTGCGCAAGATGTTCTGCATGCGTTCGCACACGGGGCCTCGGTTTATAGTCTCATCCGAAGGAGAAGAAGGAAGAGGAGGATAAGGAGGGGGAGGAGGAGGAGGAGGAGGAGGGGGAGAAGGAGGAGAGAGAGAGAGGGAGAGAGAGAGAGAGAGAGAGAGAGAGGGAGAGAGAGAGAGAGAGAGAGGGAGAGAGAGGGAGAGAGAGAGAGAGAGAGAGAGAGAGAGAGAGAGAGAGAGAGAGAGAGAGAGAGAGAGAGAGAGAGACAGACAGACAGACAGACAGACAGACAGACAGACAGACAGACAGACAGAGAAATGACCAGGGCTTTGAGTGTAGATGCTAATGTCCTTATTGGAGTACGCATTAGTTTAACGTGGCATAGAATTTTGGCAAGCGGTTTGAATGCGGTCTGTAACCCTCTTATATTCCTCCGCAGACATAAATGCACTCCTGCATATCATCTCCCCTTTTGGGTGAAGACAAATTTGAAATGGAGGAGAAGTTATCAAAGAGGAAGAATTGCGAAGAAGAAGAATTGCGAAGAAGAATTGCGAAGAAGAAGAAGGAAGAGGAGGAGGGGGAGAAGGAGGAGGAAGAAGAAGAAGGATGAGGAGGAGAAGAAGGAGGGGGAGAAGGGAGAGGAGGGGGAGAAGGTAGAGGAGGGGAGAAGGAGGAGGAAGAAGAAGAAGGAGGAGGAGGAGGAGGAGGAGGAGGAGGAGGAGGAGGAGGAGAGAGAAGAAGAAGAAGAAGAAGAAGAAGAAGAAGAAGAAGAAAGAAGAAGAAGAAGAAG
>CM054158.1:37429711-37432211 GCA_028751875.1 Rapana venosa | reverse complement strand
CATCATTGTTTACCTGTCACACTGAGTTTGTATTTACACTTGTTTACCTGTCACACTGAGTTTGTATTTACACTTGTTTACCTGTCACACTGAGTTTGTATTCACACTTGTTTACCTGTCACACTGAGTTTGTATTCACACTTGTTTACCTGTCACACTGAGTTTGTATTCATAACTGTTTACCTGTCACACTGAGTTTGTATTCACACTTGTTTACCTGTCACACTGAGTTTGTATTCACGATTGTTTACCTGTCACACTGAGTTTGTATTCATCATTGTTTACCTGTCACACTGAGTTTGTATTTACATTGGTTTACCTGTCACACTGACAAATGTTTACCTGTCACACTGAGTTTGTATTTATGACTGTTTACCTGTCACACTGAGTTTGTATTCAACATTGTTTACCTGTCACACTGAGTTTGTATTTACATTTGTTTACTTGTCACACTGACAAATGTTTACCTGTCACAATGAGTTTGTATTCATAACTGTTTACCTGTCACACTGAGTTTGCATTCACCATTGTTTACTTGTCACACTTAGTTTGTATTCACCATTGTTTACCTGTCACACTGAGTTTGTATTCATAACTGTTTACCTGTCACACTGAGTTTGTATTCACCATTGTTTACCTGTCACACTGACTTTGTATTCACACTTGTTTACCTGTCACACTGAGTTTGTAATCATCATTGTTTACCTGTCACACGGAGTTTGTATTCATCATTGTTTACCTGTCACACTGAGTTTGTATTCATCATTGTTAACCTGTCACACTGAGTTTGTATTCACCATTGTTTACCTGTCACACTGAGTTTGTATTCACCATTGTTTACCTGTCACACTGAGTTTGTATTCATCATTGTTTACCTGTCACACTGAGTTTGTATTCACCATTGTTTACCTGTCACACTGAATTTGTATTCATCATTGTTTACCTGTCACACTGAGTTTGTATTCATCATTGTTTACCTGTCTACACTGAGTTTGTATTCACCATTGTTTACCTGTCACCCCCCCCCCCTTTCCAATTTTACCCTACCACACAAAATCACTACCAAGATTCGATCCCTTTTAACCCATTTTACTCACACAGATACACCTCACACACTACTCGTACACAACCACACACAATCAGTATAACAAAACGCACACACCACCATACAACCCCCCCCCCCCTTCCACATTTACCCTAACCCACCAAAATCCTACCAAGATTCGATCCCTTTAACCCATTCCTTCACACACACACAACACAACCCACACTCACCCCCACTTCACAACCCACCACACACCACCACACTCACACACAACACACACACACACACACACACACACACACACACACACACACACAACATACACCACACACCCACATTTACCCTAACCCACCAAAATCCTGTCAAGATTCGATCCCTTTAACCCATTTCTTCACACACACACACACACACGCACACATACGCACGCACATACACACACACAACAACAACAACAACAACAACCCCAGCCAGAACTAGAAACGCTCTTTCCCTTCTTGCATCCTCCTAGCTGCAGTGCCCCGGACCTATACCACACAGCCCGAATCCCTGGAGATTGGCCCACTGGCAGTGCGAGTGACCTTGCCAACAGGAAGCAAAGGAAGATGACAAGACCACCACCACGACCACCACCACCACCACCACCACCACCACCACCACGACTTGCACAGGGATGAGCAGACTCCGTCGTGTCAGGACGAGGAAGGAGCAGTGAGGGTAATTGCTCCACAGAGAGTTCTAGCTTGGCCCGGGTGGATCAGGTTTCGGAACGACAAGGTTAATGCAGTATTTTGGGGTGGGGGTTTTTGGTGTGTGTGTAAGGTAATTATGTACGCTGTTCTTTTGAATGTTTGGGTTTTTTGTTTTTTGGTTTTAGTCATTTATTTTTGTAATGTGGTGTATTGTTTGTTTGTTGTTTGTTTCTTTGGCTGGGTTTTTTTTTATTACGGGAGGGGTGGGGTGGGAGGGGTTAGTTTCTGATGTACAAGGTCAGTGTGGCAATTAATGAGTTAAAAAATGCAGTTGTTTTTTTTTCTTTCGTTCTATGTATTTGGGTTTTTTTTTGTGTGGGTATCTTCTAAAGTATAAGGTCAGTGTGGCAGTTTGGGAGTTAAAAATGCAGTTTTTCTTCTTTAAAAAAATCTATTTGCGTGCGTGTGTGCGTGCGTGTGGGCTACATTCTAAAGCACAAAGTCAGTGTGGCAGTTTGTGTATTAAAATGCATTTTTCTTTAAAAAACGTCTTTTAGTTTTTGGTTTTCTTTAGTCGTTTTACTGAGCGAGCATTTCAACATGCCTATTCAATCTCATAGATGCTTCTTCGAATCATTCTTCTTGTCAGTAATAACCAGTTCCAACCCGAAGAAAAACAAAATTATAGTTTTCCTTTTCAGAGAGTGAGCATTTTACCTGTGTATACGATTTCATAAACGCTGCGGGTCGTCATTCTTGTTAGGGA
>CM054158.1:37374711-37419711 GCA_028751875.1 Rapana venosa | reverse complement strand
CCCCTCCCTACGTAGAGAGAGAGAGAGACTGAGAAAGAGACAAGAGACAGAGATACAGCTAGATAGTGGCAAGGAGCAAGAAAAAATAACAGAGCGATAGAAAAGGTCTGAGTCAAAAGATCAAGGACACATGACCAACTTTCAGATGTACAGCATGAATGCAAAGAGAGGAAAAGTGGAGAGAGAGAGACAGAGAGACCTACAGAGAGAGAGAGAGAGAGAAGAGAGAGAGAGAGAGAGAGATGAGGAGAGGAGAGAGATGAGAGGAGAGAGGAGAGAGAGGAAGGAGAAAGCTTGGTCCCCTCAAAGACAGCGCTGATGCAATTAGTGATGCCATCACCTACTCACAAAAGCCTCTCACTCCTAACAAGAAAGTCTTTCTCCACCATCGTCAAAGGTCCACACTGTCCTCTCTCTACACAAGACTTCGAGGATGGCTCATTAGAAGAAAACATCAGGGAAGCAGGCGTTCTGTCCTGATGGGATGCAATGTAAACTAGAGGAGAGTGGTAGGGAGCAAGGAGTGGATGATCTTGATTGGGCCTCTGGGTTTAATCAACTGCACCAGAACCCAGTATCAGAAAAAGGGAGAATCTGTTTTCACTTTCACCATAAGTCGCAGTGGTTGCTGTGAGAGAATTCGACTAGAGGCTTCTACAGAGTGAATTTGTTCATTATGTAGTGTTCTGCTGATTATGAATTCTTTTGACACTACCACTGACAATAAGAAGTGTTTTTTCAAAAGCAAGGTGTAGGTGCATTATTGGAAGTTGTATCCAACTGGTAACTAAGGCTGTGAATGTGTGTTACGTGATGTGCATATTTTCAGGATAGCATTTTGATTAGGTTTGGGATAAGGTATAAAGACTAACACCTCATCTTCCTTGGTGAGAGAGAGAGAGAGAGCGTGAGTTAGTGTGAGTGAGTGAGTGTGTGTGTGTGTTTATGCATGCAAGTATGTATAAGTGCAAAAGAGATTAACTTTGTATAGGCATGTGTGGGTGGTGTGGGAGGTGAATAGAGAGGTTTTACACACAAGAAGGAAAGGGTAAAAACATACATGCGTAGAAGGACAAAAGTTTTTCCCCTATTGGCACAATTCATGTTAGCTCTTTAAGTTAGGATGTAATTCCTCAAAGCTTTTTTGTAACAGAATGGATTCAATCTAGCTTTTTGCAGATAACACCAATTATTTTGCAAACAGATATAATTTATCACTATGATTGATCAGTTCAGGAAGACATTAGACATAATACTGCAAACGGTGTGTATAATATCCCGTTTCATCAACTTAGCCCCCGTCCTTCCTTTACCTCCGTGAAAGACTCTTTTTGTTCTTAACAAAATCTGATCTGCGTTATCACATTGAAACGAAGAGGCGGCAGTGATAAGAAAGGTGACATGCAGGTTGTTAGGTGAGGGTATTGACACTGCAGCTGTCTCCGTCACTGCAGCTTCACGTTAATGACCTGATGTTTCATTCCCACCTCTCAGCCCTGTCAGCTCTGTCGGCTGATGCCTGCTGCAGTCGTTCACAGCTTTCACTGCTGGGTGTCTGACTGAGTGAGAACGTGTCTTTTTGTGGAAGTTTTCTTTCACTTAGTGAGTTTGTACTTCTTTTGATGTAGTTTTGTTAGCATGTTTATTGATGTCTTATGTAACCATTGTATAAGCATGAATGTGCACGCCAGTTGGTGTGTGTGTGTGTGTGTGTGTGTGTGTGTGTGTTTTGTGTGTGTGTGTGTGTGTGTGTGTGTGTGTGTGTGTGTGTGTGTGTGTGTGTGTGTGTGTAGGGTCTGTTTGTCTGTCTGTCTGCCTGTCTGCATGTATGTCTGTATGTATGTATGTATGTATGTATGTATGTATGTATGTATGTATGTATGTATGTATGTAAGATGTATGTATGTGTGTATGTATGTGTGTATGTATGTATGTATGTATATGTACGTGTGTATGTATGTATGTATGCATGTATGTATATATGTATTTGTATATGTATGTATGCATAATTTTATATGTAGGTGTGTGTGTGTGCATGTGTGTGTATGTGACTGAGTGAGTCAGAGTGTGGCGTGTGAACTCGAACTCGAACTCGAAATGGTTTATTCAGTATAGGCCATGGCCCCTTACTGAAGGGGGTACAATACACAAGTTTCAAAGCCAAACAGTGGCCAGGTGTTTCAAATCTTAAATTAATCTGTAAACTTGTCACTCTCAATATGTAGATTATCATAAAGCACAAAATATTTTTGACAGGAAATAGTTTAAGTAGCCTGAAAAAAAGAAAATCTTCTCTGTTTTGATTAGATGCATTCCAGTTGTGTTATCTATTAGCTGTATAACAAATAAGTAGATAACAAAATAACATCATTACACTTTGACCTGTGTCTGATATACACAAAACGACCATGATCTTCACCAGCACAATTCCCAAGTTAGAATACATACATTCACCTGATGCACAAACTATTTATCATATATTTTGCCATGCTTCTATATCACGTAAACCTCGGAGCATCCATAACCAAAACATCACGTGCCTGCAATACTAACACAATGAACATATTTTTCTACGATATCTGGGACAATGTTTGAAGTCCATTTATTGAAATCTCCTTTCATCAAAACAGGCACACACACAAAAAATTTGAACACTCATACATCTTAACTGCAAATCTACTTAATATGTAAGTATACCACTATCAACGTAAAGTGATGAATTATCTGACAGTAAGTCAACACCAATGCATGATACATCCTTTGCCAAACCTACATGACCTTTCGATATGATGAGCATGATAATATTTTATCAGTGAAGTTTTATTCCTTTAATATACTCTAAAAAGTTCCTTCTCGAGCCAACAAACTATCCTCCTTAACCTTCCTTCGTTAATGAACTGAATGGTGTATGATAACACTGTATCTATCTATCTATCTATCTGTCCCGTAGTCTGACGACCGTGGGGGCACCCTCAAAGACTCAGCAACCAGTTCCCTCCATTCTTCTCTCTGTTCTGCCTTTCTCAGGGTTTTGTTGAGTTCTAGGCCTGTCCATTCACTGATGTTATCCTCCCAGCTCTTCCTTGGTCTGCCTCTTCTTCTTCCTCCTTGGACAGTGCCTTGCAAAACTGTCTTTGTAATTCCTTGGGATCTTGTGACATGCCATACCACTTAAATTTACGCTTTTTCACGATCGTTAGAAGGTTCTCATAGGGTCCAATGGTTTGCTGGATTCTGTTATGCACGCTTTCGTTGCTTATGTGGTCTTTGTAGGGGATGCCAAGGAGTCTCCGAAAGCATCTCATCTCCACTGCCTGTACTCTCCTCTCCAAATCTGCAGTCAGGGTCCATGATTCACAGGCATACAGAAATATGGATAGACAAGGGAGCGCATTAGTCTGATCTTGGAGATAAGTGAGATATTCTTATCTCTCCAGATGGTGTTTAGTTTTGACAAAGCTGTTATTGTCTGTGCAAATCCTGCATACTACTTCTGGCTTGGATCCTGGTCGGATACAATGGCTCCCAGGTACTTGAAGCTTTGAACTGTTTCCAGCTTCTGGTCATTAACCCTGATATCAGTGCTAATGCCGTTGGTGTTATTAGTCATCAGTTTGGTCTTCTCTGCACTGATTTCCATGCCGTATGTTTTGGAGGTCTTATCCAAGTGTTCTGTTAGGCTGGCAAGCTCTTTTTTGATCCTGCTATTCCATCAATGTCATCTGCGAAGCGGAGGTTTGTGATTGTTCTGCCACCAATGCTGACTGATCCTTCATGATGTTCCAGTGCATCAGCCATGATTCTCTCAAGGAAGATGTTGAAAAGGGTGGGTGAGAGTAGACAGCCCTGCCTTACTCCAATGTTGTTCGAAACCATTCTCCAATGTTGTTGTTGTAGTACACTGCACTGGTGGCCTCGCTGTACAGCTGTTTGATGACTCTGATCAGGTTTGCATTGATGCTGTACAAGTTCATGGTTGCCCACAAAGCTGCATGCCACCACCCTGTCAAATGCCTTCTTAAAATCGATAAATACGTGGTATAGGTCTTGTTGATGTGAAGGTACGCTCACATAGTATTCTGAGGTTGAATATCTGTTCTGTTGTGCTGCGCCCTGCTCTGAAACCTGCTTGTTCCTCAGCAATGATGGTCTCTGCTTGTGGCTTCAGGTCTATTCAATATTATCTGCAGCATGACCTTGCTTGGGTGACATATGAGGCTGATTGTGCGGTAATTATGGCATTGTTGTAGATTTCCTTTCTTGGGGAGGGTGATGATGAGCGACTGCGTCCATGGTGTTGGCCATTTTCCTGTCTGCCAGATCTTGTTGCAGATTCTTAGTAGGGCGCTGATCATGGCTTCCCCTCCAGCTTGGATCAACTCAGCTGGAATGTTGTCAGCCCCTGCTGACTTCCCCTTTTTCAGCGATCTGACTGCTGTTTCCACTTCTTCTCGGAGGATAGGGGTGACTGTCTGTGTCTTTGCTATTCGGGTACATTAAGGACTTCTGGATCTCCTGCGGTTCTATAGTTATACAGGTCGGAGCAGTATTCTGTCCATCTGTTCAGATATCCTGGTCGTCAGTGAGACACTTCCCTTTTTGTCTTGGATTGTTAAACCTTTTCTCTGTTTCGTGCTAGTCAGGTCTTTCACCAGCTGATATGCTTTCTTGCTATTGCTTTTCTTGATGTTCTCTTCAATGTCTTGGCACTGTTCACCGATCCATTTCTCTTTTGCCTCCGTCATTGACTTCCTGATTCTTTTGTTGACTGCCCTATATTGTTCTGCTCTTTCTTTTGTTTCATTTTTCTTTTTCTTCAACTCTCTACGCTTGTCGCATAGTTGTAGGATGTTAGGTGTGACCCATGTTTTTTTTGACTGGTCGGCGTTTGCCAAGAAGCTCGTTTGCTGTTTCAGTCACTGCTGTATTGAAACTATTCGTCAGTGTATCTATGTCTGAGTCTATCACAGTGAGTGCTGCAAAAATTTCCACCTATCCTTGCTTGAAAATTCTAATACCTCTGGGTCCTTCAGCTTCTCGAGGTCAAATTTGATCCTGATGTTGTTCCGCTTGTGGATTTTCTTTAGACGTATCGGAAAGTCATCATCACAAGATCATGATCACTCCCTATGTCTGCTCCTGGAAAACTTCGTGTCTGTGCGATGTTAACGCTAGACTGAAACCGTCTTTTCACCATGATGTAATCTATTTGGTTGTGGTGTTCTCCATTTGGGCTATGCCCTGTTCATTTTCTGGATTTCTTGTGTGGGGCAAGTGTATTCACTAGCTGGAGGTGGTTGTTACTGGCAAACTCCGGAGTCTCAAGCCTCTTTCATTTGATTGGTTATTACAATGTGGCCCACAAACGCCCTCCCAGTCTTTCCATGCATCTTCTCCTACCTTGGCGTTCCAGTCGCCTTGCACAACGAGGATGTCTTTCTTGGGTGTTTGATTCAGAACCTCTTGTAGCTGGTCATAAAATTCTTCTACGGCTTCATCTGTGCAGTCTGATGTAGGGGCGTATGCCTGTACTTATAGTTATGTTAAAGGGGGTTGCTCTCAGGCGGATGGTAATAAGTCTGCTGGACACAGGCTGACAGCTCATGACGGTGTTCACGGTGTCTTTGTGAACGAGAAACCCCACGCCGTGTTCATGTTTATCCTGTTTTCCACTGTAGTATAATTTGTGGTCTTCCTGGGTCGTTGTTTTCTCCCATGTTTTTCCACCTGACTTCGCAGAGCCCAAGGAGTGCCAATGATATCTGGACATCTCATGTGTCAGTTCTTCCACTTTGCCTGCAGCTCTTAGTGTTCGTACAAATTCCATGTGCCAATGATGGTTGTTGTGTCTGGCACAAATTTTGCTGCGTTTTACATCAGTAGCATACTTCGACATCTGTCCTGATGAGCAACAGAAGGCGCGGTCCTTGGTAACCCGGGCGACGACCGATCCGGTATGGGAGATTCTGGTGTCTTTGTCATAGGTGTGTCTTGGGCAAATCAAACCTGGCGGAGCCCATCCCTCTCCAGGTCGGATTTTTTGGTTGGGTTTACTCCCCACATGTGGCAGGTGGTACTGGGTTACATGGTTACCAGTAGCAGAGGGATTCTCTGACCTGACTCCAAATAACGATTACAATGACAGGAAAAAACAATAGCAACGAAAACATAATCATCTGGAAATTTTCTACAAAAATTTTCACACAGTATCTGGTAACAAACATCATAATATAAAACATTTTTGTTATTTTCTTGCACCAATCCATTGACAATCCAATGCCGACAGCACGCACACATAGGTTTAATCGTGATTTTGATCTCTCTCTCTCTCTCTCTCTCTCTCTCTCTCTCTCTCTCATCTCTCTCTCTCTCTCTCTCTCTCTCTCTCGCACACACACACGCGCACACACACAGCCTATCTTATCAGAACTCTTTTTGTGCATATAGCAGTTTCTTACTCCTGCATTTGACTTTGAATTTCAAAAGCAAGATTCACACATTTTTCGTTGAGCATTGATGTCAGCTGGCAACGTTGACACAGCTTCCATGTCAGCAGCCTGTGTGACAAGCCCAGGACGAAATTCCTGCAGTTTGCCGTGAAGGAGAGGGGGCAAAATTTATTGTAGGCGGTGTCTGACTTTCATTTGCTCCCTCTGACTGAAAAACAGAATTGTAGACAAATACAGAAACAGGCAGTGCACCATGGGCTAAGTTCTGAAGCAGGCCAGCCAGAATGCTAAGCCGTACTGGTAAGATTTTGGACTTTCGTCCAGATAGAATTTCTCACCATCAATATCCAAATGAAACAAATACCATAAAAGCCCTTTTCCATCTTTCCCGGCATCTTTAAGTGGGAACAAGTTTCCTCCTAATTTCACGACACGTGGGTGAAGTCTTCTCCAATGAAGACATTGCTTCACGGAGTTTGTGTTTTGCTTTCAGAACCATCTCTTTATCCCTGGGGGAATGCACATCTCCCTATGATGGGGAGTTAGGGTTTCTGTTAACACGGTGGATCTGTCAAACTCTATGTCTCTACTCAGTCCTAGTTTGTTAGTCAGAAGTCATGACCAGTCCTTTACAGTCGTCATGGGTTTTCATTGTCAAGTCTCTGTATGCCATAGAAAAGGATATTGTTTCTTTTGGTTGCCCCTCCAAGTCATCAGTCTTTAGTTCCAGTTTTTCCACTTTTTCACACAATTTCTCGTTTGTCTGTCAGTCTTAGGTTTTCCTGTTTCAGTTCAGTAAACAGTCTCTTTCAAGGATGCCATTTCACTCAGAATTCCCGAACATGTCTCTTTGACTTGCCTCACCTCTTCCTTTAGTTCTTTGAACATGGAGGTCAGCTCCTGCAGGTTTGCTGCCACATCCTTCAGTGTAGGCTCCCGCTTGTCCTTTTAGGCGACGATGAAGCGGAACCAGCACGGTGTTCAGCTGGGTTTGGCGCAGACTGCCCTTCCTTCCATGGGTCCAGGTCAGGGTTCAGCTCCACATCGCCACACCGATACAGAAAAACGCCTAGGTACAATAGGCGAGGAGCAAACCTACCGTAGCACCGTCATGCAGCCTGCTCAACATCAATGTCCGAATGTACAATGATTTTCTCAGCATTGCATGTCGAAACATGAATGCCATGAAGGTTGCCACAAAGCAGCCACACATGGCCCTGAGACTTAAAGCCACCTCTGGCATGATGTCTACCAGTCACTTTACAAACTCAGGAAAAGGCACAGGAATGCAAAATTCACATTTAAATCTGGAGCTTCAGTCACTAGCTGTCTACATTTCAACTGCCGAAAGTGTTTCCCCGAGTGTGCGTGTGAGTGAGTGTGTGTGTATGTGTGCATGCGCACGTGCTTGCAAACAGAAAGTGACAAAAGGCAAAAAGAAAAACATTCAATAGAGAAAGACACAGAGGCCTGATTCGGAAGACAGAACGAGACACTGACCAGACTTCAATCGGAGAGCATGAACCCAGAGAAACAAGAGCTGAGAGACAGAAGAAGAAAAATATAAAACCCACTTCCTATTCTCACGAGCAAGGCTAATACAATTAGTGATGGCATCACCCTACTGAGAGAAGTCTTAGAGTCTTAACAACAAGGCTTCCACTCTCTCTCTCTCCTATTCGTCAAAGCTTCACACTGTCTCTACACCAGAGTTTCTAGTGTGAGTTCATTAAAGGAAGAAACAATCAAGCAGCAAGCATCATGATGAGAAGAAAGTGATAACGAGATCGATGGTGACGGGGTTGACGTGATTACTTGGATTATATCGTTTAGCAGAAGTAAAAAGGTTAATGACTTGGAATTTGAAATGGCTTCATGGTCTTATGATATAATAATAATAATAATAATGTATGGAATTTATATAGCGCTGAATCTTGTAAAGCAACAAATCAAAGCGCTCAGATTTTACTTTAAGTCACGGCAGATTTCTCTCCGTGAAATTCGGGCTGCTCTCCCCGGGGAGAGCGGGAGAACGCGTCGCCACTTAGCGCTGCGCCACCCTTTCACCCTTTCACCCTTTTTTTTTTTCTTTTTTTTTTTTTCTGCAGCTGTATTTGTTTCCCTATCAGAGTGGCTTTTTTCTAAGACTTTTGCCAGGGACAACTCTCTTGTTTGCCGTGGGTTTTTTTACGTGCGCTAAATAATTACGAGTAACACACGGGACCTCGGTTTATCGTCTCATCCGAAAGACTAGCGCCCCGACCACCACTCATGGTCTAATGGATGGGGAAAAATTTCCGGTCCAAACGGGGTACGAACCGCCGCACACTTCAGACCCGGACTTTTCGCTTTCTAGACAGGCGCGTTACCTCTAGACCACCGATCCACCATAATGGTACTTGGTTCTTTCTCACTGAGTTTATCTGTCTAGTCAGTTGTTATTTATCTGTTTGTATGCCTGCTTGTTGTGTGGGCGGTTACTTGTGTGGGTGTTTGCTTTGATGTTTGCATGTTTGTTTGTTGTGTGGGTGGTTACTTGTGTGGGTGTCTGCTTTGATGTTTGTGTGCTTGTTTGTTGATTGTTGATTATTTTGTGTGACTGTGCTTTAGTTATTTATTTATTTACTTATATAGAACATTAGTTGATTTTGTAGGCCACGTGCACTGTTGCATTACATCCACACCATCTGCAAAAAGCAATACAAACAGTTCTATATATAAAAAGTTGGACGACTCTGGATGGATGTTTACCATCAGTAATCATTCAGTCAGCTAGCTATTTAGAGAGAGAGGGAGGGAGGGAGAGAGAGATTTTCTTTATTTATTCTTTTATATCGAGGGTAATGGAATAAGACTTATGTGCTTTTTTACATCTAGTCCCCGTGTGTATGCGGTTTTGTAAATTCTGTCATTGTTCCCACCGGCACACAATGGTCTATGTAACCGAAAGCGGAAAGGATTAGACGTGTGTGCAAGATGTTCTGCGTGCGTTCGCACACGGGAGCTCGGTTTATAGTGTCATGTGAAGGACTTTTGGTGAGAGTGGAGTCTGCACTGATGTTAACTCCAGGGGAAAATATCCCCCTTAAACGGGAATCGACCAGGGTTGTCAGATTGCGAGTTGTGATGTTCTAACCCACTAGGTGTATCCGTCCCCCGAGAGAGAGAGAGAGAGAGAGAGAGGAGAGAGAGAGAGAGAGGAGAGAGAGAGAGAGAGAGAGGAGAGAGAGGAGAGGAGAGTGAGAGAGGGGAGAGAGAGGAGAGAGAGGAGAGAGAGAGAGAGAGAGAGAGAGAGAGAGAGGGGAGAAGAGAGAGAGGAGAGAGAGGAGAGAGGAGAGAGAGAGAGTTGATGCACAATGTGTGTGTGAGGGACAGGGGGAAGACCAGTGAGGATTTTCCAAAAATCAATATAAGGAACACACACCAGGTGTATTTAATACAGATTGGTTTCATTTTCCTTTATAAAATGGCACAACCCCGCGTTAACTCTCTCAACTTGCATGTAATTATTCAAACACATTTTCGAAAGGAGCTCAATCAAAACCAGCATGTGCAGAAACAATTATCTTGCAAGCAGACATCACGCTTTTTGTTACAGATTGATCGATTCAGGAAGACATTAGACACAATGTGGCAATTTCGGCGCTATAATAAACTTGTTAAATGGGGCTCGGTTGCTGTTGCTTCACATTAATGTAAACAACTTATTCTTTTTTAAACATAAATTTTGACCTGGGGCAGCTAGCTTGAAAAGAAGAGGCGGGGAGTGATAAGAAAGGTGACATGCAGGTTGTCAGGGGAGGGATTGAACTGCGCTGTTCCGTCACTGCAGCTTCCGGTAATGACCTGATGTGTATTCCCACCTCTCAGCCCGTCAGCTTTTTGTGCCAGGGCTCTTTACACCAGGCTCTCATGGGCAAAAAGTAAAAGCAAACATGAATAAACCAATGAATCAACAAACAAAATAGTGTCAAAAAGCCATGAAATAAATCACACAAATTGTCATTCAATTATTGGTAAATCAAGAAATCAATGAAAGACCACAAAAGTTAACCAATCGATTAAGAAAAAAAAAAGATCGATTAAACACTGACAAACTCCCCTCCCTGACGCCCCCCTCCCCTACGTAGAGAGAGAGAGAGACTGAGAAAGAGACAAGAGACAGAGATACAGCTAGATAGTGGCAAAGAGCAAGAAAAAATAACAGAGCGATAGAAAAGGTCTGAGTCAAAAGATCAAGGACACACTGACCAACTTTCAGATGTACAGCATGAATGCAAAGAGAGGAAAAGTGGAGAAGAGAGAGACAGAGAGACCTACAGAGAGAGAGAGGGGAGAGAGAGAGAGAGAGAGGGGAGAGAGAGAGAGAGAGAGAGAGAGAGAGAGAGAGAGAGAGAGAGAGAGAGAAGGAGAAAGCTTGGTCCCCTCAAAGACAGCGCTGATGCAATTAGTGATGCCATCACCCTACTCACAAAAGCCTCTCACTCCTAACAAGAAAGTCTTTCTCCACCAATTCGTCAAAGGTCCACACTGTCCCTCTACACAAGACTTCGAGGATGGCTCATTAGAAGAAACAATCAGGGAAGCAGGCGTTCTGTCCTGATGGGATGCAATGATAACTAGAGGAGAGTGGTAGGGAGGCAAGGAGTGGGATGATCTTGATTGGGCCTCTGGGGTTTAATCAACTGCACCAGAACCCAGTATCAGAAAATGGAGAATCTGTTTTCACTTTCACCATAAAGTCGCAGTGGTTGCTGTGAGAGAATTCGACTAGAGGCTTCTACAGAGTGAATTTGTTCATTATGTAGTGTTCTGCTGATTATGAATTCTTTTGACACTACCACTGACAATTAAGCAAGTGTTTTTTCAAAAGCAAGGTGTAGGTGCATTATTGGAAGTTGTACCAACTGGTAACTAAGGCTGTGAAATGTGTGTTACGTGATGTGCATATTTTCAGGATAGCATTTTGATTAGGTTTGGGATAAGGTATAAAGACTAACACCTCATCTTCCTTGGTGAGAGAGAGAGAGAGAGCGTGAGTTAGTGTGAGTGAGTGAGTGTGTGTGTGTGTTTATGCATGCAAGTATGTATAAGTGCAAAAGAGATTAACTTTGTATAGGCATGTGTGGGTGGGTGGGAGGTGAATAGAGAGGTTTTACACACAAGAAAGGAAAGGGTAAAAACATACATGCGTAGAAGGACAAAAGTATTTCCCTATTGGCACAATTCATGTTAGCTCTTTAAGTTAGGATGTAATTCCTCAAAGCATTTTTGTAACAGAATGGATTCAATCTAGCATTTGCAGATAACACCAATTATTTTGCAAACAGATATAATTTATCACTATTGATTGATCAGTTCAGGAAGACATTAGACATAATACTGCAAACGGTGTGTAATAATATCCCGTTTCATCAACTTAGCCCCCGTCCTTCCTTTACCTCCGTGAAAGACTCTTTTTGTTCTTAACAAAATCTGATCTGCGTTATCACATTGAAACGAAGAGGCGGCAGTGATAAGAAAGGTGACATGCAGGTTGTTAGGTGAGGGTATTGACACTGCAGCTGTCTCCGTCACTGCACGCTTCACGTTAATGACCTGATGTTTCATTCCCACCTCTCAGCCCTGTCAGCTCTGTCGGCTGATGCCTGCTGCAGTCGTTCACAGCTTTCACTGCTGGGTGTCTGACTGAGTGAGAACGTGTCTTTTTGTGGAAGTTTTCTTTCACTTAGTGAGTTTGTACTTCTTTTGATGTAGTTTTGTTAGCATGTTTATTGATGTCTTATGTAACCATTGTATAAGCATGAATTGTGCACGCCAGTTGGTGTGTGTGTGGTGTGTGTGTGTGTGTGTGTGTGTGTGTGTGTGTGTGTGTGTGTGTGTGTGTGGTGTGTGTGTGTGTGTGTGTGTGGTGTGTGTATGTCTGTTTGTCTGTCTGTCTGCCTGTCTGCATGTATGTCTGTATGTATGTATGTATGTATGTATGTATGTATGTATGTATGTATGTATGTATGTATGTATGTATGTATGTATGTGTGTATGTATGTGTGTATGTATGTATGTATGTATATGTACGTGTGTATGTATGTATGTATGCATGTATGTATATATGTATTTGTATATGTATGTATGCATAATTTTATATGTAGGTGTGTGTGTGTGCATGTGTGTGTATGTGACTGAGTGAGTCAGAGTGTGCGTGTGAACTCGAACTCGAACTCGAAATGGTTTATTCAGTATAGGCCATGGCCCCTTACTGAAGGGGGTACAATACACAAGTTTCAAAGCCAAACAGTGGCCAGGTGTTTCAAATCTTAAATTAATCTGTAAACTTGTCACTCTCAATATGTAGATTATCATAAAGCACAAAATATTTTTGACAGGAAATAGTTTAAGTAGCCTGAAAAAAAGAAAATCTTCTCTGTTTTGATTAGATGCATTCCAGTTGTGTTATCTATTAGCTGTATACAAATAAGTAGATAACAAAATAACATCATTACACTTTGACCTGTGTCTGATATACACAAAACGACCATGATCTTCACCAGCACAATTGCCAAGTTAGAATACATACATTCACCTGATGCACATAACTATTTATCATATATTTGCCATGCTTCTATATCACGTAAACCTCGGAGCATCCATAACCAAAACATCACGTGCCTGCAATACTAACACAATGAACATTTTTCTACGATATCTGGGACAATGTTTGAAGTCCATTTATTGAAATCTCCTTTCACCAAAACAGGCACACACAAAAAATTTGAACACTCATACATCTTAACTGCAAATCTACTTAATATGTAAGTATACCACTATCAACGTAAAGTGATGAATTATCTGACAGTAAGTCAACACCAATGCATGATACATCCTTTGCCAAACCTACATGACCTTTCGATATGATGAGCATGATAATATTTTATCAGTGAAGTTTTATTCCTTTAATATACTCTAAAAAGTTCCTTCTCGAGCCAACAAACTATCCTCCTTAACCTTCCTTCGTTAAAAAAATGAATGGTGTATGAAAACAGTATTTCTTCATCTATCTGCCCCGTGTTGCGCCCGTGGGGGCCCCTAAAAGACCGCAACCAGTTCCCCCATTTTCTCTTTGTTCTCCCCTTTCTCGGGGTTTTTTTGAGTTCTAGGCCTGTCCTTTCATGTGTTTTTCCTCCCGTTTCCTTGGTTGCCTTTTCTTCTTCCCCTCCTTGGACTCCCTTGCAAAAGTTTTTTGTAATTCCGGGGATCTTGTGACTGCCATACCACTTAAGTTTACGCTTTTTCACGATCGTTAGAAGGTTCTATAGGGCCCCAATGGTTTTGCTGGATTTGTTATGCCGTTTCGTTGCTATGTGGTCTTTGTAGAGATCCCCGGGAGTCCCCAAAATTCTTTCCCCATGCCTGTACTCCCCTCCCCAAATCTGATAGGGCCCATGATTCACAGATACAGAAATAGGGTTTGACAAGGGAGCGCATTAGTCTGATCTTGGAGATAAGTTGAGATATTCTTATCTCTCCAGATGGGTTTAGTTTTGCAAAGCTGTTATTTCTGTGAAAGTCCTGCATACTACTTTGGCTTGGATCCTGGTCGGATACAATGGCTCCCAGGTACTTGAAGCTTTGAACTTTTTTCCAGCTTCTGGTCATTAACCCTGATATCAGTGTAATGCCGTTGGTGTTATTAGTCATCAGTTTGGTCTTCTCTGCAACTGATTTCCATGCCGTATGTTTTGGAGGCCTTATCCAAGTGTTCTGTTAGGCTGGCAAGCTCTTTTTTTATCTGCTATTCCATCAATGTCATCTGCGAAGCGGAGGTTTGTGATCGTTCTGCCACCAATGTGACTGATCCTTCATGATGTTCCAGTGCATCAGCCATGATTCTTCAAGGAAGATGTTGAAAAGGGTGGGTGAGAGTAGACAGCCCTGCCTTACTCAATGTTGTTCGAAACCATTCTCCAATGTTGTTGTTGTAGTACACTGCACTGGTGGCCTCGCTGTACAGCTGTTTGATGACTTGATCAGGTTTGCATTGATGCTGTACAAGTTCAGGGTTGCCCACAAAGCTGCATGCACCACCCTGTCAAATGCCTTCTTAAAATCGATAAATACGTGGTATAGGTCTTGTTGATTTTGAAGGTACGCTCACATAGTATTCTGAGGTTGAATATCTGTTCTGTTGTGCTGCGCCCTGCTCTAAAAACCTGCTTGTTCCTCGCAATGTGGTCTTGCTTGGGGTTTTCAGGTCTATTCAATATTATCTGCAGCATGCCCTTTTGCTTGGGTGACATATGAGGCTGATTGTGCGGTAATTATGGCATTGTTGTAGATTTCCTTTCTTGGGGAGGGTGATGATGAGCAAACTGCGTCCATGGTGTTGGCCATTTTCCTGTCTGCCAGATCTTGTTGCAGATTCTTAGTAGGGCGCTGATCATGGCTTCCCCCAGCTTGGTCAACTCAGCTGGAATGTTGTCAGCCCTGCTGACTTCCCCTTTTTTCAGCGATCTGACTGCTGTTTCCACTTCTTCTCGGAGGATGGGGGTGACTGTCTGTGTCTTTGCTTCGGGTCCCTTAAGGACTTCTGGATCTCCTGCGGTTCTATAGTTATACAGGTCGGAGCAGTATTCTGTCCATCTTTCAGAATATCCTGGTCGGTCAGTGAGCACTTCCTTTTTGTCTTGGATTGTTAAACCTTTCTCTGTTTCGTGCTAGTCAGGTCTTTCACCAGCTGAATGCTTTCTTGCTATTGCTTTTCTTGATGTTCTCTTCAATGTCTTGGCACTGTTCACCGATCCATTTCCTTTTGCCTCCGTCATTGACTTCCTGATTCTTTTGTTGACTGGGCCCTATATTGTTCTGCTCTTTCTTTTGTTTTATTTTTCTTTTTCTTCAACTCTCCCACGCTTGTCGATTTGTTGTAGGATGTTAGGTGTGACCCATGGTTTTTTTGATGGTCGGCGTTTGCCAAGAAGCTCGTTTGCTGTTTCAGTCACTGCTGTATTGAAACTATTCGTCAGTGTATCTATGTCTGGTCTATCACAGTGAGTGCTGCAAAAATTTCCACCTAAACCTTGCTTGAAAATTTCTAATACCTTGGGTCCTTCAGCTTCTCGAGGTCAAATTTGATCCTGATGTTGTTCCGCTTGTGGATTTTCTTTTTGACGTAGTCGGAAAGTCATCATCACAAGATCATGATCACTCCTATGTCTGCTCCTGGAAAACTTCGTGTCTGTGCGTGTTAACGTAGACTGAAACCGTCTTTTCACCATGATGTAATCTATTTGGTTGTGGTGTTCTCCATTTGGGCTATGCCCTGTCCATTTTCTGGATTTCTTGTGTGGGCCAAGTGTATTCACTAGTGGAGGTGGTTGTTAATGGCAAACTCCGGAGTCTCAAGCCTCTTTCATTTGATTGGTTATTACAATGGGCCCACAAACGCCCTCCCAGTCTTTCCATGCATCTTCTCATACCTTGGCGTTTTCCAGTCGCCTTTTCACAACGAGGATGTCTTTCTTGGGTGTTTGATTCAGAACCTCTTGTAGCTGGTCATAAAATTCTTCTACGGCTTCATCTGTGCAGTCTGATGTAGGGGCGTATGCCTGTACTTTTAGTTATGTTAAGGGGGTTGCTTTTCAGGCGGATGGTAAAAAGTCTGCTGGACACAGGCTGACGCTCATGACGGTGTTCACGGTGTCTTTGTGAACGAGAAACCCCACGCCCCTGTTTTATGTTTATCCTGTTTTCCACTGTAGTATAATTTGTGGTCTTCCTGGGTCGTTGTTTCTCCCATGTTTTTCCACCTGACTTCGCAGAGCCCAAGGATGGCCAATGATTTGGACATTTCATGTGTCAGTTCTTCCACTTTGCCTGCAGCTCTTTTTTAAAACCATGTGCCAATTGGTGTTGTGTCGGACAAATTTTTGCTGGTTTCTCAGTACATACTTGGGCATCTGTCCCAAAAAAGGGGGGGCGGGCCTTGGTAACCCGGGGGGAGACCTCCGGTAGGAGATTTGGTTTTTTGTCATAGGTGTTTTGGGCAAAAAAAACCTGCGGGCCCCCCCTTTTGGGTTTTTGGTTGGGTTTACTCCCACATGTGGCAGGTGGTACTGGGTTACATGGTTACCAGTAGCAGAGGGATTCTCTGACCTGACTCCAAATAACGATTACAATGACAGGAAAAAACAATAGCAACGAAAACATAATCATCTGGAAATTTTCTACAAAAATTTTCACACAGTATCTGGTAACAAACATCATAATATAAAACATTTTTTGTTATTTATTCTTGACACCAATCCATTGACAATCCAATGCCGACAGCACGCACAACATAGGTTTAATCGTGATTTTGATCTCTCTCTCTCTCTCTCTCCTCTCTCTCTCTCTCTCTTCTCCCCTCTCTCTCTCTCTCTTTTCTCTCTCTGCACACAACACACGCGCACACACACAGCCTATCATTATCAGAACTCTTTTTGTGCATATAGCAGTTTCTTACTCCTGCATTTGACTTTGAATTTCAAAAGCAAGATTCACACATTTTTCGTGAGCATTGATGTCAGCTGGCAACGTTGACACAGCTTCCATGTCAGCAGCCTGTGTGACAAGCCCAGGACGAAATTCCTGCAGTTTGCACGTGAAGGAGAGGGGGCAAAATTTATTGTAGGCGGTGTCTGACTTTCATTTGCTCCCTCTGACTGAAAAACAGAAATTGTAGACAAAATACAGAAACAGGCAGTGCACCATGGGCTAAGTTCTGAAGCAGGCCAGCCAGAATGCTAAGCCGTACTGGTAAGATTTGGACTTTCGTCCAGATAGAATTTCTCACCATCAATAACCAAATGATCAAATACCATAAAAGCCCTTTTCCATCTTTCCTGGCATCCTTTAAGTGAGGAAAAGTTTCCTCCTAATTTCACGCACACGTGGGGTGAAGTCTTCTCCAATGAAGACATTGCTTCCACGGAGTTTGTGTTTTGCTTTCAGAACCATCTCTTTTATCCCGGGTGGAATGCACATCTCCCTATGATAGGGGAGTTAGGGTTTCGTTAACACGGTGGATCCTGTCAACTCTATGTCTCTACTCAGTCCTAGTTTGTTAGTCAGAAGTCATTGACCAGTCCTTTACAGTCGTCATGGGTTTCATTGTCAAGTCTCTGTATGCCATAGAAAAGGATATTGTTTCTTTTGGTATGCCCCTCCAAGTCATCAGTCTTTAGTTCCAGTTTTTCCACTTTTTCACACAATTTCTCGTTTTGTTCTGTCAGTCTTTGGTTTTCCTGTTTCAGTTCAGTAACAGTCTCTTTCAAGGATGCCATTTCACTCAGAATTCCTGAACATGTCTCTTTGACTTGCCTCACCTCTTCCTTTAGTTCTTTGAACATGGAGGTCAGCTCCTGCAGGTTTGCTGCCCACAAACCTTCAGTGTAGGCTCCCGACTTGTCCTTTTAGGCGACGATGAAGCGGAAACCAGCACCGGGTTCAGCTGGGTTTGGCGCAGACTGCCCTTCCTTCCACTGGGTCCAGGTCCAGGGTTCAGCTCCACATCGCCACAACCGATACAGAAAAACGCCTAGGTACAAATAGGCGAGGAGCAAACCTACCGTAGCACCGTCATGCAGCCTGCTCAACTCAATGTCCGAATGTACAATGATTTTCCCCAGCATTGCATGTCGAACATGAATGCCATGAAGGTTGCCACAAAGCAGCCACACATGGCCCTGAGACTTAATAGCCACCTCTGGCATGATGTCTACCAGTCACTTTACAAACTCAGGAAAAGGCACAGGAATGCAAAATTCACATTTAAATCTGGAGCTTCAGTCACTAGCTGTTACATTTCAACTGCCGAAAAGTGTTTCCCACAGTGTGCGTGTGAGTGAGTGTGTGTGTATGTGTGCATGCGCACGTGCTTGCAAACAGAAAGTGACAAAAGGCAAAAAGAAAAAACATTCAATAGAGAAAGACACAGAGGCCTGATTCGGAAGACAGAACGAGACACTGACCCGACTTCAATCGGAGAGCATGAACCCCGAGAAACAAGAGCTGAGAGACAGAAGAAGAAAAATATAAAACCCACTTCCTATTCTCACGAGCAAGGCTAATACAATTAGTGATGGCATCAACCCTACTGAGAGAAGTCTTAGAGTCTTAACAACAAAAGGGTTCCACTCTCTCTCTCTCCTATTCGTCAAGCTTCACACTGTCTCTACACCAGAGTTTCTAGTGTGAGTTCATTAAAGGAAGAAACAATCAAGCAGCAAGCATCATGATGGGGAAAAAAGTGATTAACGAGATCGATGGTGACGGGGTTGACGTGATTACTTGGATTATATCGTTTAGCAGAAGTAAAAAGGTTAATGACTTGGAATTTGAAATGGCTTCATGGTCTTATGATATAATAATAATAATAATAATGTATGGAATTTATATAGCGCTGAATCTTGTAAAGCAACAAATCAAAGCGCTCAGATTTTACTTTAAGTCACGGCAGATTTCTCTCCGTGAAATTCGGGCTGCTCTCCCCGGGGAGAGCGGGAGAGAACGCGTCGCCACTTAGCGCTGCGCCAACCCTTTCACCCTTTCACCCTTTTTTTTTTCTTTTTTTTTTTTTCTGCAGCTGTATTTGTTTCCCTATCAGAGTGGCTTTTTTCTAAGACTTTTGCCAGGGACAACTCTCTTGTTGCCGTGGGTTTTTTTACGTGCGCTAAATAATTACGAGTAACACACGGGACCTCGGTTTATCGTCTCATCCGAAAGACTAGCGCCCAGACCACCACTCATGGTCTAATGGATGGGGAAAAATTTCCGGTCCAAACGGGGTACGAACCGCCGCACACTTCAGACCCGGACTTTTCGCTTTCTAGACAGGCGCGTTACCTCTAGACCACCGATCCACCATAATGGTACTTGGTCTTCTCTCACTGAGTTTATCTGTCTAGTCAGTTGTTATTATCTGTTTGTATGCCTGCTTGTTGTGTGGGCGGTTACTTGTGTGGGTGTTTGCTTTGATGTTTGCATGTTTGTTTGTTGTGTGGGTGGTTACTTGTGTGGGTGTCTGCTTTGATGTTTGTGTGCTTGTTTGTTGATTGTTAGATTATTTTGTGTGACTGTGCTTTAGTTATTTATTTATTTACTTATATAGAACATTAGTTGATTTTGTAGGCCACGTGCACTTGTTGCATTACATCCACACCATCTGCAAAAAGCAATACAAACAGTTCTATATATAAAAAAGTTGGACGACTCTGGATGGCATGTTTACCATCAGTAATCATACAGTCAGCTAGCTAATTTAGAGAGAGAGGGAGGGAGGGAGAGAGAGATTTTCTTTATTTATTCTTTTATATCGAGGGTAATGGAATAAGCACTTATGTGCTTTTTTACATCTAGTCCCCGTGTGTATGCGGTTTTGTAAATTCTGTCATCTGTTCCCACCGGCACACAATGGTCTACTGTAACGAAAAGCGGAACAGGATTTGACGTGTGTGCAAGATGTTCTGCGTGCGTTCGCACACGGGAGCTCGGTTTATAGTGTCATGTGAAGGACTTTTGGTGAGAGTGGAGTCTGCACTGATGTTAACTCCAGGGGAAAATATCCCCCTTAAACGGGAATCGACCAGGGTTGTCAGATTGCGAGTGTGATGTTCTAACCACTAGGTTATCCGTCCCCCGAGAGAGAGAGAGAGAGAGGAGAGAGAGAGAGAGAGAGAGGAGAGAGAGAGAGAGGAGGGGGAGAGAGAGAGGAGAGAGAGAGAGAGAGAGAGGAGAGAGAGAGAGAGAGAGAGAGAGAGAGAGAGAGGAGAGAAAGAGAGAGAGAGAGAGAGAGAGAGAGAGAGAGAGAGAGAGGAGAGAGAGAGAGAGAGTTGATGCACATGTGTGTGTGAGGGACAGGGGGAAGACCAGTGAGGATTTTCCAAAAATCAATATAAGGGAACACACACCAGTGTATTTAATACAGATTGGTTTCATTCCTTTATACATGGCACAACTCGCGTTAACTCTCTCAACTTGCATGTAATTATTCAAACACATTTTTCGAAAGGAGCTCAATCAAGCCAGCATGTGCAGAAAACAATTATCTTGCAAGCAGACATCACGCTTTTTGTTACAGATTGATCGATTCAGGAAGACATTAGACACAATGTGGCAATTTCGGCGCTATAATATCTTGTTAAATGGACTCGGTTGCTGTGCTTCACATTAATGTAAACAACTTATTCTTTTGAAACATAAATTTTGACCTGGGGCAGCTAGCTTGAAAAGAAGAGGCGGCAGTGATAAGAAAGGTGACATGCAGGTTGTCAGGTGAGGGTATTGACACTGCAGCTGTCTCCGTCACTGCAGCTTCACGGTAATGACCTGATGTGTCATTCCCACCTCTCAGCCCTGTCAGCTCTGTCAGCTGATGCCTGCTGCAGTCGTTCACAGCTTTCACTGCTGTGTGTCTGACTGGTTTGAGTGGGAAGATTTTTCAGTTTTAATGTTTCATATTTTTCTTCCAGTCTTGTTCATTTGTTTATCTTTTGCCTGATTCTTACTTTTCGTTTTTTTGGTATCTTTTCTGGTGTGTGTGTGTGTGTGTTGTGTGTGTGTGTGTGTGTGTGTGTGTGTGTGTGTGTGTGTGTATGTGTGTGTGTGTGTGTGTGGGTGGGTGTGTTTGTGTGTTAGTGTGGGTGTGGGGGTGGGGTGGGTGGGTGTTACTGTGTTAGTGTGTGTGTGTGTTAGTGTGTGTTTGTGTATAGGTTTGCTTTTGTGTGTGTGTGTTTGTGTGTGTGTTCATGTGTGTTTGTGTGTGTGTGTACGTTTTAGTGTGTGTGTGTGTGTGTATTCATGTGTGTTTAAGTGTGTGTGTGTTCATGTGTGTATGTGTGTTTGTTTGTTTGTTTATGTGTGTGTAAGAGTGTGTCAAAGCCAAAGTCAAACTTGTATTTCAAGATGGTACATTGAATAAGCAAAACATTTGCTTTTTTCGTCAAACCATCTACCTAAGGGAAAAACACAAACAAAACAGAAATATCAAACCCTATCAAAAAGGAAACCAAATGATAAATGATGACGATGGCGATGACAACAATGATGGCGAGGAAGATATCAACAACAATAATAATTATTACTACTGCCAACAATACCAATGATGACGACGATAATATGCTGAAACAACTTGGAAAAATCATTCAGGCTCAACATCCATCCAACACATTATGGACCCACCAACACGAATAGTACATCATATAACCATAGGCTCTGTGTGTGTGCGTGCGCGCGTGTGCGTGCGTGCGTGCGTGCGTGCGTGCGTGTGTGTGTGTGTGTGTGTGTGTGTGTGTGTGTGTGTGTGTGTGTGTGTGTGTGTGCGTGCGTTGTGTGTGTGTGTTGTGTGTGTGTGTTGTGTGTATGTGTATGTGTGTTGTGTGTGTGTGTTGTGTGTGTGTGTGTGTGCGCGCGCGCGTGCGTGTGTGTGTGTGTGTGCGTGTGTGTGTTGTGTGTGTGTGTGCGTTATTTATTTATTTATTTTATTTTATTCTTTTATATCGAAGATAATGGAATAAGCACTTAACTGCTTTTTTTTTTACATCCAGTTCCTCGTGTGTATCCGATTTTATAAATTCTGTCATCGGTTCCCACCAGCACATAATGGCCTACTCTTACGAACAGCGGAACAGGATTTAACGTGTGCTCAAGATGTTTTGCGTGCGTTCGCACACAGGGCCTCGGTTTATAGTCTCATTCGAAGGACTTTTTTGGGAGAATGGAGTCTGCACTGATGTTAACTCCAGGGGAAAATATCCCCTTGAACGGGAATCGAATCCGAGTCGTCAGATTGCGAGCGCAATGTTCTAACCACTAGGCTATTCCCTCCCCCGCTCCCCCCCCCCCCCCCCCCCCCCACCTGTGTGTGTGTGTGGGTGTTTTCTCCCCTTTTGTGTCCTATTTTATGTTCGGGGAAATCATTGCCGCTTTGCTCTAAAACTTTTATGCAAAGTGTCTCAACACATTGAACCTGGCCCGTCCCAAATAAAGTCAATCACATTTTGGTGTGTGTTGTGTGTGTGTGTTTTTGTGGGGTGTGTTTTGAATGATCTTCAGTTTAACGTCTTTACATTTAGTGATTTTAGCGGGGAAAAGTAAAATAAACAAGAGAATGCAAACAATAACAAAAAGTTCAAATAACAGTACTTATAAAAACTAACTTTAACATACTACAAAAACTGAATTATCGGACTTTTTATCAATCCTAACACAATGTCCAACAGTAACGATGGTTCAGACAAAATTGATCAGTGATAAACCGGGTTTAATAGCAGGTAAAAATGCTTTTAAATGTCCACAATCAAAAATAACATGACTATTGGTAATCTTCTCCCCCAAATACAGTTTACATCTTTCACGAAACTTTGTCCTAAAAAGCATTTAGTTTAAATCTGTACATAAGGGATAACATATTTCTACGATTATACCAACCACAGACTTTTTTAGAATGAAGCATTTCGAAAATCTATACTTTGTTTGTACAGCCTTTTTATAAGACAATAGCCAGAATCATATATTTTCTTTCTAAAGTGCTTCCAGCAAGCGTTTTGTAGCAAGCTGTTTCCCTCATGCAGAGATAAGGCAACGTTTTATTTCACAAGAACTATTTTTATTTCTCGCCCCAAATATTTGCAAGACTGTCAATTTTTTTCATTAAAAAGAAAACCAGTGTGTGAGGGAACCAACAGAAAGTAACAGTACTACCTCTTAAAATCAAAAAGTGTACCAGATGCCTGATTTCAATGTTAGGTTCTTTTTCTTACTTTTAAACGTAGAATTTCTTAAAGCATGTAAACTGATTTAGAATCAACACACAAAGTGTTTGAATATGTCTTTAGGGAAGTCAAGTACATAGTTAAGTGCCAGCACTTTTAGCAGTTAGCTCAGCTGTAAATATAGATTTATTTTTTCCCGGGTAGACAGCTCGTTCTACTTTTAATGATGGAATATAAAAAGCTGCACCAGCCACATTAGTATTTAAAACGGACCCATCAGTATAGATTTTGAGATGATCAGGATTAAGTAGTTTGAATTTTGTTCTTTTACTAGCGATGTAAGGGAATTTTTAACATTTTCAGCTTTTTTACAGAAGAATGATTGATGTCAAATGAGCTTTTAAAAAGTTCCCAAGGGGGGGTAGGGAGCTGACTGTACTGTTTTGCTAATTCATTTGGTTTAAGTTCTAAATGTTTAAAAGGGGAGAGTGTAGTATTAATTGTAGTAAGCGAGCTGATAGTTCTTGCTCTTTCGGAAAGTGAATGTCAGACTTTATTGGACTTCATTTTCAACTTTTGCTGTCATTTGTTGTACTTCTTAAAACATATTTTGCCACAGCAAGCTGTCGATATTCATTTAAAGGAAGAACTCCTACTTTTATATGTCCCTAGAGATGAGGCGTGAGCTGGTACACCTAAAGAAAGTCGAAATGCTTTACAATCAAGACTCTGGATTTTCTGAGCAAATAATTTGGCGCACTGAAAAATACTTCTTGTCCATAAGACATTTTGATCGCACAAGGGACAAGGACGATGCTTTAATACAGTAATTCTTTGTCCCCATGGCTGTTTACTATAATTTTTAAGAAGTTAAGAACTTTCTTAGTTTAGTTGCCAATATTCAATATGTTGATTCCACGTTAACTTAGAAGTAAGGAATATTTCCTAAGAATTTCACTGTTGTTTGTATTCTAGAGCTTCCCATTTTTCGAAAATTGGGTAGAACTTGTGGGTCAACACCGTTTTTAAAAAAGGACAAGGTTGGGTTTTTTCCGGGGGAAAGTGAAAGACCATTCTCAAAAAGATAACCACTAAGTTTGTCAATTTCTTTTTGATATACTTTTTGTATAAAATTTAACTGTTTTTTGGGGTTTTGTTTCTTTTTCATGGTAACACCCCTCCACATACATATATCGTCAGCATATTGTACAATAAAAACATTGCTTGATAAAAATCTAGGAAGGTCATATAGTAAATGTTGAATAGTTTAAGGTGATATTACTGAACCTTTGCGGGATACCCATGTCTGGTGACCTTGGGTAAATAACAATTCCAACTTTTAGCTTGAATGATTTCTTTTGACAGAAAGCTTTTAAAAAGAAGTAAATATTGCCAGAAGGCCAATAGATTTCAGTTTATAAGCAATCTCTCATGCCACACATGATATATGCTTTATGTACGTCAAAAAATGTGGCAAGTACATTCTTCCTTCGAGCAAACTGGTATTTAACTTGAGTGGTTAATTTAACCTAAATGATCAACTGTAGATCTACCTTACGAAAAACTCCCTGATTTACGGGTATATTTTTTTTTTATCACAAAAATATGTCAGTCTGTTTAAGATTATTTTTTCCATCACCTTCCCCGTATGTGAAGTTAATGCTATTGGTCTATAGTTATTCTTATCGCTTTTGGTCTTTCCTTGCTTTAATACCGGTATCAAAACAGAATGTTTCACAATCGAGGTTGATCCATTTAATCCAGCAGCGTTTGAAAGGATCTAATAACAGAAGTAACCATTATTAGGGAGATGCCTTAGTTGTTCATTAGATATTGAATCTTTACCTACTGAATGTTTTTTTAGTAGGAAGAGAGAAAATTACATCCTCTTACTTCTTGCAACGTAATGGGGGCATTCACATAGTGTGTATTATCGCATTCTGGATCTAAATATTCGTCTTTCTGTACCTCAGTTTCTCTAAACGTTTTGATTCATCTGAAAGGTTTTGAGTATCATAGAATCAGAAAACATATTACGAAAATTTCAGCTTTTTCTGAATCAGAAAGAACTTCTTTTTCCCGTATTTTGATCGGAACAATTCTGTAAACAAAACCCCATTTTCATATCATTGAATTTTTTCCACACCCTTTTTTAAAACGTCTTTTTTACAGAAAATCCAAAAACTGGCGCTTAGCTTGTGCTATAATATTCTTGCATGCGAGTTTGCTTTTTCTCAAGAGATGATTTTTTTCATTGCGCTCTTTTATATAGGTTTTTATATTTTTCTTTTTTCTCATTAACAGCTTTCTGACAAATCATTTTCCCCCATTGTTTTCCTGAAAGTTTGCTGGATTTTTTAAAGATTGAAATTTTGGAATTGAACCATCAGCAGCTTGTAAAACTATATCTGTAAAATTTTTGTAAAAAAATGTCCACATCATCATTTTTAATGTGTTCTGCATTTATGCTGTTATAAATAGTATTAAATTTATTCCAATTCGCAAGATCATAATTAAATTTTGGGATAGCGTCTTTATCATTACTATATCCCCAAGAGTGGTCATTAAGGGTAATTATAATTGGTAAAATGATCACTCCCTAAAGTGTTGGTGTGTTTTCCCCTTTACAATTTGGAGCAAGCACAGGAAAATGAAGGTCAAGTCAATGGCACTTGCCCTATGACTAGCAATATCTGGGGTTCTGGTTACATTACCATCATTTAATAAATAAAGGCAAGAATCTACTTTTATTTTCAAAAAAATCTCTTGCTAGTTATTGATGTGCTGCCCTTATCCCCAAAAAAGGGGGAGTAAGCATTAAAGTCGCCCAAAGACTATCCACTTTTTATTTGAATCTTGCAATGTGCGAAAACCATTCAGTATTTTCATCATTTGGACCCTTTTGGGAGATATACAGAAACAACATTTATGATGATTATGATTATCGACTTTACATTTGCTGACAGGAATATAGATTCAATACAGAAGAAATGGTGCTGGTGATTTACATGAATATACTCCAATTTTTCAGGATGTATATGGGTTTTTTATCTTTTCTGTATCACTCATAACGTTTTTATGAATTGGTGGATGAAAAAAGTTTGCCAGTCTAGGCAAATTGCTTCGACTGACATTCAATGACTGTAAAACTAATATTTGGTAACTGACTGTGGAAAGGTGGTGAATAAGATAGTGTAGGTTAGTCATCACCGATCTGCAGTTCCACTGCAATATTTTTACTGGACATTGTTTTACCATTCTAGGCGACAGGACTCAGAACTCCAGCCTGCCTCCACCTCTGGAAACGAAGAACCGGGCCACGAAAAACAACGGACTTTTCCAGAGACACAGTGAGCGAGATACAAGAGCTTAAAATACTTGTTGCCTCACTGTGTGAGAAAGTTAACTCGCTGGAAAAGCGTATAAGCCAGCGAGATCAACACGATTGCTGCAACTCCCTGTTAAAGAAACGTTATGTTGACAGGGAGACCCAGACAGACAGCATTGTAAAACCTACGTTTGCTCAGGTTGCTGGGTCAGCTGCACCAGTTCCTCGTAAAACAGCACCAGCCAAAAAGACAGGTGCAGGGCTGGTGCAGCAAAGAAGAAATGAAAAAAACAATTCAAAGGGCAGTCCTTTAATAAAACCAGAAAAGGCAGCAAATGACGTCAAGATTGTGACTGACGTCAAACCACCTCTCATAGGCTAAGAAAAACATCTAGTTCCAAACCGAAAGAAGAACAAGACATGCCGCAAGTGGTGTTTCTTCAAAGACTCTGTCATGAAGGGGGTCAGTGCTGACAGACTAGGGCTTTCTATGGATTTAACATGGTGTCCTGGGAAAGCCCCAAAATAGAAGATTTAGAACACCCTGGACACAGCAATTTCCAACTATGACAAACTGTGGATGCTATTGTGATCCACTGTGGTAATAAATGACATCAAGACCTCTGACCCAAACAAAGTAGCAAGGGGGAAAAAAAATCGACTGCATAAACAGATTAGTTGCTGGGCCACCCCAGAACAAAGATTGTTGCCAGCAAGATTGCCCTGTTCGAGACCCTAAACTTAATGTTCAGAGGGAACTTTTTAATGCAAAAAGATCAGTGCTGAAATTCATGATGCTGCTAATGTTTCTTTAGTTCACCACTCCAACCTTCCCACTAACACCAGGGCTTTAAAGGATGGTCTGCACCCGTCACGGAGAGGATCCAGCGTGCTGGCAGTCAACGTGGGCAGACACGTCCGTCAGCTTTTCTGGCAGACTCCGAGGAAGACCAGGAGACACCCAACTGTGCAATCACGCAGCAGGAACTTTCCAGCATTCTCCAGAGTCTTACCTCCGGTTGGAGACAGGGGCCCCTGGTGGAACATGTATGGTTATTTAGGAGAATGGTTCTGAACGTTTATGAACTGATTGACAAACTGTTTAGAGATTTAATTAGTCATCCATGTAGATCTGTGATCAATTCTGGCTTTCACTTTCTGATCGTCTCTTCTATTGCATAGATTTAGTCTATTGGTAATAGTTGTAGCTCAGCTATCTTGAATTGTTTTCTTTATTTATTGACCTATTAATTTATTCACTTACTTAAGTGTGTGTGTGTGTGTGTGTGTGTGTGTGTGTGTGGTGTGTACGTGTGCGTGCGTGCGTGCGTGCGTGTGTGTGCGTGTGTGTGTGTGTGTGTGTGCGTGTGTGAGTGTGTGTGTGTACGTGTGTGTGTGTGTGTATGTGTGCGCGCGCGCGTGCGTTTGTGTGTGAGTGTGTGTGTGTGTACTCATTCCAAAGTGCCAAAAGGGATATATGCATAGACACATGCATGCACATAGAGAGAGAGAGAGGGAGAGAGAGGGAGAGAGAGAGAGAGAGGGGAGAGAGAGAGAGAGAGGGAGTGAGAGAGGGAGAGAGAGAGAGAGAATGAGAGAGAGAGAGAGAGAGAGAGAGAGAGAGGATTGAATGATGAGAGAGAGAGAGAGGCTGTAACACATACTCACATGAGCTCACTCACACCAGCCAATGCATCAGGGGTCTTATCCCGCATAAAGCCAACGCAGAATCTAGCTATGGCATTTGCATGTGCCCACAAAGCTCTCTAATCTGAGCAGCGTTTGGCTTAGCGTAAGCAAAGCATGCTTGACAGCTCGCAACACTTTTCATATCTGTTTAAATCCCTTGTGGGGATGCTGGGGGCCTGTCAGTATAATAATAATAATAATAATAATAACAATAATAGCACATGGAATTTATACAGCGCCATATCTTGCAAAAAAAAACAAATCAAAGCGTATAAAAAGCATCCCCCACCTTCTGGAAATTATGTGCTAGGAATTTCCTCTTTTCTTTCCCTCGCTTCGTTTCTGCCTTGTTCCTTTTCTTCCTGTCACCTTCTTCTTGTCTATTTTCTGCCTTCTTGGTCCGTTCTCCTGCATTTTATCCCCACATGCGCAGGTCTTCATGTTGCTATGTTCGTCATTTTGAGCGAGTGAGAGTCGAGTGTTTGAGTCGAGTGTGTGAGTTGAGTGTGTGTGTGAGTGTGTGAGTGTGTGTGTGTGTGCGTGCGCGCGCGCGTGCGTACGTGTGTGTGTGCGTGCGTGCGTGCGTGCGTGTGTGTGTGCGTGCGTGTGTGTGTGTGCGTGCGTGTGTGTGCGTGTGTGTGTGTGTGTGTGTGTGTGTGTGTGTGTGTGTGTGGTGTGTGTGTAGTTCTATCAAGTTTAATGTAGTACCACATTTTTTCCTCGGGGAGATACGTGTGAATATAGGTGGGTTTTTTTTTTTTAAGTCGACAATAACTAGAGTAAAAGTAATAATAATAATAATAATAACAATAATAATAATATAATAATAATAATAGTAATAATAATAATAATGACAACAATAACAAATGTAATAATAATGACAATAATAACAACCACAACAATAATGATGATAATACTAACAATGAACAATGATCAAGCTCTATTCTTATCATTTATTTGTTCTTTTAATTCGAGGATAATGGAATAAGCCCTCGTGTGCTTTTTTTTTTTTTTTACACCCACTCCCCCTGTGTACGCAGTTTTGTAAATTTTGTCATCGGTTCCCACCGGCACACAATGCCTACTCTTCCGAAAGCGAACGGTTTTTCCCTCCATGCCTTGTTTAAAACAGAATGTATTTGTGTAAACTGTCACAAAATAGGCGCTATACCTTGACAGGACAACAAGTCAACTTATGTGTGCTGTAACACATACTCACATGAGCTCACTCACACGAGCGAATGCATCAGGGGTCTTATCCCGCATAAAGCCAAGGCAGAATCCAGCTATGGCATTATTTTGCATGTGCCCACAAAGCTCTGTAATCTGAGCGGCGTTTGGCTTAGCGTAAGCAAAGCATGCTTGGCAGCTCGCAACACTTTTTTGATATCTGTGTTCCTGCCATATTCACATACACACGTTGTTGTGACGGATGACTTCACATTGCAACAGATGACCGATACATGATATACTATCACTGATAGTTGCTGCATATATCTTTAATTGATTTGAACAAATCTAATGACAACAATCGTTTCGATTGGACATGTGACATACATCCTCCGGATGAGACTATAAACCGAGGCCCCGTGTGCGAACGCATGCAGACAAACTTGCGCACATGTTAATTCCTGTCTCCGCTTTTCGAAAGAGTAGGCCATTGTGCACCTGTGGGAACAGATGACAGAATTCACAAATCCGCATACACGTGGGGACTGGATGTAAAAAAGCACATAAGTGCTTATTCCATTATCCTCGATATAAAAGAATAAATAAATAAATTAAAAAATAAATATCAACAAGCCATCTGTTTGAAACTG
Source organism: Rapana venosa (assembly GCA_028751875.1). Lineage (NCBI taxonomy): Eukaryota > Metazoa > Mollusca > Gastropoda > Neogastropoda > Muricidae > Rapana > Rapana venosa. The sequence continues at coordinate 37,389,680 of CM054158.1, read as the reverse complement.
TTCAAAAGATGCGTACAGAAATAAAGGGCCCTTGAATGGGGCAAAGCAAAGCGTAGCAAGCGTAGCAAACCGAGGCAAACAAAACAAAAGCTTCACGGCCTATGTGGCGATTGCCAAAACATGACGAATGTGTGAACAAGGCTCCTTCCAAGATGAAATCAGCCTTCTTTCGGAAGAGTAGGCCATTGCGGGCCGGTAGGTAACGGAGGATGAAAATGTACACAAAACCGCATACACACGGGGACTAGATGTAAGAAAAAGCACACCAGTGCTTAATTCCATCATCTCCACAAAGAAAAGTGAAAGAAAATGATGAAGATAAATCGTGAAATCAAAAGATCCTCTCCCTCCCTCCCTCCCTCGCTCTCTCCCTCCCCCCACCTCTCTCTACTCTCTCCTTCCTCACTCCTCAACACCTCCCACTCTCTCTCCCCTGTCTCTCTCCCCTCACATCTTTCTCCCCACCTCTCTCTCATCTCTTTCCATCTCTCTCCCCCTCTCTCTCCATCTTCTACCACCCCTCCCTCCATCTCATTCCCCACTACCCTCCATCTCTCCCTCACCCTCTCTCTCTCTCACCCTCTCTTCCCCCCTACCCCCCACCCCCCCTCCTCTCCCTCCCTCTCCGCCACAGCTAATGACAAGGAAGCCGTGAAAAAAATAAAAAAATAAAAAAAGAGTTATTTTATTTGCGAATGAAAAAAATCTTGGGTGGGGGGGGGGGGGGGGCCGGATAAATTACACTCAGAGGCTGAATCCAAAAGCACAGATGGACCTGAAAGGATCAGCTCATTTTCTAAAGTCCTTTCTTTTTTTCTTTTCCCCAAGCAATATAAATAGGTAAGTGCATCATACCGTCATTGCTGAGTGGTTTAGTACCGGTTCGACTTCAATCCCACGGGTCCACAAAGTCGTGGGTATCGAATCTCGGCAGGTCTGGTGAACAAGGGTAGCGAATTTTTTTTCAATCTCCATGTCAACATCAAGCGCAGACCTGCAGTGCCTTAATTTTTCTTCGAGTATATATAGAGTATATATATATATTTATATAAAATTATATATATATATATATATATATATAAATATATAATATATATATTTATATATATATATATATATATAAATATACTAGCAGAAATTCAAATATGCACGTTAAAGATCTCGTAATTCGTGTCAGATTCGGTACTTACGGAGTCACAAACGACTCGCATACATATTCCGAAGATCGGAATGCGGCTACCTTCATGGTGGGAAAAAAAACGGTCCGCATAGAACCGCAAAATCTGCCATATGGTGACCTCGAGCCTAGCCGAGGAACGAAAAATAAAAACATCCATCCTACAAAACAAGCCATTATCTGTTTTTCTTCTTCTGAACATTTTTCAGTTCACATCACACTAAATGTAATTGTATTCGTCGGGTGTGGATTTGAATACTGCTGGTGCATACACAGCCAGGTAAGAGAGAGAGAGAGAGAGAGAAGAGAGAGAGAGAGATAGAGAAAAGAGAGAGAGGAGAGAGAGAGAGAGCGAGAAGAGGAAGAGAGAGATAGTGTGTTGTGTTTGTGTATTTATTCATTTATATCGAGATAAATAGGAATAAAGCACTCAGGTGCTTTTTTACATTAGTCCCCGTGTGTAGCGTTTGTAAATTTTGGGTCGTCTGTTTCCATACCGCACACAATGGCCTACTCTTCCGAAAAGCGGAACAGGATTTTTGACGTGTCGTAAGATGTTCTGCCTAACGTTCGAAACACGGGCCTCTCGGTTTATAGTCTTATCCGAAGGATGAGAAGTTGTGTGTGTGTGTGTGTGTACTTTTTGTGTGTGTGTGTGTTGTGTGTATTTGTGAGAGAAGAGGGAGATCGAGAGAGAGAGACAGACAGACGAGAGACAGAGACAGAGAGAGAGAGAGAATAGAGAAAGATGTGTAAGAGAGCGTGAGGGAGATGGGGGGGGGGGGAGGGGGGGGGGGGGGGGGGGGGGGGGGGGGGGGGGAGAGTGGGAGAGGAGAGAGAAACAGACAACAGACAGAGACAGGGAGAGGGAAAGATGTGTAAGAGAGAAAGCGTGGAGGGAGAGACAGAGTTAAGAGAGAGAGAGAACAGTGAGAAGAGACAGAGAGAGACCCCACCACCACCACCACCCCAAAAACAAAATAAAACACCCAGAAAGACATATGACTGCCAGTAAATAAAAGAAGACATCTGGACAGCACGCTTTGCTAAACAAAGGGGAGGTCATTGTACAGAGGGAAAAAGCCTAACATTTATGTCACACGTCTATATTACGGATTCGTTTTGAGTGTGGGTTATTGGGTTTTTTTGGAGAAATATTGTTAAGGCAGTTCTGTATGTGTACACTTTTCTCTCACTCTCTCTCTCTCTCTCTTTGCCCTTTCTTTTGTATTGCTGTTGATGGTCCTCTCCTCTCTAAATAATAAATTAGTCTCGATAAAAACACACAAACAGTGGCACCACTCCCATCAAGCACACAGTTTGAGCTAAAAAAGTAAAATGCATAAAATAGAACTGTGCACAGCTTCATTTCTCCTTTTATATGTCAGCAAATAATAATATAAATATATATATATAAATATAATATATATATATATAGCGAGAGAGATAGAGAGAATATATGGGGTAATAATTTTGTTCAAGATTCGAAAAAAAAAATCACAACTTTGAAGGCAGCATTTGGGGAGTAATTGAGTAAGGACCATGCTTTGCCTGACCTGACTCGAGTTCGGCTCCTGGTTGAGCACTATCTTCAGAGGTCCCGCAGTGTTGAATCCACCACTCATCCTCTGTGTACGTAACAGCAAGACACCCTCCATACTTCAGAAAGTGGTCCTATTGCTGCCCTAAAGAATAAATAGATCTAAATTTCTCTGTACTACAACCGCTGCCATGCAAAAGACAAAATAGAAAGAGAAGAAAATAAATTAAAATGATAGTTGTGAATAAACGAATATGTACTTGTGGACGAAGACAAACGTCCAGCGAATTCTTTGGGCCTTAGTGCGGGATCCTTTTTTCTATAAAAAGATGCACCAGACCCCCTCTCTCTCTCTCTCTCTCGTCTCCGTCTCACTCCTCTACCTCTCTCTCTCTCTCTCTCTCTCTGTATTCAAGGAATGTTTCTTAAGCAAGTGCATCAAGGTACCAAATGCCTGATCTTGCTCAGAGCAACAAATGATGAGTAAAGGCACAGCTTGCTAGATATTTCGTTCATACCTATTAACAAAAGGTAGACAATGCCACTTCAGACTGTGTATTGAAAAACTGTTACGATATAATATGGACTGATATGCATGATTTCTACATTTGTTTCTTAGACATCATCTTTTTTGTGATTTATTTTTATTTTTTATTTTATTTTTTTTTTTTATACCACTTTAAGTCACGAGATTTCTCTGCGTAAATTCGGGCTGCTTCTCCCGGGGAGAGCGGTCGCCACAAGAGCATGCGCCACCCTTTTTTTCTTTTGGTCCAGCAACTGTTCTGGTGTTTCCCTATCAGAGGCTGACTGTTATTCTAAGAAATTTGCAGGGACAACTCTTTGTTGCCGTGGGTTCTTTTAACCGCGTGCGTTGAAAATTTTTGTGTAACACACGGGACCTTCGTTTTATCGTCTCATCCGAAAGATAGCGCCCAGAACCACCACTCATGGTCTAATGGATGGGGAAAAAATTTCGGGCCCAAAACGGGTATACAACCTCGCACAAAACACCCGACCCGGTACTTTTTCGCATTCTAGACAGGCGCGTATACCTCTAGACCCACCGATCCTAATTTATCCATGTTATTCTTTGAAATAAGTCCATGATAATGATGAGTATAGTCAGTGTTTTTCTACGTTGATGAGTTAACATCTTTACTTTTTTGTGGCATTTGCGTTGCCAAGATACATGATACGAATGAACCTTTGTTCCATCCCAAAGCCCAACAATGTATTGTGGCCCAGGCCAATTACATTAAAACATTCAGAGTTCTATCACTCCTCTCTCATATATATATATATAGATATATATATATATATATATATATATTTATATATATATATATATAATTATAGTATATATATACTAATATTCAACTATCTATAAATACACTCAAGACAATTAAGTTATGTATCCTAAACGCATAATGTTATTTCATTCTTTCCTTCTTTTTCTACGTCCGGTCTGCTAATCAGTGTGCATGTATAAAATATTATGGACATTATACAACGAGTATGTGGTGTGTAAGCATGCTCGCATGCCCACCCACCCCTCCCCCCCTCCCCCCCCCCCCACACACACACCGCATACTTGGAACAATGGCTAATATACACACACACCACACACACACACCACGCATGCATGCATGCATGCACTGACAACAGAACTGCTCCGCTTCACTGCACAGGAAACACGGATGAACAGCCGAACGCGTAGGGAAGAGTCTTATGCCGCGTTAAGTCCATGCATATTTCATTAACTGCATTTGCATCCGCGCACAAAACTCCCTCATTTGTGCCACGGATCACTAACCGCGCGCTAGCAAAGGTGTGTGTACATCTGCGTGCGTGTGTGGTGTGTGCGTGTGTGAAGGTGGTGAGAGGGTTGCTGGGTGGTCGTGTTGTGTGTGTGTGTGTGCCTGCAAAAAAAACCTCACAACGCCTTCAATATCTGATTCACATGCAAACAGCTGGGGTTCAGATCCAACAGACCATTTCATCTGCAGATAGTAAGTAGCTTTTTGAGGGGCTGGTATGCGCATAGGGGTGTTTGGTTCGTTTGTGTGTGTGTGTGGGTGGTGGTGGGTGGGTGGGGGTAGGGTTGTTCGTTTGGGGTGCTAGCTCCTTTGTTGTGTGTGTAGTGTGGTGTTGTGGGGGGGGGGGGGGGGGGGGGAGGGGGGGGGGTTTCAGAGGATGCTGGTAATTTGTTGAGGGGGGGGGGGGGGCTGGTTTTGTTTGTGTGTGTGTGTGAGGGGGGGGGTGCTGATCGATTGGGGGGGAGACTGTTCGTTTGTGTGTGTGTGTGTATGTGAGTGTGTGTCTGGTTCCTTTTGTGTTGTTTGTGCGCGAACGCGCGGAGCGTGTGTGTGTGTGTTAGGGGGGGGGGGGGGCTGGTTCATTGGGAGGGGGGGCAGGTGCTGTTTGTTGAGGGTGTTTGCCTTTGTTGAGGGGGGTGCTGGTTGTGAGGGTGTTGCTTTGTTGAGTGGTGCTGTTCGTTTGAGGGTGTTGCTATTGGTGAGGGGGGGGTGCTGGGTTTGTTTGAGGGTGTTGCTTTTGTTGAGGGGGGGGTGCTGGTTTTGTTTGAGGGTGGTTTGCTTTGATGAGGAGTGCTGGTTTGTGAGGGATGGTTGCTTTTGTTGAGGGGGGGTGCGGTTTGTGAGGGTGTTGCTTTGGTTAGGGGGGTGGCTGGTTTGTTTGAGGGTGTTGCATTGTTGAGAGGGGGGGGGGGTGCCCTGGTATAATTGGGTTAAATAAAAAATTTGAACAGATGAAAAGAACAGTGAGAAATGCTACTGACGTTCTTCTGATCATGTCTTTTTATCCTGTCATTTCTTTCCTAGCAGCAACACATCAGTACAATTAAATTGTCGGCTGTGTGCTACAGCCCACCCTGACGATTCCAACACAGTCTCCGCTTGTATTAATTTTCTTGCTCCTTCATTCGAGACAAATACCATGTATGCGTGTGTGTGTATAATGTCCTGTCTGTTCTCCTATTTGACTGTCTGACTGCCGCCTGTGTGTTGTGTGTGTTTGTGAAACTGTGTGCATACTGCGCACAGACGAAAACAAGAATTATAATATAACCCCGTGCGTGTATGTGTGGATGCGATGAGCGCGTGCGTGTTTATGAGAGCGCGTGCGTGTGTAATGTGTCAGTGCGGGGCGCGCCACAGCGCGCGTTTATGTTGTCCGTGTTTGTGTACTCGCTCGCGTGCGCGTGCTCACAAGTTCGAGCTCGAAATCTCTCTCCCTCCCTCCTTCCCTTCCTACAACCTCCCCTCCGCCCCCTCAAACCCAGCTCTGTCTCTGTGCAGAGTTAATTTCAAGGAAGCCGTGAAAATGATAAGTTAGTTGCGTGGGGGAAAAATCGGTGTCAGATCAGATTCCACTCACAGAGGAAAAGCAAGTCTGATTAGATGGGAAATGGATACACTCCCTTTCGGTTGTTTTTTTTTAAAAACACACGTTTTCTATGCATTTTTCCAAGTCATGATATTTCGTGCGTTTAACATAGGACGCATAGCTGATGGTATAAGACCGTTCGACTTCAATCTCATGGGTCCATGAAGTCGTGGGTTCGAATCTCGGTTGCGTCTGGTGAATTAACCGTGGGCATTTTTTTTTTTTTTACAATCTCCTAGGTCAGTGTCAAGGGTAGACCTGCCAGTGCCTTAATTCTCTTCGTTTTTTTTTAAAATGCAGAAGAAAAAAAAATATACATGTTAAAGATCCCGTAATTCATGTCAGCATTCAATGCGGTGGGTTACAGAGACACACAACAAAATTAATAAACCAGCAAACACCACCCGTAATCGGAATGGCGGCTACCTTCATGTGGGTAAAAAACGACTTTGCAATACGCAAAATCTCACCATTGGTGAACCTGGGAGCTCTAGCCGAAGATTGGAAACAAATAATGAGTTACATCAGAGAGGCTCTTTTTCCGTTACATGTTCTATTCATGTTGATTTCAAACGTGACATTGGTACGTTTTGAATATGTCAGCTGCGCTCACACATTTGTGTGCGATTTTCACGCAACAAGTACTTGTCTACGTGTAAAAAAAAAAAAAAAAAAAAAAAAAAAAAAAAAAAATGCACTACACACGCACGAGACCATGTAACGCGCGTACGCACCACACAAACACACAGCACACACATACCGAAGCACGCACGAGCACACAATACACTCACAACACACACTCCACATACGCACAAAACGCATGCACACAGAGCAAGCACCAGACAGACACAACATACACACAATTATTAAAAGTAAAAATAAAAGTTTGACTAATGAATTTGACTTTGACGCAAACACACACTACACACACACACATACACAACACACACATGCACTTAAACACACTGAATGTGGCGCATGCGCAACATGCCTTTTCTTGTCCACTCCCTGCACTATACACACACACACACACACACACACAAACACACACACACACACACACACAAAACACACACACACGATGCGAATCAAATTTATTTCTGTTAACTTTTTCTATAGGTCTATCAACAAATTACTATACGAGTGCAAGCATACGCGGGGTGTTCAGGAAACCATTTTGTTTTTTATATCGAGGATAATGGAATAAGCACTCATGTGGGGCTTTTTTAATATCCAGTCCTCGTGAAACATGCGTTTGAAAATTTATCATCTGTTCCACTCCCAAGGGCCCCCTTTTTCAAAAAACGAAAGGTTTTGCTCTTCGCACAGGGGAAACTTTTTTTATGTCTCATCGAAGGTTTTTTTTGGGGGAGGGGGAGTCGGCACTGTTTTTAACCCAAAAAAAATATCCCCTTGAAGGGGATCGCCCCCGGGTCATAATTGCGGCACAATGTTCAAAACCATTTAGGTATCCCCCCCAATGACGTATGCATTTGTGTGCACAAAATGCAGCCTGATTTTTTATGGTATTGTTGTTTTTGGGCTGGTGTGGTTTTGTGTGCGCGGGTGCGGCGGTGTGGTGTTGGGTTGTGTGTGTGGACTTTAGTTTTCTCCCCCCTGACATTTCCCAGGAAACCAAAAAAGGTCAAAGGGGAAAATTTAGACTACGAAAGGGGAGGGATGCACAATCGTTTTCCAATCCTGTTTGTATGCCGTAATCCGGACTCCCCGACAGTTTTATTCGGGAGGGGTTTTGGTTTTGTTTTTTTTTTTGTCACTAGTTACTAGGTTTTTTTTTTTAAATTTCTGGGGTCTGTTGGGTTCAATACAAACCCCGATTCTCCAAGGACGTTTGCAAGGTTTTTTAACACTCCAAAATTGCTCTCTACTTTCCCCCTTTTCTCCGTCCCCCTCTCCCCTCTCTCTTCTCTCTCTCTCTCCTCTCTCTCTCTTTCCTTATTGTATGCATTTTTCCTTTTCAAATTGAAATACCCCCTTGTAAAAGGCCAATAGCTTAAAATTTTAAAACCCGGTCCCTTCTTCTCTCTCTCTCTCCTCGTCTCTTTCCCTCACCCCCTCCCCCTTTTTTAAACTTTCCCTTTTCAAAGAACCCCCCCCTTTGTTTCAGGCCAAAAGTCTTACAATTAAAATCCAGAGTCAGTCCTCTCTTCTCCCCTCTCTCTTCTCTCTCTCTCTCTCTCTCGCTCCCCCTCCCTTTAAGTTAGAGCCTTTTGAGAATCTTTTTTTAAGCAATCAGTCTTTTTTTCCTTTTTTTTCCTTTTATTTTTGGATTTACTACATTTCAGTTATAAACATTTTAATACCCCCAAAAGGGGGCCTTGGCTTACAGAAAAAAAAAATCCGAATCTCGGGCTCGTCCTTCAATAGACATAAAAACCCCGGGCCCCCGTGGGGAAAAGCACGCAAAAAATCTTGCACACATTTTTAAATCCCTTTTCCGCTTTTGAAAGAGTGGGCCACTGGTCCCGGGGGGAAACGGATGACAAACTTAAAAAATTTTGCATACACACGGGACTGGAGTAAAAAAAACCATATAAGTGCTTATTCCTTATCCTGAAAAAAGAATGAATAAATAAAAAAAAAAGAACTCTCTCTCTCCTCTCTCTCTTCTCTCTTTTCCCCTCCTCTCTCTGTGCGTATCTGCCCCGCGCGCGCCGCAAGCGGTGTTTGTGTCTGTACCCTGAAAAAAAACCCCACACTTCTTTTTGATCACCATGTAGAATAGAGCCACAACCCCCCCATCCACCCTACCCCCCCCCCTCTTTTGTTGTTGCTCTCCAATCTCCCATCCGCCCCACATATGTTTTCCTTTGACAACCAATCCCTTTCTTCTGCGGGGATTTTGGGCAGTCCTTCCTCATGGATTTTTGACAGATGTGGTGTAGCCTTCAAGGGTGCCCACACACACACAACCACACCACACACACTCACCCCTAAAAACCCCCCCCCACCTTCCCCCCCCCCCCCCCCCCCCCCAACAACAACACACGATGACTCCCCTTCAAAAAAAAACAACCCAACCCAACGAACAAAAATTGCGAACTAAACCCTTCTTCTAGAGCCCACCCCATGATTCTGAACAAGATTGGGGGGAGCCTTTAAAGGTAAAGCAGGGCGGGGGGGGGGGGGGGGGGGGGGGGGAACGAGGTGGGCATCGGGGTTTTAAAACGAAAAGGGGCTGTATAGTGGCTGATGCAATCACAAAGACGATCGCCCCCCGCTGAAAAGGGAGAGTTTTGGGCTTTCTTGCAGAGTCATTTTCCCTTTGCATTCCCCTCCCCTGCTGAATTGTCTCCTTCCATGTCCTATCCCCCCCTCCTCCCTCTTCTCCCCCTCTCTTTGCTAAATATCCCTGGGTCTCTCTGTGTCTGTCTCTCTCTTGTTTTTCTCCTTTGTCATCGTTATGAAACTTTGTAACTAACTCTCTCTTCTCTCTGTCTGTCTTCTTCTCTCGGGTTTTCTTCCTCCCATCTCATCGTTCATGTAACTTTTTGTAACCAATCTCTCTCTCCCCCTCTCTCTCTCTCTCCTCCTCTCTCTCCCCTCTCTCCCCTCTCCTGTCGCCCCTGTTCCTCTCTCTGTTTCTTCCTGCCATCTCATCTTCAGTAACGTTTGTAACTAATCCTCTTTTCTCTCATTTCTCTTTCTCTGTCTCGTCTCTCTCTCCCCTTTTTACACGAATGCTTTAACCAACCTTGAACGACTGATATTCTTTGTACTCCTTTGTTTTTCTCATCACCCAGGCTTTTGTGCGTAATGGGAGATGTTTTTAAAATTCGCGCTCACGCGGCAAAAGCACGTAGGCGCGCCCCACAACGCACACATAAAAAAACACACACGCCACACAGCACGCACCACGCACCACACACACACACACCACACTCACACACAAACTATGCACACATGTTTTTCAAAATTCCCCACCATTTTTTTTTTACTGCACCGTATCCTTTTTCAGCCCTACACACCCATACGACAACACACACACACACACACACACACAAAACACCACAACACCAAAACACACCAAAAAAACACACCCCACAACCCCACACTCCTCTCTCTTTTCTCTCCAACACAAAACACACACCACAAAAACACACGCACACACGCACACACACACACGTACCTCTCTCTCTCTCTTTTCTCCAACACACACACAAAGCACCTCTCCCTCTCCCTACACACACAACTCTCTTCCTCTCCCCAAACAGCACAAACAACCACACACGCTTCTCTCCTTTTCTCTCTCTCCTCTCCCCCAAAACACAAACCACACACACACGCACTCTCTCTCTCCTTTTTCCCCCACACAAAAACCCCAAACACACACACACGCACCCCCCTTTCCCCCTTCTCTCTCTCTCTCTCTCTCTCCCCCCCTCTCCTCTCTCTCTCTCTCTCTCTCTCCCAACACACACAACACACAACCCCCCCAATCTCCTCTCTCTTTCTCTCCCCAAAACACACACACACACGCACCTCTCTCTCCCTCTTTTCTCCCACAAAACACCACACAAAACACCCACAACGCACTCTCTCTCTCTCCTCCAACACCACACACACACACGCACCACGCACACCCCACGCCCCACAACGACCTTGCTTTCTGAAATCATCCCCCCGGTAGGATGATTTTTTCCCCTGGGAAAAATTGCCCCCCCCGCCCCCCCCCACCCTTATTTCCGCCCCCCCCCCCCCCCCCGCCGCCCCAACCCCCCCCCTACCCTCACCCCAACTCTTTTAGTTTTTTTGGGTTTTGGGTCATAAAGATAGCGCAATTTTATTTTTTAAACTGACATATTCAAATTTTTCCATTTAGTTTTTTGCACCAGTAAAAACCTTAGACACTGCAGTTTAAAAAAAACAAAAACCCGCCTCATGATAAATGTTTTCTATTTTGTTTTTGGTGACAAAACAGTAAAAAGCATACAAAACTCGCGCTCGATGGTCCCCCAAAAAAAAAAAATCTAACACATCACCCTCTTCGCGATCTCTTACTGGCTGCCTGTCTCACAGGACTGAAGTATAAGCCAAACCCCTGTTTCAAAAATGTCTCCACAAATCGCACCCCCTTTTTCTCGGCTTCTTCCCTGTATCTCCATCCCCTTCCCCCTTTGCTCAGCTGCGATACTTTTTTGCTTTCAAAACCCAATTCAACAAACCCTGTTGGTACCCCTCTTTCTCTGTTTTTTGGTCCACCACCTGGAATAAAAATTCCTCTTCCCCCGCCAAAAACCTTCATTGATACCTTCAAATCCAGCCTCAAAACGCACTTATTTCCTACCTGCATTTCCCCTCTATCGTTTCCCACTTTTTCAACAGCATCCCTTTACCTCCTTCATCACCACCTGTATGTGTATGTGTTGTTGTGTGTTTTGTGTGTTGGGGTGTGTGTGTTTTGTGGTGTGGTTGGGGCATTAACTTGAAATATCTTAGTTATTGAGGAAAGTTGCATGCGTTAAATGATTGATGCAAGCGCTTCGATTTGTTTTTTTACAAGATTCAGCGTAATATATATTCCCTATATTATTGTTAATTAAAAGCCTAGCCTTTCCAAAAGAATAAAAGGGAAAAAGGAAACGGTAAAGGGCACCAAAAAAGGGAGAAAAACGTAAAGAAGGGGGTTACGGAAGAAAAAGGGAAATTTTTAAGGCAGAAACAAAGAGAGGGGAAAAAAAGAGGAAAATCCTAGCACAGAATTTCCAAGCGTGGGGATCTATTATACTGAAAGCCCCCCCGAATTTTCCCCGGGGGAGGGTGGAATGCACTTGTTTTTTAAAAAACAACAAAATCAATCTTCATATCAGGCCCCTTTTCAAAAGAAAGAGGATAAGGGGTGGTGTGTGTTTGTGTGTGTGTCGTGCGTGTGGTGTGTGTTTGTGTGTGTGTTTTTGTGTGTGGGCGTGCGTGTGTTGTGTGTGTTTGTGGTTTCGTGGTGGTGGTGGTTGGGGTGTGGTTTTGGTGTTTTTTTGTGTTCGTGCGTGTGTGTGTGTGGTTTGTGTGTGGTCTGGTTGTTTGTGGTTCGTGCGTGTGTTGTTTTTTGTGATAGTGTGTGTGTTTGTGTGTTATTATTTTCATTAATTTTTTTTTTTTTAAAATATTACAAAATAGAAAAAGCAGGGGGGAAAAACACAAAACAAGGACACAAACCCTCAAAACAACAAAAAAAACAACAAAAAACCCGCAGGGGGGCGGGGTAGCTCAGTGTCGGGGCACCCCTTTCCCCACCAAATTTAAACAGCGTCGAGCTGGTTTCCAGTTGGGTGGGTACCCTTTGCCCCTTGGCTTAGTACAGTTCCCCCCGTTTAGCCACTGTAAATGGTACCTGCCCTCTTTAGGTCGGGAAGGAAAAAAAGCGAGGGAGAGGAGATGGGGCCCGCCCTCAATATGCTGGCCCTAGAGAAGTGAGGTCTCTGACGCCTCGCTCCCCTACGACCTTATAGGTTATGGGACTCCTTTACCTTTACCTTTTTTTTAAACCAACCCGCAACAAAAAACCCAAAACACCCACAACAAAACAAAAAACCCGTATCCCGAAGACTTATTTTCTAAGCAAAGACAGACCATATCAAAAAATTACCAGCCCCCTTTCTGAAACATATAAATTTTGTTAAACATGGTCATGAGGGGGAAAAACAGAAACAAACAGATCTCCAAAATACAACATAATTCTAATAGCAATAGAAACCTTACATCCAAAATTTTATATTACATAATACCACTTCGTAATACATACATACATGATAGAACATACAACATACATACATACATACATACACAACACATGCATACATACATTAAAAAATAAAAATTCAAAACATTACATACATACATACATGCATAAAACATAATTTTCATACAGCATGCAACATACACACATACATACATAATACATACATACTACATACATCATACTACATACATACATACATACATACATAATATATCCTTCGGGGAGAAAAAACCGAAAGGGTCCCTGTGCGAAGCACGCAAAACCCCCTTGCGCACACGTGAAATCCCGTTCGCTTTTCGTAAGGTAGGCCATTGTGTGCCGGGGGAAAAGATGACAGAATTCACAAATCCGCATACACACGGGGGCTAGATTAAAAAAGCACATAAGGCTTATTCCCCTTATCCCGATATAAAAGAATAAAGAAATATACATACAACATACACACAACACAAACACACATCATACATACATACAACAACATACAACTAAAAATAATACATACATAACTACATACATACATAAACAAAACACAATTACACAACACCCCAAAAATATCATACATACATACATCATACATAATACAATTTTACTACTGCCCCTACTACAAATTTTAAAAACACTGCATACATAAACATACATACATACATACATACTACATCATAATCATACAACATACATACAACTACATACATAATCCTTCGAGAACATAAAACCGAGGCTCCGTGTGCGAACGCACGGGAGACCCTCTTGCGACCCTGAAAAACCTGTTCCGCTTTTCGTAAGGTAAAACCATTTGTGCGGTGGGAAAAAAATGACGAATTCCCCAAAACCGCATCACACGGGGACTAAATTAAAGAGCACATAAGTGCTTATTCCATTATCCTGATATAAAAGAATAAAGAAAAAAAGAAATTTTACATATATACAACACACACCACAAAACCACACAAACATACATATACATTAAACAACATACAAACCCCCACAACACATTACACACACACACCAACACAAACCACACAACAACACACACACCCCCCCCAAACCACACACACAAACATACATACTACATCAAACTAATACTACTACATAATACATACATACATAATAATACTACATACATAATATATACATACTACAAATTGCGACCCAAAAATTAAATCCCGAGGAAAATTCCCTTTAAATAGGGGGCAGAATAGCCTAGTGGTTAAGCTGGGCTCGGACTGCGGCCCGGGTTCAAGCCCCCAAACCGGGCACCCCCTTTTTAAAAAAGAAATTTTTTTTCCCCCCGGAATTAACATCAGTACCGACTCCCCTTCCCAAGTCCTTTGGGTGAAACTGAAACCGGGTCCCCTGTTTCAAACGCAGCAACCCCTTTCGACAAAGGAAAAAACCCCCTTTTGCCTTTCAAAAGGCTGTCTATTTCGACCCGCAGAAGGGGAAAATTATTTTCTTTCCAAAAACAAACAAAAAAATCCCCCTGCACACCGGTGTCGGGTTTTCACATCATTCCTGAAACGAAATACAGCTTTCCTTAAAGGTAAGTGGGGATAAAAAGGGTTTATACGCAAAAAAATTCACCATTTTACGAAACCTGTAGCTCTAGCCCAAAAACGAATCAACAAAAAACAAAAAAAGAGAAAAAAAAACAAAAAAGAAAAAAAACCCTTCAAAAAAATTTTCCTCAGCAGAGAATTGAAACCCCGGGGGCCCCCCGGTGGGGGTGCGCACTCCCCCTTTTTTCCCCCTTTCCCCCCCCCACCACTTTCCCCCCCCCCACCGCTTCCCTCCCCCTTCCCTTCCTCCCCCTTTCCCTTCCCTCCCTTTCCCTTCTCTTCCCTCCCCTTCTTTTTCCCTCCCCTCCCCTTCCCTCCCCTTTCTTCCCTCCCCCCCCCTCCTCTTCCCCCCCCTTCCCTCCTTTCCCCCCTTTCTTTCCCCCCCCTTCCCTTCTTTCCCCCCCCTTTCTTCCCTCCTCTTCCCTCCCCTTCCCCTTTTCCTTTCCCTTCCCCCTTCTCTTCCCCCCCTTCTCTTTCCCTCCCCTTCCCCTCCTTTTTTCTCTTCCCCCCCCTTCCCTTCTCTTCCCTCCC
>CM054158.1:37371920-37374211 GCA_028751875.1 Rapana venosa | reverse complement strand
TATATATATATTATATATATAATAATATATATATTATATATATATAATATATAATATTATACACGTGTTTCCCTTAAGCACACTACACCTTTAGCTCGGGTTATGTAGTATCTTCTATAATATGCTAGTCGGAAAAAAAATTTGCTGATTTAACAGATTTCTTTAAAATTATGAAAAAAAAATGCACTTGTGTACTTGTTTTTCTTTCTTTTTGTTGTTCTTGGTGGTGGTTTTTTTTGGTTTTTTTCGTTTAGTTGGATGTTTCTTTGGTTGTTGTTTTTTTGTTGTTGTTGTTGTTTGTTGTTGGTGGGGTGGTGGTGGTGGGTGGTGGGGGGTGGTGGTTTTTTTTGGGGGGGGATTGATGACATAGAGCAATACCGGGTAGCCCAAAAAGAAAGTTGGAAATGATCATAAGATGAGATGCCTGTATTCCTACATGTTGACCCCTGCGCATGCATATTGCGGTTAGGAAGCTAGCAACGACAAAGGACTAAGGGAGGGGGGGGGGGGGGGTGCACTGTTTGCTGAAAAGTTTTTAGTTTTTTAAAAAATAAATTAAACCCTCCAAAGTACAGTTAATCAAGTGGTTGCCTGCACTTGGTTTCCTTCACTACAATGTCATCATTAAAACCTGCCAGTTTTGTGCAAAATCACACGAGCTTTGAGTCAGAGGCTAGTGTTTCACTCACACACACACAAAGAAAGTTTTCATGTGTATAGTAGATGCCTTAGTACGTACAGTAGGGATGCAAACAGTAATGCAGGAAAACAGAAGGAAAAAAGTAACAAAATCGAAAGCAGGGGTTAGCCCGTATATTATCCTCCTTTCTCTCCCCCCCCCCCCCCCCACCTCACCACGGCCACCAGAACCCCCCCCCCCCCCCCACCCACCTACAAAACACACCCCCAAAACACACCACAGTGACGCCCCCCCCCCCCCCCCCCCCCCCCCCCCACACACACACCACAATCACCACACAACCACTACCAACCCCATTTTTTTCGTTTTAATATCACTTTAAGTGAACAACGTAAAATTGAAGACACAACCACCACCCCCCCCTCACAACACCCCCCCCCCCCCAACCCTCCCCCCCCCCCCCCCCCACACACACACACCCTATCCCCCCCCCCCCCCTCACACACAACACACACACACATACACCCTTCCTTAAACTGCACGTATTGCTTTCCCGCCACCACTCACTCTGTCTTCTGTGGCTGTCCACGCTTCATTAAATCAATCACAATGAACTCTACTAATCTCCCCACACCTCTCCCCACCCCACCCCCCTACCCCCCCACCCCACCCCCCCTCCTTGCTAGCCACCAGCCTAGAGACAATCTTTCATATTCCTGTGTTTGTTGTTGTTGTTGTTGTTGTTGCTGTTGTTTTTTGTACTGGTGAAAAGCCATGTGAAGCTGCGATAATGCTGTTGCACATGAAGAAGGAAGGAAGACCTTGAACTGGGGTTTACATTGATTCTCTGTTGTGTTGTTGAGAGGAGGAGGGAGGGAGGGAGAGGGAGGAAAGGGAGAGGGAGGGAGGGAGAGAGAGAGAGAGAGAGAGAGAGAGAGAGAGAGAGAGAGAGAGAGAGAGAGGGAGAGAGAGAGAGAGAGTGTGGTGTTTTTGTGCGGTGAGGGGGTGGGGATGGGGGGGGGGGGGGGGGGGGGGGGGGGGGTAGGAGCAAAAGATGGTGGAAGGTCGTATATTGACCAGTGCTCAAATCAAATAAAGAAATATGGCGAAACACCAGTCTTGTAACTTAAGCTTTTTTTTTTTTTGTCTGACATCACTGCTATCCTTTTTACTCAATATTATTCCTCCTGTGAATTTCTTTTCTAAAAGGTTGAAATGTGAAGTTCAGTTTCATTAAATATCATAAAATGCCGAAGAAACCTTAAAGTATTTTTTTAAACAAACTGAAACTATCAACAATTTCTATTAAAAAAACACCCATTTATGATTTATAGTGTTACTGTCTTTGTAACAAATAGAGACAAACTATATTTATCATGCCCAAACTTTTTAAATCACAATTTGGGACAACTTAATTTATGCCCATACTTTAAATCCCAATTTGGGACAACTAAATTTATGCCCAAACTTTTTAATCACAATTTTGGACAACTTAATTTATGCCCAAACTTTAAATCACAATTTGGGACAACTAACTTAATATATGCCCAAACTTTAAATCCCAATTTGGGACAACTTAATTTATGCCCAAACTTTCTAATTCACTTCCTACGTCTCAATCTCAACGGAGACACTTAAAGACTCCGACCAA
>CM054158.1:37359420-37366920 GCA_028751875.1 Rapana venosa | reverse complement strand
GAGAGAGAGAGGAGAGAGAGAGAGAGACGCAAACGCAATTTTATTTCACGAGGGTAATAAATTAAAGTTACAAGACTTTTTTTCCGCATCCAGCCCTCAAAAAGAAAAGAAAAGAAAAGAAAAAGCTGTAAGAAAAACAAAAGCATAACTATGATACATATGAAAATGCGCGCGCGCACGCGCGTGTGTGTGTGTGTTTGTGTGTAAATGTGTGACTCTGTGTGTGTGTGTGTACTTGCTTGCTTTATATCTTTGGCTGGGCGGGCTCTTTTCTACATGGGGAGCTATGTATGTACTGGCTGACTTGCCATTGTACGTACATCTTCCAACCCCCATTCAATTTGTCTTCAGGAACCAAATAATGGCAAGCCTCCCTGCACTCCGCTCTTCACTTGGTGCCATGCATGCAGTTTCTACACAACTCCAGAGGTTCACTGAGTTTGATGCTGTGAAATATATATTTTTTTAAATCAACAACAAAAAAGGGTTGTCTTTGATTGAATACACGACAGCATCAGTATAATGGTCTGAAAGTCATGCATTTATTTATCTTAGGTCACTCCTTTCGCATCAGTTTCGGAAAGTTTTCTTTAGACACACTCTCTGTTGTTTCTCTGTCTGTCTGTCTATGTCTGTATGTCTGTCTATCTGTCTCTCTCTCTCTGTGATTCAGATTCAGATTCAGAATATTGTATTGCCATTTAAGTAAAGTAGACTTATTTGACACAACAAAAACATCAATTATAATTATTGTCTCTTTTGGCTTAAAGTGATGTACACTAAAAAAAACCCAACATGCTGCATTCTACTTCTCTGTGAGTGAGTGAGTGAGTGAGTGTGTGTGTGTGTGTGTGAGTGTGTGTGTGTGTGTGTGTGTGTGTGTGTGTGTGTGTGTGTGTGTGTGTGTGTGTGTGTGTGTGTGTGTGTGTGTGTGTGTGTGTGTGTTGTGTGTGTTTGTAAGTGTGTGTGTGTTTCTGGAGACACTGACAATCAAAAGACAAGGCGAGCATACGATTTTGTTGACATTATTCGCAAAAGAGGAGAAAAACAAAAATAATATGGATATTACAGATCAGTTCCTGTATTTCGACAACTACGTGATGTATGGGCCCAACAACATAATAAAATACACTTGTTTTCGTTATACAGACAGAAAAACAGTAGGGGTTTAGCAGTATATGATTTTATCTTTCGGATGAGACTATAAACCGAGGCCCCGTGTGCGAACGCATGCAGAACATCTTGCGCACACGTTAAATCCTGTTCCGCTTTTCGAAAGAGTAGGCCATTGTGTGCAGGTGGGAACAGATGACAAAATTTACAAAACCGCATACACACGGGGACTGGATGTAAAAAAAAGCACATGAGTGCTTATTCCATCATCCTCGATATATATAAAAAAAAAGTCATCTGAGCGCTTTGATTTGTTGCTTTACAAGATTCAGCGCTACATAAATTCCATACATTCTTCTTCTTCTTCTTCTTCTTCTTCTTCTTATCATTATTTAGTTTCAGCTTCGCAAAGACAAAAACAACCGGCCACATTGTGCACTGTGGGTGAATCGTTTGATAAAAAAAAGAAAAAAAGAAAAGAAAAAGAAAAATCCCTTTAAAAATAAAAATAAAAGAATCGTAAAAAGAGAAGAATGAAAACATGCACGAGAAAAAGAGACCTCACATCCCTCCCTCCTCCCCCACAACAAAACAAAACTACATACAGTGATGTATCAGTTTGCCCTTGCCAAATGGCAGCTCGCTCTTGTGTGTGTGCGTGCGTGTGTGTGCGTGTGTGTGTGAGTGTGTGTGTGTGTGTGTGTGTGTATGTGTGTGTGTGTATGTGTGTGTGTGTGTGTGTGTGCGTGTGTGTGTACGTGGGTGTGTGTGTTTGTGTGTGTGTGTGTTTGTGTGTGTTTGTGTGTGTGTGTGTGCGTGTGTGCGTGCGTGTGCGTGTGAGTGTGTGTGTGTGTGTGTTTGTTTCGGGTTGTGTTGTGTTTTTACTGTTTTTTCATTATTTTTTGTTTTAACGTATCAAAGTGTAATCTGGGTTGTTTTTTCAAACAAAATCTTTGTGGTAAAAGACACTTCTTAAAGGTCATTCGAGATCTCTTTCTCTCTGTCTCTCTCTCTCTCTCACACACACACGCACGCACGCACACACACACACACACTAAACCCTGACCGACCCCTACTCAACCATCACCACAAACAAACGCAAAGACCCTTTTTAGTCCCCCCTCCCCCCCCCCAACACACTTCTTTACTACTTCTCTTATTAAAACCATCTGTCCCTTTAACAAACTTCCCAATCTTGTACACACAAAGAGTCCATCACCTCAACGACAACATATATTTCAAAGTCTGAAGATCTTACCGTACACGCGCACACACACACACACACACACACACATACACACACATACACACAAACACATACACACACATACACACACACACATACACACACATACACACACACAACACCACACACACACACGTACACACACACACACGTACACACACACACAACACACACACACATACACTCACACACACACATACACACACACACACATGCTATTTCATTCCATTCCATCCCAACCCAGCACCGCTCTCTCTCCCTTCCCCCCCCCCCCCCCCCCCCTGTCCCCCCCTCCCCAACCCCCACCCTGCCCCCCTCCCCTTTCAATTTAAATGGAGAATTTGCGTGGATAAATTCTAGACTCGGTAGGTACATGGCGATTTATAAGTCTGGCGAGGAAAAGAAAAAGAAAAGAAAAGAAGAGAAAAGAAAAGAAAAAGAACAGAAAAGAAGAGAAAAGAAAAGAAAAGAAAAGAAAAAGAACAGAAAAGAAAAGAAAAGAAAAGAAAAAGAACAGAAAAAGAAAAGAAAAGAAAAAGGACAAGAAAAAAGACAAGAAAACCAACAACGAAAAAACAAAAACAAAATAAAACCCCCCAGTTGAGGAGGTAAAGTGGCTTTTCGCGCGTGTTAGTGTGTGTGTGGGGGGGGGTGGGCTGGGGGTGTATGTGTGGGGGGTGGGCTGGGGGTGTATGTTAGTGGGGGTGGGGGTAGGGGGGTAGAGGGTATGTTAGTGGGGGTACGGGGCGGTATTCTAGTGCGATGGGCAGTCCATCACACAAACTTCTCTCTCTCTCTCTGTCTCTCTCTTTCCTGTCTTGCCAGGGTTCATTCCAAGCATCCATCTCTCTGTCTTTCTCTGTCTCTGTCTCTCTCGCTCGCTCGCTCTGTCTCTCTTCCTCTCTGTCTGTCTCTCTATGTCTGTCTGTCTCTGTCTCTCTCTTCCTCTCTGTCTCTCTCTATGTCTGTCTGTCCATCTCTCTCTCTCTCTCTCTCTCTCTCTCTCTCTCTCTCTCTCTCTCTCTGTCCATCTCTCTCTCTAACTGTCTGTGTCTCAGTCTCTTTCTGTCTCTCTCACTCTCTGTCTCTCTCCCTCCGGTCCCTCTCCCCCCTCCCTTCCCTCTCCCTCCCCCCCCCCCCCCCCCCCCCCCCTCCTCCTCTCTCTCTCTCTGGCCATCAATCACATCGCCCCTACAATACAACCCCGGCCAACCTGAGTTGACGTGAAGAATGGCTGTATGGTGTAATCATAGCCACACCACATAAGCACGTGCAGTTGGGGGACTGACTCCTTGGTAGCCTGGCCAAGAGACGGTAGCTAGGTAGGTAGGTAGGTAGGTAGGTAGGTTGGAAGATAGGAAGGAAGCCTAGATAGACTACACTACACTAGACTTTTCTAGACTAGACTAGACTAGACTTACTTACTTACTACCACTGTTCACAGGGCTGACAAATGTACGGCCTGCCTGTCAGTGCCTTCCTCAGATCAGGGGGTCTAGTCTATCCTTACGCAATCACTATGATAAACGCGCATAGCTGTCGTCGTTTCTTGGGGTCGTGTGTGTCGTGTGTGTGTGTGTGGGGAGGGGGTGGAGGGGGGGTGGTGAGGGGGGTGAGTGAGGGTGGGGGTGGGAAGTGAGGGGAGTGGGTGTTGGGGTGGTGGTGAGTGTGTGTGGGGATGGGGGAGGGGTGTGTGTGTGTGTGTGAAGGTGTGTTGTGTGTGGGGGGGGGGGGGGGGGGAGGGGGGGGTTGAGTGTGTGTTGTGTGTATGTGTTGTTGTTGTTGTTATTAGTAGTTAGTAGTAGTAGTAGTAGTAGTAGTAGTAGTAGTAGTAGTATCACCATCATCATCATCATCTCATTATTAGTAGTAGTAGTAGTAGTAGTAGTAGTAGTAGTAGTAGTATATTTCGAGGATAATGGAATAAGCACTCATGAGCTCTTTTACATCCAGTCCCCCGTGTGTGTATACAGTTTTGTTAAGTTTTGTCACCCGTTCCCACCGGCACACAATAGCCTACTCTTCCGAAAAAGCGGAACGGGTTTTAGCCTAACGTGTCCGCAAGATGTTCTGCAAGATTCCCCCCCCCCCCCCACCCACCCCCACTCTGTGTGTATGTATGTAGAGTATGGGGGGGGGGGGGGGGGGGAGGTGAGTGACTGTGTGTGTAAAAGTGTGTGTAAGTGCGCGCGCGCGCGCGCCCGTATATTATGCGTGTACCCAGTGTATGACTGCGAACGTGCGTATCAGACATCTCCTGCCTTGCCGAAAAAGCATCACATAAAAAGCACGCAGGCGTTTTGTGACTCATCCTCTTCTTTTACATAACCATGTATGTACACGGTGTGCTGAAAGGTACTTCAGCTATGCGGCGAGCGTGCGTTCATGCGCGCGCGCGCGCATACACGCTCACATACAATCATGCACACAGAGATAGACACACACACATACACATACATACATACACAGATGGCTTGATGAAAAAAAAAGCAAATTTAATGCACTACTTGTTCAATGTACCATCTGAAAATAAAAGTTTGACTTGACTTGACTTGACTTGACAAAACACACCACACACACTACACACATACGCGCGCGCGCACACACAAACGCACGCACACAACTACACACACACATACACAAACACACACAATGCACACATATACACACATGAATTTCTCGCCCTTTTGAGAGATATTACATATTTCGTATTCGTACTACATACATACACACCCGCGCGCGCGCGCGCGCGCGCACACACACACAAACACACCTACCCCCCCTCCCACACACTTACACCTAACCCCCCCCCCCCCCCCCCCCCCCCCCCCCCCCACGCACGCACACAAACACACACGCACACACACACACACACACGCACACACACACACACACACACCACACAAGAGCACTGTACATTTGGCAGGAGATGGATGGGATGAATGGATAGATAGATAGCGTAGATCTCAGCTAGACTAACCTACGATCCAAAGTGTAGGGTGTACAGAAGGCACTGACCTGGGTGATGTGAGCAGGTCTCGCCTATGGCCTCCACATGTCTGGCTGACTAAGGTAACGTCCCTACGGACATTCCCTGCAGTCAAAAGGTTCTCTAAATAACCGTATCAGCTTCACTGCTTGAAATACCCCCCAAGAAGGATTTGGCCGATATTCATTCAGAAGAGAACTTTTTCCGTACATAAAAAAATGTTAAAACGTGAAGTACTCTATCTCTGTCTGTCTGTCTCTGTCTGTCTATCTGTCTGTCTCTCTCTCTCTCTCTCTCTCTCTCTCTCTCTGAGTTCTCTCTCTCTCCACACACACACACTCACACACACACACTCTCTCTCAAAATGGTCAAATCTTAAGCCATCCAATAACCACATGACCCTATCTCAATGGTACAGGCTTACCACTATATACGCCCCCCCCCCCCCTCTCTCTCTCTCTCTCACTGAACTTTCGATTCTGATGGTAAAAAAAAAAAGGCACTTTACTATGGTTTCCAAGTTAAACCTTTCACGTCGAGTCTGATTCGATTCTTCGCGAAACATGTTGACGAGTGCTTATTCATTATCCTCGAAATAAAAGAATTTGACACCTCTCTCTCTCTCTCTCTCTCTCTCTCTCTCTCTCTCTCTCTCTCTCTCTCTCTCTCTCTCTCTCTCCTTCCCTCCCTCTATATCCCTCTCTCCCTCCTGCAGCAGCGGTGGTAAGTAAGTAAGTAGGTAAGCAACCAACCCACCCACCCTATATCTATTATAGCCTAGCTGTATGGTGAGTGGAGGTCATCGTCGAACACGACGGACAAACATAATAGTGAGTGTTGGTTGACAGACAGACGGATGGATGGATGGATGCATGGATGGATCAGACCACCAAGCCTTCATTCAACCTTGCTGCCACCACCCCCACCACCACCACCACTACACTCAGACTCAGGTCAAGCCAATGAGCGATGAGTGTTTGCTGCCCACTTTACCTCTTAGGTCTGTCCACTGCCCTCTTCAAACCCCCGGGAGGGACGGGATAGCCTAGTGGTCAGAACATTGCGTTCACAATCTGACGACCCTGGTTCGATTCCCGTTCAAGGGGATATTTTCCTCTGGAGTTAACATCAGTGCAGACTCCACTCCCCGCACGCACGCAGAACATCTTGCGCATACATTAAAATCCTGTTCCGCTTTTCGTAAGAGTAGGCCATTGTGTGTCGGTGGGAACAGATGACAGAATTCACAAACCTGCATACACACGGGGACTGGATGTAAAAAAAAAGCACATAAGTGCTTATTCCATTATCGTCGATATAAAAGAATTTTATACCACTTTCAGTCACGGCAGATTTCTCTGCGTGAAATTCGGGCAGCTCTCCCAGGGGAGATCGTGTCGCCACAAGAGGAGCGCCACCAATTTTTTTGTCTTCTCCTGTCTGCAACAGTATTTTTGTTTCTCTATCAGAGAGGCTTTTTTCTACAGAAATTTTGCCAGGGACAACACTCTCTTGTTGCCGCGGGTTCTTTTTTACGTGCGCTAAATAATTAGGTGCAACACACGGGACCTCGGTTTATCGTCTCATCCGAAAGACTAGCGCCCAGACCACCACTCATGATTTAATGGATGGGGGAAAAGTTTCGGGTCCAAACGGGATATCTATATACTAACAAGTACCAGTACTCCAGAGACGGGATAGCTCAGTGGTCAGAAGAGCACTCGCTTTTCCCAACAAGCCAAGGTTAAATTAAGCAGCATCGAGCGTGGTTACCAAGTGGATGGGTGACCGTTTGCGCGCCTTGGCTTCAGTACAGTCCCCCCTAGTTCACCCATCTGTAACTGGGTACCTGCCCTCTTCAGGGTCAGGGAAGGTCAAGCAGCGAAGGAGAGGAGATGAGCGCCGCCCTCGATATGCTGGCCCTTAGAGAAGCTGAGGTCTGTGGTGCCTCGCTCCCCTTACGACCACATAGGTTACGGGACTCCTTTACCTTTTACTCCGATGAGGTTACCGGTACCACGAGCGTTCGATAGATAAGACCAACAAGGAAGAAAGAAAAAAAAAAGAAAGGAAAGAGAAGAAAAAAAGAAAGGATAGAAACGCTGCATCATATGAGTAAGCTTCTTCTTTTTCTTAAGCGCTTTGATTTGTC
>CM054158.1:37344420-37346920 GCA_028751875.1 Rapana venosa | reverse complement strand
CTACGCCACCCCACCACACAATGCTTGTTGCCCTCACTTTGCAGAGACCCTTGAGTGCGTACAGCAGGGGCAATTAGTCCTGGGGGTAATTACACACAAAACCCTAACCTAGCAGGAGAGAGGAAGTTGCCGCCTACCCCCAGTGCATGCAGCTAGCTCTAGGTAGGTAACCCTCCCCACTCCTGAAATCAGCCCTATCTGGGGTTTTGCCCTCCCCCCTCCAGCTGTGGGGCTGTGCTTCATTACTTAGCAAAACGATTCCTATGAGGGCAGGGAACTGTGTGTGTGTGTGTGTGTGTGTGTGTGTGTGTGTGTGTGTGTGTGTGTGGAGGAAATTTGTTACACTCCAAGACCCCCTCAAAAAACCCCACAACAACAACAACAACAAACCTCTTCTGTTTAGCTCTTCTCTTTTTTTTGGTACCGTGCATGTGCGCGCAAACACACATACGTGTGTGGATCCACGCGCACATAGACACACACACATCTCTGAGAATGCAAAAAATGTCACTTTGAAAACTTGGGGTTTTCTTTAACATTGACCCTGTCATTTACAGGCCTATTAATATCTGCTGGCCTCTGAAATCACCAAACATATCCCACCCTGTCACACTGAGTCTGTACTTCTTTCCAATTCCACATCCCAACTTTAAAAAACCAACACTCCAGGCTATGTGTATAAAATGAATCATGATTTATATAATTTGTATAGAAAAAAAGGGTCTAAGAATGTACACTCACATAAAGATTATTCCACAACTTCAAGAAAACACATGTGCATGAATAGACACACACACATACACACACACATGCACACATACACACACTAACACCAACGCACAGACACACACATACCCACATACAGACAAAAACACACACACACAGACACAAAATGACATACCAGATAATGAATTACACATGAATGACTCTTGAAGCAATCAATAAAATACACACTGGGGATGGGGTATATATCTATCTATCAGAGAGGTGCCATTCTAACACCCCCAACCCCCACCCCTACACCCTACCCTAACACAGGGAGGGGGGGGGGCACATGAGGAGGGGGAGGAGGAGGAGGAGGAGGGCCACTAACAGTGTAAAAAGGGATGCTCCTCTCTGTGTCTCCAGTGCAAAG
This sequence comes from Rapana venosa, assembly GCA_028751875.1. Lineage (NCBI taxonomy): Eukaryota > Metazoa > Mollusca > Gastropoda > Neogastropoda > Muricidae > Rapana > Rapana venosa. The sequence goes on along the minus strand of CM054158.1, from coordinate 37,345,785 downwards.
ATGACCTCTTGCCCCCCTCACTGCCAAGCACAAAAATCCAATTTCACCATCACCGCTGCTGCCACTGCCTCTGTGAGTGAGTGAGACAGGCCCCAGACCACCACAGTGTGTGTGTGTGTGTGTGTGTGTGTGTGTGTGTGTGTGTTTCCTCTGTGATTAGTTTATTGGCGGCATGTGGGGGGTGTCAATACCTCCACCTTGTACAGACAGACAGACAGACAGGGCTGCATGAAAGCTGCTTTTTTTTTTTTTTTTGCTTTACTAGAGGTATTGGCAGCATTAATTTTGTCATGATGTAGGTAGACCTTCCTGATGGGGTTTTATTTCTTCTTCTAAGTTTTCTGTTTGTTTGCTTGTTTTTTCTGTTGGTTTTCTTTCTTCTTCTTTCCTTCTCATTGTTTACTGAGGCTGCTTTGGGGATGAAAAGAGAGGTATGGCTTTGCTCCAATTCCATCTCCAAATACTTTATTATCTCAAAACAGATACATTAATTTACGTTATGAGCAAAGGATTTCACATTGTTGGCGTACTTGTCACCCTGCCATAACAGTGCTGTTGCCATTATTGCCAACATTTAAAAACAACAACAAATTGGCATGCTTCTTATTCTGGCTCAGGTGACCTTTTAAATGTTTGCTTTTTCACTTGTAGCACTAACATTTAAACTTTTTTGAGGGGTGGGTGGGTGGGTGGGGGTATCAATAACTAACTGTCTCAAAATGTTGGTTAAAAGATAAAAGAGTCTTTCTACTTCTTAATATGTTCCAAGTATGATTTCTTCCAACATTACAAATTTGAAAAAAAAAATCACATATATCTTTAGTACGCTCTTTCCGTCTCAGGAGACAATGGCTGCACCTTCTTTCAATCCATCCATCCATCCATCCCTTCATTCATTCATTCAATCGTTCATTTATTCAGTCTTGTTAAAGGGCAACATCTGCAGTGGCTCAGCACCCCAAACCATACACTATTTCAATGGACGTATCAAAAAGAAACTATCATTAGCAAAAAGATCCAGGGGGCCACATGATCAAGGAAGCATTATTTTAACCCCCCCTCTACACCCTACCCTAACACAGGGGAGGGGCCACATGAGGAGGAAGAGGAGGAGGAGAGGAGGAGGAGGAGGAGGAGGAGGGCCACTAACAGTGTAAAAAAGGGATGCTCCTCTCTGTGTCTCCAGTGCAAAGATGGCCTCTTGCCCCCCTCACTGCCAAGCACAAAAATCCAATTTCACCATCACCGCCACCGCCACCACAGCCTCTGTGAGTGAGTGAGTGAGTGAGACAGGCCCCAGACCACCACAGTGTGTGTGTGTGTGTGTGTGTGTGTTTCCTCTGTGATTAGTTTATTGGCGGCATG
>CM054158.1:37334420-37339420 GCA_028751875.1 Rapana venosa | reverse complement strand
CCATCTATCCATCCATCCATCCATTCATCTATCCATCAATCCATCCATCCATCCATCCATCCATCCATCCATCTATCCATCATCTATTATCTATCTATCTATCTATCTATCTACATCTATCGATCTCTCACCACCACCACCAAACCTAAACACACACACACAGCACACACACACACAAATCACGTACACACACGGACACAACACACACGGACACACACACACAACACACACACGTACACACCGCCGCACACATTCACAACACGCAGAAAAAGATACACAAAAAACACATTGACACATACACACACAACACACACACACTCTCGAAACACACACACAATACAACACACACACAACACACACACGAGCACACACACACACACAAAACACTCACACACTACACACACACACACAGAAACACACACACACAACACACAACACACACAACACACATACACACACACACACAACGTACACACACAACACACACAGAGGGGACAGACTGACAGATACAGAAGTATTTTTCAGAGGGTGGGATGGGGGGGGGGGGGGGGGGGGGGGGGGGGGGGGGGGGGGGGGGGGGGGGGGGGGGGGGGGGAGGGTGAGAGGGGAAAAGGAGCCCCCGGGGGGGGGTGGGGGGGGGGGGGGGGGGGGGGGGGGGGGGGGGGGGGGGGGGGGGGGGGGGGGGGGGGGGGGGGGGGGGGGGGGGGGGAGGGTGTTGTGGTGGAAAGATTATTTGTGTTTTTAAAAGGGTGGGGTTTGTTGTGGGTGTGTGTGTGGGTGTGTGGGAGGGGGGGGGGGGGGGGGGGGGGGGGGGTGGGGGGGGGGGGGGTATGTGGTGTGTGTGTGTGAAGAGAGTGTAGGGGTGTGTGTGGTGTGGTGTGGTGTGGTGTGGTGGTTGTGTGGTGTGGTGTGGTGTGTGTGTGGGTGTAGTGGTGTGTGTGTTGTGGTGTGTAGTGGTGTGTGTATGTGTGTGTAGTGTGGTGTGGTGTAGTGCATGCGTGTGTGTGTGGTGGGGGGGGGGGGAAATGTGTGTGTGTGTGTGTGTGAGAGTGTAGTGGTGTGTGTGGTGTGGTGTGGTGTGGTGTGTGTGGTGTGTATGGTGTGTGTATTTGTGTGTAGTGTGGTGTGGTGTAGTGCATGCGTGTTGTGTGTGTGGGGGGGGGGGGGGAAATGTGTGTGTGTGTTTTGTGTGAGAGTGATGTGGTGTGTGTGGTGTGTGGTGTGTGTGGTGTGGTGTGTAGTGGGGTTATGTGTGTTAGTGTGGGTGGGTAGTGCATGCGTGTGTGGTGTGTGTGTGTGTGGGGGGGGGGGGGTATGTGTGTGGTGTGGTGGTGTGAGAGTGTGGTGGTGGGGTGGGGTGGTTTGGGGTGTGTGTGTGGTGTGTGGTGTGTGTGTGTGGGGTGTGTAGTGGTGTGTGTGGTTGGTGTGTGGTGTGTGTTAAGTGTGGTGTGTGTGTGTGTGTTGTAAGTGTGGTGTTGTGTGTGTGTGTGTGTGTAAGTGTGGTGTGGGGTTGTTTTGGTAAGTGTGTGTGGTGTGGTGTCGTGCGTGGGGGTGAGTGTATAGTGTGGGGTATGTGTGCTTTGCGCGCGTGCGTGTGTGTGTGTGTGTGTGTGTGTGTGTGTGTGTGTGGTGGTGGGGTGTGTGTGTGTGTGTGTGGTGTGTGGTGGTGTGTGTGTGGTGTGGGGTGTGTGTGTGTGTGGTGGTGTGGTGGGGTGCGTGGTGTGTGTATGTCGTGTGTGTAAGAGAGAGAGAGAGAGTGTGTGTGTTGTGTGTGGAGTGCTTATTTGCATGACTATCCTTTGAACTCTGATGTTGTATACCAAAGAGGCACGAACTCTAAAATAATGCAACAAGCACGCACGCACACACACGATACAATACGTCCATCCATCCATCCATCCATATCCATATCCATCCATGCCATACATACATACATACATACATACATACATACTACATACATACATACATACATACATACTACATCATCCATCCATCCATCCATCCATCCATCCATCCATCCATCCATCCATACATACATCCATACACACAAACACACATTCACTAGAGGAGCTCGAGAAACAATAATAACCAACAATCACCGTTTTCCTACAAAACAGTTACTTCGATTATTTCGTGATTTCTTTCTGTATTTTTTTCTTCAACTTTCCTTTGGTTTTCCTGTCTGACATCGTTTCCGATTTTCCCATTCATTTCCTTAATGATGACAGTCACCACATTTTTTTGGAAAAAAGGGTAAGGAGGGGGAGGAGAGCGTAGGGTAGTGGTGGTGGTGGTGGAGGAGGAGGAGGAGGGTGTCTTATTGTGCCAAACGATGTTTGTCCTGATTTTTATTCGCCGTCTAACGATGTTTGTCTGGATGATTTGTCCTGCACAAAGATGTTTGTTCAGAGGTTTTCCCCCCCTTGTCGCTCGCTGGTCCTTGTGATTTTTCTTCTCTAATCCAAGCCAGTTCTGCGTTTGAAATGTTTTTCGCCTGTCAAAGGATGTTTGTCTTCATAATTTTTGTGTGTGTTTTTATTTAACAGAATGATAGGATGGTTTTCTGTCTTGCCTCCTTCCTTTCTCTCCTTCTCTCACTCTCTCTCTCCTCTCTCTCTCTCTCTCTCACTCTCTTCTCTCTCTCTCGTCTCTCTCTCTCTCATACATCTTCCTCCTCCCTCCCTCCCTCCCTTCCCCCCTCCCTCTCTCTCTCTCTCTCTCTCTCCTCCTCTCTCATCTCTCTCTCTCTCCCCTCTCTCCACCCCCCACTATTCATTTGTTCTCGTGGATTAATAAACGTTTTAATTTTCTTATTTTAGTCTATAATGAGTGTTTTAATCTTCATTTGTTAGTTAGTTTGGTTGGTTGGTTGGTTGGTTTTGATGATGTTGGATTTGATTTCATTTATGTTTTTCTCTCTACAGAACAATGTTTTGCATCTTCTCCTCCCCCACCCCTAATGAACAGTGTTTATCAGGATTTTTTTTCCTTTACCAAAAGATATTTTGTTTTGATTTAGAACAACAATTTTAAAAAGTCTAATGAACATTATTTGGCATCGTAATATTTTCCTTACAGAACGACTTTCCTTCTGTTTTACTGATGGCGTTTTAGATTTCACATTATGTGCCTTACTTTCTGTACACAATAACATTACTCTTCCCCCCCCTCCCTTTCCAGCTCCCAAAATCTAATAACGTCTGAACTTTTATCAAATATAACACTATTCACCTTAACGTTTCCTCCTATCTTACAACGTTTGTCTGAATTATTTTCCATCAAGCTATCTCTATGCAGCTCGTTTTCCATTCGTCTTAATGTTTCCTATCTAAACAATGTTTGTCCGAATTATTTTCTATACAGCTATGTCTATGCTGGGCTTATTCTTATCAAACAAGGAAGGCTTTGTCCTGATTCCGTTCCGTTTCCCTGGCAGTGTATCTCTCTCTCTCTCTGTCTCTCTCTGTGTCTCTCTCTCTCTCTCTCTACTCTCTCTCTCTCTCTCTCTTTCTTTCCCTTTCTCTCCATCCCTCTTTCTCTCTGTATCTCCCTCTCTCTGTCTCACACCCTCTCTCTCATCTCTCTCTTTCTTCTCCCCTCTATATGTCTCTCTCTCCCTCTCTCTCTAAAGTCTCTCCTCCATCTCCACCTCTCTCTCTCTCCTCTCTCTCTATGTGTCTGTCTCCCTCCCTCTCTCTCTCTCCTCCTCCTCTCTCTCTCCCCTTCCTTCCCCCTCCCACCCCCCTTCTCTCTCCCTCTCTTTCTTTGTGTGTGAGCGTGTCTAAACTCAAGGACAGTCATTCCCATAAACGACAATTTTTACAAAACACCCCCCCCCCCCCCCACAACCACCACCCTCACCCCCCCTCCCTCCCTTCCACCATACCGCACTACGAACGTTTCTTCTGGATCCCCCCCCCCCCCCCCCCCCCCCTTTACCTTCTTTCCCAACTACCTACTTTATAACAGTAACTTTTTTCCCCCTTCAGCTCTAAACACGTTTCCCTGCTGACACACACACAGACACACATTCTCACACACACACACACACATTCTCACACACAAAACACACACACACAACACTTACACACACCACACCCCACACTCTTACACACACACTCTAACACACACACACTTACACACACATACGCACACACACACACACATACATCACACACACACACCTTCACACACACACACACTCTCTCTCTCTCTTCACACACACACATACACACACCTCTACACACACACTTACACACACTCAGACCTTCACACACACACACTCACACATACACACATTCACACACACACACACACTCTCTCTCTCTCACACACACACATATACACACACACTCTTTTTGCTAGAAGACGGCAGACTGCTTTGTGAGGGATGGAGGGGCGTTGTCTGCAAAACCTGTAATCAATACTCACTCTTCCCCTAGCTATACCGCTCACACCGCTCACTCCCCACCACCATCACTCGCAGCAGCAGCAGCAGAAGCAGCCGCGGCAGTAGAAGCAGCAGCAGCAGAAGCAGTAGAAAGCAGTAGAAGTAGTAGCAGTAGGATGAGGAGGAGTAGGAGGAGGAGGAGTAGGAGGAGGAGGAGTAGGAGGAGGAGGAGGAGGAGTAGGAGGAGGAGGAGTAGGAGGAGTAGTAGGAGGATGAGTAGAGAGAGTAGTAGGAGGAGTAGGAAGATGAGGAGTAGTACGAGAGGGGGAGGAGGAGGAATAGCAGAAGAAGTAGTAGGAGTATAGTAGTAGTTGTGGGGGTATGGTGGTGGTATGTAAGTAGCAGTAGTAGTAGCAGTAGTGGTGGTGGTATGGTATGGTAGTAGTAGTATAGTAGTAGTAGTAGCAGTAGCAGGAGTAGCAGTAGTAGTAGTAGTAGTAGTAGTCGTCGTAGCAGTAGTATAGTAGTAGTAGTAGTAGTAGTAGTAGTAAGCAGTAGTAGTAGTAAGTAGTAGTAGCAGGTAGTAACAGTAGTAGCAGTAGCAGTA
>CM054158.1:37326920-37331920 GCA_028751875.1 Rapana venosa | reverse complement strand
CACACACACACACACCACACACACACACACACACACACAACACACACACACACACACAGCCTTTCGGAAGAGTACGCTATTTTAAGCCGACAGGAACGGATACCATCTACAAAATCCTTACACACACGGGTACTGGATGTAAAAAAAAAATCTCAAGCTGCTTATTCTCTTATCCTCGAAAAAGATCACATCAAATAAATGAATAGTTGAATAACAGACTCCCTCCCTCCCTTGGGCTAGTTCCCTTTATGCTAGTTATTGATATAAAATAATAAATAAATAAAATATATAAATAAATATGCTGCGAAGGTCAGGTACTGAAAGATGGTTTGGCAGTGACATTTTAGCAGTTACCCATGCACACAACTTTTCAACTTTTAAAAAAAGTGGAAAAGCAGAGTAAACGAAAGAGGGGGAAACAAGAAAGAAAGAAAGAAAGAAAGAAAGACAGGCGGTAAGAGAAAACGATGTAAAAAGACTGACCACAAAAAAAACAACACCACACACAAAAAGGACTAAAAGGAAGTAATAAGGAAAGACAAGACAAAAAGAAAGATATGCATTATAAAGAAAAACATTGAAAGAAAGTTAAAAGTCAGAAAGAAAAAAGACAGAGAAACAGAAAGAAAGAAGGGAAAACGAACAGAAGAGAAGAAAAGAAAGAAAGCAAGGAACACGAAAGAAAAGGAAGGAAAGAAAAGGGGAAAAAAAAGAAAAAAAGACCCCCCCCCCCCCCCCCCCCCTCCCGTTTAATCATCGGTACGTCACACAACGATCAACGACAATTCAAACAATATGTCACGAAACGAACCCACAAACCGACAACTTTACACACTTTTCCTCAAAGCACACTCCCATCCCTTCAACATGCATACCAACCAACCAGCCAGCCAGCCAGCCAGTCAACCAACCAGCTAGCCAGCCAACCAACCAGCTAGCCAGCCACGCAACCAGTCAGCCAATCAACCTACCAACCAACCAATCAATCAGCTAGCCAGCCAGCCAGCTGACTGAAAAGATGAAACCAGCCAACCATCCACGCAACTAAAGCACACCACCATACCACGCCCCACACCAACACCCGTCAACCAAGCAACATGTCATCCAGCCACCTATCCAACCAACCACCCAACTAGCCATCCAACCAACCACCCAGCCAACCAACCAACCAACCAACCAGCCAACCAACCAACCAAGGTTGTGACGAAGACTGACAAGGAACCATTGAAGCAACCAACAGAGGAATAACATGTAAATGCAAGTGACGTTCAAGAGTAACATTCAGACTTACCTATAACGGCGAAACCACAGCAATTGGGAGCAGCACATGCAACAGAGGAAAAAATAGCAATAATTAGTATCAGATAAAAAATATATATATTAAACACCACACACACAACTCACAACACTCACACACACACACACACACACACACACACGCACACAACACACACAAACCAAACAACCAACATAATACCTAAATGAGAATGACAGACAGGAGAAAGAAGACGACCACAAAAAAGAAAGAAAGAAAAAGATGAAGGAGATGACGATGATGATGGTGAAGAAGAAGAAGAAGAAGGAGGAGGAGGAAGAGAAGGAGGAGTGTAAGAATAAGAAGGAGGGGAGAATGAGAGTGGAAGAAGAAGGAGAGGAGTGGAAGAGGAAGAGAAGAGGAGGCGAAGAAGGAGGAGGAGGGGGGGGGGGAAGAGGACAAAAAGGAGGAGAAGAAGAGAGGAGAAGAAGAAGAAGAAGAAGAAGAAGAAGAAGAAGAAGAAGAAGAAGAAGAAGAAGAAGAAGAAGAAAGAAAGAAAGAAAAAAAAAGAATGAAAGAAAGAAACACAGAAAGAAAGAAAGAAAGCAAGCAAGAAAGAAAGAAAGAAAAAGAAACAAACAAAGAAAGAAAGAAGGGAAGAAAGAAAGAAAGAAAGAAGAGATGAAAAAGAACGGGGCACCTGAGTAAGAGTAAAGAGTGTCACAGCAAAGGCAAGCTACAGACAAACATACAGACCCTGAAATAGAATACAGAGAGAGAGAGAGAGAGAGAGAGAGAGAGAGAGAGAGAGAGAGAGAGAGAGAGAGAGAGAGAAACAGAAACAGAAACACAGACATACAAACAGACAAACAGAGACAGAAACAGAACACACACATAAACAGAGACAGAAACAGAGAGACAGACACAGAACAGAAACAGATAGACAGACAGAAACAGACAGACACAGAGACAGAAACAGACAAACAGAGACAGACAAACAGACAGACAGAGACAGACAGACAAACAGACTGACTGTCAGAGAGAGAGAGAGAGAGAAGAGGGGAGAGGTCAAGCATGAGGATATTCTGAACAGGGCCAGCGAGTGGCCTTCTCAAAGCTACAGAGGGGACACGACACCATGGCGTGAACAGACAAAGAGACACTAAACAAAGACAGCCAGCCAGACAGACAGAGAAACAAAAACTATATTAACATAGTAACAGACACAGGGGAGAAGAGGGGGGAGGGGGACGGACGGGATAGCCTAGTGGTCAGAACATTGCGCTGGCAATCTGACGACCCGGGTTCGATTCCCGCTCAAGGGGGATATTTTTTTTGCCCTGGGGTTAACATCAGTGCAGACTCCACTCTCCCCCAAAAGTCCTTCGGATGAGACTTATAAACCGAGGCCCCCGTGTGCGAACGCACGCAGAACATCTTTCGCACACGTTAAATCCGGTTCCGCTTTTCGTAAGAGTAGGCCATTGTGTGCCGGTGGGAACAGATGACAAAATGCACAGATCCGCATACACACGGGGACTGGGTGTAAAAAAGCACATTAAGTGCTTATTCCATTATCCTCGATATAAAAGAATATTTAAAAAAAAAAATTTTTAAAAAGAGGAGAGGAGATGGACGCTGCCCTCAATATGCTGGCCCCTAGAGAAGCTGAGGTCTCTGACGCCTCGCTCCCCTTTATGACCTTATAGGTTATGGGAGCACCTTTACCTTTTTAAATTAATAGACGCAGACGTGCAGTGATAGAGACGTATATCATTATTGTTGTCAAAATAAATCCGCGACCATCAATCATCGCAACACCATTTCTATCTAACATCTATCATAAAACCATCATACAAAAACAATATATCCAAGAACGCCCACACAAAAAAAAGGAGGGGGGGGGGGGGGGGGGGGGGTGGGGGGGGGGGGGGGGAGGGAGAGGAATCCAGAAAAAGCAAAAAAACCCACCTAACAACCTCAAAGCCACACACATCGCAAGCACTAAAACACTTCGGAACAAGCAACCCCCTAAAAATCCACTTTGGTAATATGCCAATAAGTAAAAAGCCATTCGCTATAATTGAGAAAACCAGACTGACAGACAAGACAGAGACAATTTAAAAAATAAAAAAAGAAGGAAAGAAAGAAAGAAAGAAGGGAAAGAAGCAAGAAAGAAAGAAAGAAAGAAAAAGAAAAAAAAAAGAAAAAAAGAAAAAGAAAGAACGGAAGCAAGAAAGAAAGAAAGAAAGAAAAAGAAAAAAAAAAGAGAAAGAACTGAAAGAAAGAAAAAAAAGAAAAAGAAAGATTAAGAAGAAAGAAAGAAAAAGAAAGAACAGAACAGAACAGAAAGAAAAGAAGCAAGAAAGTAAGAAAGAAAGAAATAATAGACAAAGAGATAGAAAGAAACAGACAAAAAAGAAAGAAAAAAAAACAGAAAAGAGCAGAGAAGAAAGATATGAGAAAAAACACCAAGAAAGACAAAAAGAAAGAAAAGAAAGAAAGAAACAAGACACAAAGAAAAAAAAAAGAAAAACAACAACAACAAAACAAAAAACAACCTTCAAAGGACCTGAGGAGAAATCTGCTTCACATCATCCACCTAACACGCAACCCCCCGCCCGAAACCACGGTTTATAAAATTTATTTTTTAACGAGCGTCAGAGGGGGCTGAACGAAGAGAGAGAGAGAGAGAGGGGGGGGGGGGGGGGGGGAAGAAGGGGAGGGAGAGAGAGAGGGGGAGAGAGGGGGAGAGGAGAGAGAGAGAGAGACAGGAGAGAGAGAGAGAAACAGAGAGACCGAGGAGAGAGGGAAGAGAGAGAGAAAGAGAGAGAGAGAAAAGGGAGTGAGAGAAAAGAGAGAGGAGGAGACAGCAAAGACACAAAAGAGAGAGACAGACAGACAAAGACCGAGAGAGAGGACAGAAGCGAGGGGGAAAGAAGAAGAGAAAGAAGAAAAAGAAGAAGAAAGAAGAAGGAGAATTTGAAGAGAAGAAGGAGAATTGGGAAGAAGGAAGAAGAGGGGGAAAGGGAGAAGAAGAAGAAGAAGAAAAAGAGAAAAGAAGAAGAAAAAAAAGAAAAAGAAAGAAGAAGAAGAAAAAAAAGAAGAAGAAGAAAAGAAGAAAGAAGAAAAAAGAAGAAGAAGAAAGAAGAAGAAGAAGAAGAAGGGGGAGAAGAGGGGAGAGAAGGGGGAGAGAGAGAGAGAGCCGCGCCGCGCCGGGAGAGAGAGGGGAGAGAGAGAGAGGAAAAAGAGAGAGAGAGAGGAGAGAAGAGAGAGAGAACGAGGAAGGAAGAAGAAAAAAAAAAGAAGAAAACAACAAGAAGAACAAGAAGAAGGAAAAAGAGGAGAGAGAAAAGACAGAAGAGCGAGAGAAAGAAAGGGAACAACAGACACAGAAAGAGAGACACAGAAAGAAAAAGAGGACAGACAAAGAGAGAAAAGGGTTTTCCTGAGGGCAAGGTAAAGATTACAGGTGAGTGCAACAAGAGACTCAAGCTTTGCCAAGCAACCAAGTAAAGCCTTGAAAAGGGGGATTTAAAGCAAGGAGACCTCAGCATAAAGGAAGGACACGGGAAGGAAGGAAGACAGTCAGACAGACAGACAGACAGACAAACAAACAAAACAGACAGAAAAAAGGCGAAGTTGGTAGCCTAGTGTCAGAAGGGTGTAAAGATCCTTTGCAAAGAGACACTCACGTCACCGTCACCGTCACCATCACGTCATTCACGCCCCCCCTTCCCCCTCG
>CM054158.1:37316139-37326420 GCA_028751875.1 Rapana venosa | reverse complement strand
CCCCCCCCCCCCCCCCCCCCCCCCCCCTCCCCCCTGACCTTCTCCTCCCCCTCCCACCCCCCCACCCCATCCCTTATCCTCTCTCTCTTCTCTCCTCTCTCTCCTCCCTCTCATCACTCTCTCCTCTCTCTCTCTCTCTCTACTCTCTCTCTCTCTCTCTCTCTCTCCCTCCCTCTCTCTCTCTCCCCATGGTGTTATGCCACATCTTCCTCCCGTCCTATGTACGTCTTGTCTGTGCGTTTTCAATCCTAGTGTGGCACTAGGCTTTTCCCCCCCACCCCCCCCCCCCCGACCCCCCCCCCCCACCGCCCCACCCCCCCCCCCCCACCCCCCCATAGTCGATTCCATGCATATATGTCAGCCCTGGCTGCTGCATACAGCTACAGGCGTGCGAAAGGTACAACCCAGCTTCACAGAGAGCCTGCTGCATGGATGGATGGATGGATGGATGGGTCGATGGATGGATGGATGGGTGGGTGGATGGATGTAGGTATGTATGTAGGTATGTATGTGTGTATGTAGGTATGTATGTAGATAGGTAGGTAGGTATGGATGGATGGATAGATGTGTATGTATGTATGTATGGATGGATGGATGGATGTGTTGTTTGTATGGATGTATGGATGGATGTATGGATGGATGTGTGTATGTAAGGATGTATGGATGGATGGATTATATGTATGTATGTAGGTATGTAATGTATGTATGTACGTACGTATGTAATGTATGTATGCATGTATGTAGCTAGGAATGGATGGATGGGTGGATGTAGGTAGGTAGGCATGTAGGTAAGTATGCATGTATGTATGTAAGTATGCATGTATGTATGGATGGATGTAGGTTGTATGTATGTATGTATGTATGTATGTATGTACGTACGTACGTACGTATGTATGCATGTATGTATGTATGGATGGATAGACGTAGGTATGTATGTATGTAGGTATGTATGTATGTAGGTATGTATGTATTTCATGTATGTATGTATGTACGCACACATGAATATACACAAACATATACACAAACATGTACATACACACGTGCACGCACATATATGCACGCGCACACAAAATGCACATGCGTATGCACACACAACTTCATATCTCTCCCTTACACACACACACACACACACACACACACACACCACACACACACACACACACACACACACAACACACACACACACACCACAGAGCCTTTCGGAAGAGTACGCTATTTTGTGCCGACAGGAACGGATACGATCTACAAAATCCTTAAAAACACGGTTACTGGATGTAAAAAAAAATCTCAAGGTGCTCATTCCCTTATCCTCGAAATAAAAGATCAAATCAAATAAATAAATAGTTGAATAACAGACTCCCTCCTTCCCTCCCTTGGGCTAGTTCCCTTTATGCTAGTTATTGATATCAAATAATAAATAAATAAAATATATAAATAAATATGCTGCGAAGGTCAGGTACTGAAAGATGGTTTGGCAGTGACATTTTAGCAGTTACCCATGCACACAACTTTTCAACTTTTAAAAAAAGTGGAAAAGCAGAGTAAACGAAAGAGGGGGAAACAAGAAAGAAAGAAAGACAGGCGGTAAGAGAAAACGATGTAAAAAGACTGACCACAAAAAAACAACAACCCACACTCAAAAAGGACTAAAAGGAAGTAATAGGGAAAGACAAGACAAAAAGAAAGATATGCATAAAGGAAAAAAAATTGAAAGAAGGTTAAAGTAAGAAAGAAAAAAGACAGACACACAGACAGAAAGAAGGGAAGACGAACAGAAGAGAAGAAAAGAAAGAAAGAAAGGAACACGAAAGAAAAGGAAAGAAAGAAAAGCACAAAAAAGAAAGAAAAAACACACCCCCCTACCCCGGTTTAATCATCGATCGGTACGTCACACAACGATCAACGACAATTCAAGCAATACGTCACTAAACGAACCCACGAACCGACAACTTTTCAGACTTATCCCCAAAGCACACTCCCATCCCTTCAACACGCATACCAGCCAGCCAACCAGCCAGCCAGCCAGTCAACCAACCAACCAGCCAGCCAGCAAGCCAACCAACCAGCCAGCCAGTCAACCGACCAGCTAGCCATCAACCAACCAGCTAGCCCCAGCCCCCCACCAGCCAGCCAATCAACCTACCAACCAACCAATCAATCAGCCAGCAGCTAGCCAGCTGACTAAAAAAATGAAACCAGCCAACCATACAGGCAACTAAAGCACACCACCATACCACGCTCCACCCGTCAACAAAGCAACAAGTCATCCACCCACCCATCCAACCAACCACCCAACTAACCAGCCAACCAACCACCCAGCCAACCAACCAACCAACCAACCAACCAACCAGCTAGCCAGCCAAGGTTGTGACGAAGACGGACAAGAAACCATTGAAGCAACCAACAGAGGAATAACATGTAAATGCCAGTGACGTTCAATAGTAAAAAGTCAGACTTACCTATAATGGCGAACGCAGAGCAGTCGGAAGCAGCACATGCAACAGAGGAAAAAATAGCAATAATTAGTATCAGATAAAAAAATAATAAACACCACGCACACACAACACACACACCACACACACACACACACACACCACACACACACACACACACACACACACACACACACACTCATACACAAAACCCAACAACCAACATTATACCTAAATGAGAATGACAGACAGGAGAAAGAAGACGACCACAAAAAAAAAGAAAGAAAAAGCTGAAGGAGATGACGATGATGATGGTGAAGAAGAAGAAGAAGAAGAAGAAGAAGAAGAAGAAGAAGAAGAAGAAGAAGAAGAAGAAGAAGAAGAAGAAGAAGAAGAAGAAGAAGAAGAAGGAGGAGGAGGAGGAGGAAGACGAGGAGTAGAAGAAGATGAAGGAGGACGAGGAGGAGGAGGAGAGGAGGAGAAGAAGAAGAAGAAGAAGAAGAAGAAGAAGAAGAAGAAGAAGAAGAAGAAGAAGAAGAAGAAGAAGAAGAAGAAGGAAAGGAGGAGGAGGAGGAGGAGGAGAGGAGTGGAGGGGGAGGAGGAGTGGAAGGAGGAGGAGGAGTGGAAGAGGAGGAGGAGTGGAAGAAGGAGGAAGAGAAGGAGGAGGAGGAGAAGGAGATGGGGAAGGAGGAGGAGGAGAAAAAGAAGAAGAAAGAAAGAAGGAAAAAAGAAAGAAAGAAAGAAAGAAAGAAAAAGAAACAAACAAAGAAAGAAAGAAGGGAAGAAAGAAAGAAAGAAGAGATGAAAAAGAACGGGGCACCTGAGGTAAGAGTAAAGAGTGTCACAGCAAAGGCAAGCCACAGACAAACATACACACACAAAAATAGAATACAGAGAGAGAGAGAAACAAAACAAAACACAAACAAGAAACAGGACAGAAACAAAGAAACGACAAACAGAACAGAAACAGACAGACAACAGAAACGACAGAACAGACAGACACAGAGACAGAAACAGACAGATAACAAAAACAACAAGACAGACAACAAAACAGATACAGAAACCCCCCACCAACATACACAGATACAAAAACGACAGACAACACAGATACAGAAACAGACTCACAAGACAGAAAAAACAGACTACACAGAGACAGAAACACACACACCAACACAGAACAAAACAGACGAAGAGAGACAGAAACAGACAGACACAGGGGCATAAGCAACAGACAGAGAGACAAAAACAACAGAAAAACAGAGACAGAACGAAAACCCCCAACAAACAGAGACGAAAAATAGACGAAAAAAACAGACGACACAAACAAAAACAGACAGACAAACAGAGAAGACAAAAAACCCAGCAGAGACAGACAGACAAACAGACTACTGTCAGAAGAGAGAGAAAAGAGAGGAAGGGGTAAAGCATGAATATTCTAAACGGGGGCCAGCGAGTGCCTTCTCAAAGCTCAAGGGGACACACACATGGGTAATAACAAAGAGCCAAAAAAAGACACCCAGACAAGAAACAAAAAATTTAACATAGTAACAACACGGGAAAGAGGGGGGAGGGGGACGTACGGGATAGCCTAGTGGCCCAAAAATTTGCGCGGCAATCTACGACCCGGTTTCGTTTCCCCGGTTAAAAGGGGGAATTTTTTTTCCCCCGGGGGTTAACATCAGTCGACCCACTCTCCCCCAAATCCTTGGGATGAGACTTATAAACCGAGGCCCCCCGTTGCGAACGAAGCAGGACATCTTGGGCACACTTAAATCCTTTCCCGCTTTTCGAAGAAAACCATTGTGTGCTGGGGGAACAGAAACAAAATTCAAAAATCCGCAACACACGGGAGGGATAAAAAACTCATACCTCGATAAAAAAAAATTTTTTTTTTTAATTTAAAAAAAAGAGGAGAAAAATGGGGTTCCCCTCAATATGCTCCCCCTAAAAAGCTAGGTCCGACCCTCGCTTCCCTTTTACGACCTAATGGGGTTTTTGGGGGACACCTTTCCCTTTTTTAAAAAAATAGACACAGACGGCAGTGATGAGACGTAATCTTTATTGTTGTCAAAAAAATCCGCGACCCAATCATCGAAACACCATTTCACAAACCATCTATCAAAAAACCATCATAAAAAAACAATAATCCAAAACGCCCACAAAAAAAAAAAGGGGGGGGGGAATCCAAAAAAAAAAAACAAAAACCCCCAACAACCCAAACCCACACACATCGAAAGCACAAAACACTTTCAAAAAAAGCAACCCCAAAATCCATTTTGGAAAATATGCCAATAAGTAAAAAGCCATCGCTATAATTAGAAAACCAGACTGACAGCAAGACAGAGACAATTTAAAAAAAGAAAAAAAAAGGGAAAAAAAAAAAAAAAAAGAAAGAAAAAAGGGAAGAAAAAGAAAAGAAAAAGAAAAAAAAAAAAAAAAAGAAAGAAAGAACTGAAAAAAGACTGAAAGAAAAAAAAAAAAAAAAAAAAAGAAAGAAAGGAAAAGAAAGAACGAAAGGACAAGAAAGAAGAAAGAAAAACGAACAGCCAGAAAAAAAGAAAGAAAAAAAAAAAGAAAAAAAGAAGAAAAAAAAAAGAAAACAAAGAAAAAAAAGACAAAAAAAGAAACAGAACAAAAAAAACCAAAGAAAGACAGAAAGAAGGAAAAAAAAAAAAGAAAGAAACAGAGACACAAAGAAAACAAAAAGAAAAACAACAACAAAACAACAAAAAAACCTTTAAAGGACCTGAGGAAAACTGCTTCACATCATCCACCTAACACGCAAAACCCCCCCCCGGAAACCACGGATTTTAAAATTTATTTTTTAACGACGTCAAGGGGCTGAACAAGAAGGAGAGAGAGGGGGGGGGGGGGGGGGGGAGGGGAAGAACGAGAGGGGGGGGGGGGGGGAGGGGGGGAAGAGAGGAGAGAAAAGAGAGAGAAACAAGAGACCGAGAGAGAGGGGAAAAAGAAGAGAGGGGAAAAGAGAGATAGACAGACAAGCCCAAAAGAGAGACCAAGAAGACAGACAAAAACAGAGAGAGAGAGAAGAGAGAAGAAGAAGTCGGGCGGGGAAAAAAAAGAAGAATTTAAGAAAAGAAAAGAAAATGCAAAGAAAAAAGAAAAAGAGGGAAAAAGAAAAAAAACAAGAAAGGCAAAGAAGAAAAGAAGAAAAGAAAAGAGAAGAGGGGGGAGAAAGAGAAGAGGAGAGAAAGAGAAGAGAGAAGGAGAAAAGGGGAGAGAGAGAGAAGAGAGAAGAGAGAGAGAGAGAAAAGAGAAGAGAAGAGAAACGAGAAGGGGAAAGAAAAAGGAAAAAAAAAAAGAAGAAAAGAAAAAAGAAAAGAAGAAGGAAAAAGAGAGAGAGAAAAGGGCAGAGAAGCGAGGAAAAAAGACACACAGACAAGAAAGAGAGACACAGAAAGAAAGAGGAACAAAGAAAAAGGGTTTTCCGAGGGGAAGGGAAAAAATTACAGGGGGTGCAACAAGAGACTCAAGCTTTGCCCAAACAACCAAATAAAGCCTTGAAAAGGGGATTTTTAAAACAAGGAGACCTCAGCAAAAGGGAAAGGCCGGGAAGGAAGACGTCCCAAAAGACAGACAGACAAACAAAAAAAACAAAAAAAAGGGGAATTGGTAGCCTGGTCAGAAGGGGGAAAGTCCTTCAAAGAGACACCACGTCAAACCGTCCCCCGTCCAGTCACGTCATTCACGCCCCTCCCCGCACCTCCTCTCAAACTAACAGGCGGGCGGCGGAGGGGAAGGGGAGGAAGGGTTGGGGGGGGGGGGGGGGGGGGGGGGGGGGGGGGGGGGGGGGGGGGGGGAGGGGGGGGGAGAGGGACGCTAACCATAATAACCGGCTTGTATTGTGGCAGGCAGAAAGTATATAGGAAAAAACAACAACTCTGTCTGTCTGTGTGTCTGTCTGCCTGGTTTGTCTGTCTCTCTCTCTCCTCATATTTTGAGGCTGAGACAAAAATCATTGTACCTAAACTATACCTCAGAAAAAATATCTCCTGTGTATGTCTGTCTGCCTGACCTCTCTCTCCTCTCTCTCTCTTTCTTTCTCCTTCCCTCCCCCCCTCCACCCTCTATCTCTCTCTCCACTCTCCCTAACCTCCTCCCCCTCCTCTTCCTCCACCCTCTCTCTCTCCATCCCCCTCCCTCCGTCTCCTCTCTCCGCTCTCCTCCCCCCAGCTTCTCATTGCCTCTCTCTCTCTCTCTCCACCCCATCCTCTCTCTCCCCCCCATCTCTCCTCTCTCCCTCCCCCCATCTCTCTCTCATCTCTCCTCCCCATCCATCTCTCATTCCCCTCCCCCATCCCACCTCTCTCTCTCTCTCTCACTCTCCGCCCACCTCTCTCTTTCTCTCCCCTCCCCCTCCCCCCACCACCCATTCCTCTCTCACTCTCGAATCTCTCCCTCCGCCCCCTCTCTTTCTTTCTCTCCCTCCCCCCTCAACCCACCATCTCTCTCTCTCTCTTCTCTCGCTATCTCTCTCGCTCTCTGCTCGCTCTGTCTCTGTCTCTGTGAGCACCAACAACTGCCATCACTGATATCATCTATGATGTAAGGATAGACCAACCATCTTGTTACCTTCCCATCCGCGCTTTAACTGTCTGCCTGCCTGCCTGTCTGCCCGCAATGCCTCCTCCCTCTTTCTCCTCGCCATAACTCCTAGCACAATCGTTATTAGATAGACCAGACCTTAGACCCAACTGTTGCCAGCTTTTTTTTAAATGGGTTTTTTGTTGTTGACCCCCAGCTTTTTTCCTTTCGTTTAACCGGGGAGGGTAGGGGTGGGGGCGAGGGCAGAGTGACGTTGGTGTCTTTGTCTGGCTCTTGGTCCTCTGTCTGTCTTTCTGTCTGTCTGTCTGTCGTCTGTCTCTCTCTCTCTCTCTCACTCTCTGCCCCTCCCCCCACTCTCGCTCTACCCCCCTCTCTCCAAATCTACCTATCTGTACTCTCTGTCTGTCTGTCATCTTCTCTATGCACGCCCCTCCCCCCCCTCTCTCACTCTCTGCCTGTCTGTCTGTCCTCCTCTATCTCCCTCTCTCTCTCCCCAGTTCCTTTGTTGTTGTTTTGGGTTATTTTTTTCCCTTTCTTCTCTTTTTCCCTTGTTTTGTTATTGTTTCGCGCGTATGCGAGAGAGAGAAGAGATAGAGGAGAGAAGAGAGAGAGAGAGAGAGGAGAGAGAGAAGAGAGAGAGAGAGAGCGAGAGAGAGAGCGAGAGAGAGTGAGCGAGAGAGAGAGAGAGCGAGAGAGAGAAGGAAAGCGAAGCTACTTTCAGTGGCAGCGTTGGTATATAGGGTAGGTAGGGTAGGTTAGGGTAGGGTCGTAGGTAGGTTAGTGTAGGGTTCGGTTCGGGTCGTAGGGTAGGGTAAGGTCGGTCGGGCGGTTGGTGGCACTTACTTTTTTTGAGACATTGGCGCCACGGAGACAGAGAGAGCCGAGGCTAATTGACCCCCTGCGTGCCTGACATTGGCCCCACTTTAATAGGGCTCACTCCCAAATAGGCCTGACCCTCCCTACTGGCCTGGCCTGCCTCGTCCTATACCCACTCACCCAACTCATCACTGCACGCCACAACAAGTTTCAACAATTAACAACAAACAAATCTAAACAATAACATTGAATCAACCAATAACCAAACAACGAACTCACCCCACCACAAGTAAAACAACATTCCAAAAATTACATCAACCCACTCTACACTGCACAACGATCAAACAACCATCCAGTCACACCCACCCCAACCTAACAACATCATGCCAAACAACAACTCAACCAAATAAATCAAACCATTCTCACTCAATCACACCATCACCACTTCAAACCCCTTGCTTGAAAAAGCATGTCATCAGGCCGCCCCCTAACTGCTTTGCTACTAGGGTTCCTAATGGTGTGTGTGTGTGTGTTTTTTGTTTCTTTCTCCTTTCCCTGTTTCTTTTTCGTGTGTATTCTTTTTCTTCTTTAGCCACTTCCTCCTTCTTCTGTTCCTCTTCCTCCTTCTTCTGTTCCTCCTCCTCCTCTTTGTGGTTTGAGTAACATTTTATTGAAAGAAATCATGTATATTTAATATACACACTTAGAATAGCGCAACAACAAGCTAAAGCTTATTGTGTGCTCCTCTTCTTCTTCTTCACCTTCTTCCCTGCCTCCTCCTCCTCCGCCATCGAGCATCATCCACTTTCCGCCTCCTCCTCATCCGCTCCTCCTTAATCTCTCTCCTCATTCTACCCTCCTCTTCAAACACCATCCCTTCTCTTCCTCCTCCTCCGCTTCAACACCATCCTCCCCTCCTCCTCCTCGTCCTCCTGATCTCTCCTCCTCATCTCCCCTCCTCTCAACACCATCCCCGCCTCCTTCCTCCTCCTCTTAAAACCCCATCCCCCCCCTCCTCCTCCTCCTCTTCAACCCACCTCCTCCCCCCCTCCTCCTCCCCCCTCCTTAAAATCTCTCCTCATCTTCCTCCTCCTCTTCAAAAACCATCCCCCCCCTCCTCCTCCCCTCTCTTTCATCTTTTTCCTTCGTTTTTTCTCAGTTTCCTCTTTCTGCTTCAACGCACAACTTTCGTTATAATTATGAATCTTTTTAAAGATATTGGGCAGAGGTTAAAAAATTGTCAAGCAATGAAAAAAAGTATAAATATTATTAAATAAATTTCGATTTTATCTGTAGCCCCTGTGTGTGTGTGGGTGTTTAAATTTTTTTTCAAAACCCACCCTACTCCCCCACACCACCACACAAACAAACACACCCTTTAACCCAAAACCAAAACCCCAGGCTTTCACACAACAAAACAAAAACAAGTATCTCTCCAACGCAAAAACAACACCCCACCCTACTCCCCCCCCCCCCCCCCCCAAAAAAAAAAAAAATCCCAACATAAACCCCCCCCCCCAAAAGTTTACCTACCAGGCAGCAAAAAATGGTGTGACTCAAGAAATCCATACAAAAAAAAAAATCCCACCCCCCCCCCCCCCCCCCCCCCCCCATCCCCCAGTTGAAAGGGTTTCCCACTCACTTTGTCGTCGATGTCCCCCCCTCCCCCCCCCCCCCCCCCCCTTCTACCCCTCCCAAACAAGCATCAGTCGGTTTTCAAGTACAATAAATATAAGGGCCCCCCAAAAGTGATTTTTTTTACTTCTTTAAATGCAAAAACAGAAAACCTAAAGGCGCCTGTCTAAACGCCTCCTGCCGCCTCCTCCTGCAAAAACCTCCTGCTTGTCTCCCGACGTGCGTGGTTTTTTTTGGTTCTTTCTCCTTTTCTGTCTGTCTGGTCCTGTCTGTCTGTTGTCTGTCTTCTGCTTCTTCTCTCCCCCCTCTCTCTCACTTTCCCCTCCCCCCTCTCCCCTCTCCCCTCTCTCCTCTCCTCCCCCCCTCCTTCCCGTGCTTAAAAAAAAAAAAATTTTTTTTATATCGAGGTAGGGGGAATAAGCACTTACGTGCTTTTTTTTTACATTGTCCCCGGGGGTTTAGCGGTTTTTTGTCAATTTGCATCTGTTTTCCCCCCCGGGCACACAATAGCCTACTCTTACAAAAAAGCGGAAGGGGTTTTAAAAACGTGTGCGCAAGATGTTTCGCGTGCGTTCGCACACGGGGGGCCTCCGTTTAGAGTCTCACCCCAAGCTTGTGTGTGGTGCGTGCGTGCATTTGTTGGTGTGTGTGTGTGTGTGTTTTGTGTATTGGGGAATTGTTGGGTATTGTGGGGGGTATTTGGGGTATTATTGTGGGTAGTTTTGGGGGGGTGGTGTGGGGTGGCGTGTCTATCTGTTGGGAAACAAATTTATTCAAGAAAAAGTTTCACCCCCAGAAAATAAAATCACAACTGTAGCATAACCTTAACAGG
>CM054158.1:37293639-37308639 GCA_028751875.1 Rapana venosa | reverse complement strand
GTCTAAACAGAATTTCTTCGTGAAAAGTGTCACACAAAATAGGCGCATACCTTGACAGGACAACAAGTAGATCGGTGGTCTAGAGGTAACGCGCCTGTCTAGAAAGCGAAAAGTCCGGGTCGGAAGTGTGCGGTGGTTCGAATCCCGTTTGGGCCCGAAAATTGTCTCCCCATCCATTAGACCACGAGTGGTGGTCTGGGCACTCGTCTTTCGGATGAGACGATAAACCGAGGTCCCGTGTGTTACACAAAATTATTCAGCGCATGTAAAAGAACCCATGGCAACAAGAGAGTTGTCCCTGGCAAAATTCTTAGAAAAAAGCCCACATTCTGCTAGCGAAAAAACATACAGGTGCAGACCCAAACAAAAAGTGGCGCTGCTCTTGTGGCGACGCGCTCTCCCCAAGGGAGAGCAGCCCGAATTTCACGCAGAGAAATCTCGTGACTTAAAGTGGTAGAAAATAACTAAATAAATAAGTAAACTTATGAGAGTCCTGCCATATTCACACACATACACACACGTTGTGACGGATGACTTCACATTGCCACAGATGACTGGATAACATGTTCTATAATAATTATCACACTGATAGTTGCAATATATTTTTTTTTAAAGTGATGTGAACAAATCTAATGAAAACAATCGTTTCGATTGGGACATGCGACATACCACCAACAAACCACCTGTCGGCCACTTCATCATTTTCTTGTTTTCCTCCACCACCACCACCACCACCACCCCACCTCCCCCCAAAAAAAATCGATCAATACATTCACCACCACCACCACTACCACCACCAAAAATAACGCACCACTAGGCAAAATTAATAAACACAGCTCACTAGTCAACATCAGTCCAGCTAGCTTACGACAGCATAAAACATGAAGGTGGTGGTAGGGTAGGGTAGGGTAGGGTAGGGGTCTCTTCTGAAGTCAAGGACAGAGGGGGGTGGGGAGGGAAGGAAGGAGAGGGGGGGGAGAGGGGAGGAGGAAGGGAAGGGGGAGGAAGGGAAGGGGGAGGGGGGCGGGGGTTGGGAAAGGGGAGGAGGAGGGGGGGGGGAGAGAAGTTGACGTTGATGTCCACCTCAAAGAGGTCACAGGAAGGACAGTGCACCTGCACTGGCATACACACACACACACGCACCACGCACGCACGCACGCACGCGCACGCACACAGAGTGCAAACAAAAGGTAGCTATAGTTCCCGGAGTGTACCCTTACCGGGTCATAAGAGAAGAAGAGAGGGGGGGGGGGGGGTGGGGGGGGGGGGAAGATGTCATTTCTAAGAGGAAACAGCTCGGACTGTTAATAGCCTGGTGGGCAGGTGACGACGCCATTATGTGCCCCTCTCTGTCCCTCCCTCCCCCCCCCCCCCCACCCCACCCCCCTTCTTTCTCTGTCTCTGTCCTCTCTCCTCTCTCTCCTCTCTCTCTCTCTCTCTCTCTCTCTCTCTCTCTCTCCTCTCTCTCTCTCTCTCTCTCTGTCTGTCTGTCTGTGTCTCTTCTCTCAAGTCACTGGCAACAACACTAGAGACTTGAGATTGTTGAGTTCACCTTGAAGTGGTCTGTTGTGTATGTGTGTGTGTGGGGTGTGTGTGTGGTGTGTGTGTGTGTGTTGTGGTGTGGTGTGTGTGTGTGTGTGCGAGTACCTGTGTGTGTGTGCGAGTGCGTGCAGCTTTTTTTAAAAAAAAATCTGCCTATTTTAGGGACGACTTTATTTTAGACAATCCTAGCAACTTCATCGTAACATTTTGTTTGCATGTACGTACGTCCTTTACAACAGTGAAAGAGAGATGCCCCAACCATTTTTTAAAGGAGTTTCTGAGTCATCTGACGTCCAATGTCTGAAGTTTGATAATACTGAGAATTTAGGTGAACAACATTTCTGTACAATTCCTCGATGATTCTTAAGGAAATTAAGGGAAAATAAGGGCGGGGGGAGGGGGGCCGGGGAACAACTAAACACTATTTTCCTTCCCTTAGGTCCTTCCCTTAACCACAGCAATTCCGAAGGGAACACAAGGCTGACCCACCACAGCTTTCCCTCCTATACCACACACACACACAACACACACACACACATCAATCGCACCACACACACACACATACATACGCCCGCAATAACAGTACACACTCTCAACACTCACTCACCACTCACTCACACACGACACACAACACACACACACACACACAAACACACACACACACTTACACACACACACACACACACACAAACAAACACACACACACAAACACAACACAACATAAACACACACAAACACCTCATTGTGTCCTCTCGAGAGGACACGGAAAAGAGAGAGAGAGAGAGAGAGAGAGAGAGATAGAGAGAGAGGCACACACACAGAGAGAAAGACAGAGAGACAGACAGAGACAGAGAGACAGAGAGAGAAAGCAACAGGTCACTGTATTCAAGCTTCTGGAGAGGGGCTAGCTATTGAAGTAGGGGCCCACCCTTGTAGATGGCGAGAGAGGAGAAGAAGGGGCTCGCGCGCGCGCGCGTCAACAAACTGGGATCACAAAACATCTTTTGTTCAGCTCCTCACCACAACACCTCGCTTGACCCCCTCCCTCTCTCCCTCCCTCCCTGTACAGTAGCCACCCCACCCTACACCCACCACACCTGTCTAGCTCTCCATCCACCAACCTAGAAAAAAAGACCCCCAACACATCTGTGCCTGCTATTTGGACAAAGTCCTTTCTGCCTGTTTGGAAAAAAAGTCCTTCAACGCTTTCGAAATTTCTTTGCAGAGTGAGTGTGGACATGGCAATCCCCCCCTGCCCCCCAACCTTTTCAAGGAGTCAGTCAAGAGGGATTTCTTTCTTTCTTTCTTTCTTTTTTCTTCTTCTTCAACTTCACATGTGTGTGTGGAGGAGACTAGGGAAGTGGGTGGAGGGGATTTTTGTTTGGTGTTGTATTTGGGATGCTTTTTGGCAGTTTTGGAGGAGGGTTGTTTTGTTGGGGTGTGGGGTGGGGTGGGGTAGGGGGGTGTTTGGGGTAACAGTACTTGATGTGTGGACTTTTGTTGATTAGAATTTGGGAGGGGAGGAGGGGGGGGGGGGGTTGGTTTGTGTGGTGGTAGGGGGGGGGGGGGGTGGGGTGTTGGTGGTGTGTGTGTGGTGGTGTGTGTGTGTGGTGTGGTGTGTGTGTGTGTGTGTGTGTGTGTGTGTGTGTGTTGTGGTGTGTGTGTGTGTGTGTGTGGTGGTGTGTGGTGTGTGTGTTGTGTGTGTGTTGGTTTTTAGGGGTGTTCTAGGTTCATAGGATGAAGTGTTTTGATTAGCAAGTTTCCAATTTCAGTGTAGTGTGTGTGTGGTGGGTGGTGGTGGTATGGTGTGGGTGTGGTGTGGTGTGTTGTGTGGTGTTGTGTTGTGTGGTGTGGGGTGGTGTGGTGTGTGTGTGTTTGTGTGTGTGTGACACAGAGAGAGAGACAGAGACAGAGAGAGAGAGAGACAGAGAGAGTGAGTGAGTAGGGACAGACAGACAGACAGTCAGGCAGAGACACAGAGACAGAGAGAGGGGGGAAGGAAGGAAGAAAGGGAGGAGAATGCAGGCGCGTGTTTAAAAGCCCACACACACTCACTCCCACATACTCTCATTTCTCAACCGGTTGCGAAATTCAAAACATTGTTGTAGTGCCACGCTGTTCGGTTCAATGGCAAAGGTAGCTGCTTCCCATTCTCTTTAACTGGCAAAAAGAAACAGCGGCCCAAGTTTTGAAGCGGAGTAGGCCGACACACAGAGATCAAGCACAGCATAGTGAAGAAGACGAAGAAAGAAACTTTGCTGCCTCAAGGACACATCGATGTTGTGCCTACGCCACATTTAGAGATTTATATTTTTAAAAAAACAACTATTTAATTCTTGTACTTGAAAACCATACCCTGTTTGTCTGTCTGTCTATATGTCTGCCTGCCTGCCTGTCTGTCTGCCTGCCTCTCTGCCTGTCTGCCTGCCTGCCTGCCTGCCTGTCTCTCTCTCTCTCTCTCTGTGTCTCTCTCTCTCTCTGTCCTCTCTCTCTCTGTCTCTGTCTGTCTCTCTCTCTGTCTCTCTGCTTCTCTCTCTCTCTCTCTTCCTCCTCCTCACAAACTATGCTTTGCTTAACCTTCAGACCCTCTTAAAGTGGGAGTATGGCTACCTACATGGCACGATATCTAATTAAAAAATTACTTTATTATATAATATATATAATATATATATATATATATATATATATATATATATATATATATATATATATATATATAATATAATATGTGTACTCTCTCATAATGATTGCCAGGTATGATGAGTGAGACAGAGATCATAACTCTATGTGACCCCTTAATAACAACAACAACAACACACACTCACACACACACAGGCACACACACACAAACACACACACATACACACTCGCATAAAGAAATCACTGTTAGTTACATTCACTTCATCACGTTTACGACATTCATCAAATATATACAGCATGTTGAAATATCTCCTCCACACATAAAGAGCAACAAATCAGAATTTGTTTTTTAAAAAAATGACACCGTAAACTCGTTATAAAACAAGTCCCCCCACCTCCAAAGACCACACACCACACACACACACACACACACACACACACACACACACACACACACACACACACACACACACACACAAACTCAAGACTCAAATGTTTGGGCCATAGGCATACACACACACTGGGGAAGGGGGGGTGGGATCGCCCATTAACAAAGGACAATTGAAAAATAACATGTTCACAAATGCACACTCACAGAGAGAGAGAGAGAGAGAGAGAGAGGAGAGAGAGAGAGAGAGAGAGAGAGGAGAGAGAGAGAGAGAAGAGAGAGAGAGAGAGAGAGAGAGAGAGAGAGAGAGAGAGAGAGAGAGAGAGAGAGATGAACCCCGTAAGGTTAGTGGGTTGCACCGCTTGTTTATCTTTTACGACCAAAAACTCAAACCCACGACAAAAGTGACACAACAATTTTACCGCAAATGATGGCACTTATTTCGTTCCCCAGTAACGATTAAACGCAGAATTTCCTAATACAACCTTTCTCTGCCACGCTTACAAGATTAATCCACACACACACAAAAAAGACGAGACAGACACACAAAAAAACCCAGAAACACCTGAAGAAAAAAAGAAACCGCCACCCCATACTCTCAACTGTAATCTTGTTCGTTCTTTCTCTGTTCGCCCCCCACTGAAATCACACGCGAGGGTACCACGCACGGGTCATTGTGTCAGGTAGGAGCAAACTTTTGGCTCAAAGAAAGAGACAGGGCGACAGTTATTGGGCGCATCCTTTATTATTATTATTATCATTATTCTTTCTCTGCTGGTCTCCTCTCTATAATAACGCATTTCCTAATAAACCCAGCGACGACATCTTTGCCGCGACGACAGCTAGGCGATTGCGCAAAAGCAGTTCAAAGCCGAACGGAAAAAAATAAAAACGTTTCGCTGTGATGAAACCTCACTCACTCACTACCCCCCCCCCCCTCCCCCACCCCCAGCGTCAGAATCATGACTGTGCAATCATTTGTATTGCAGAGTTTTTATTAAAAAAAGAAGAGTTAAAGAAAAAAAAGGGGTTTTAATAATAATTATATCATTCCAAGACCAACAACAAACAACAAAAACTGCGGAGAGAGAGAGAGAGGATATGACAAAGATGGATCGATGTGTGTGTCACGAGTGCCATTTCTTCAAGGATGAAGAAGTTACTACGGTGAAAGAGACGTCAATGCTGGATGGAGGGATGGAGGAAGACAGACAGACAGAGAGAGAGAGAGAGAGAGGGAGACAGAGGAAGAGAGAAGGAGAGAGGAAAAGGGAGGCAGAAGGAGAGAGAGGGAGAGAGAGAGGGGGAGAGAGAGTGGGAAGATAGAGAGGGGAAGAAAGAGGGGGAGAGAGAGGGAGAGAGAGGGGGGAGAGAGGAGAGGGGGAGAGAGAGGGAGAGGGAGGGGGGAGAGAGAGAGGGGGGAGAGAGAGAGGGGGGGAAGAGAGAGAGAGATAGGGAGGAAGGGAAGGAGGGAGAGGGAGAGAGAAAGGAAGAGAGGGGAGAAAGAGGAAAAGGGAGGCAGAAGGAGAGAGAGGGGGAGAGAGAGGGAGAGACAGAGGGAGAGGGAGGGGAGAGAGAGGGAGAGACAGAGGGAGAGAGAGAGGAAGAGAGAGGGAAGAGAGAGAGAGAGAGGAGAGAGAGAGAGAGAGATAGGGAGGGAGGGCAGGAGGGAGAGGGAGACAAAGGAAGAGAGGGGGGGGGGGGGAAGAGGAAAAGGGAGGCAGAAGGATAGAGAGAGGGAGAGAGAGGGGAAGAGAGAAGGAGAGACAGAACACACACACAAAGGTGAAGAAAGAGAGTATGTGCGTGCGTACGTGCCTGCGTGAGTATTTGTGTGTGTGTGCGTGCGTGTATGCGTACTTGCGCGTGCGTGTGCGTGCGTGCGTGCGTGCGTGTATGCATGTTCGTGTGTGTGTGTGGTTTGATTGATATTTCCGCACTCGCAATGCCGAGGTATAGAGAGGAAAACAGCGACGAAAAGAAGACAGAAAGAAAGAAAGAAAAAAAAACAACAACAACACACACAGAGTGCAAACATAACAAACAGCTGAATCCATACTTAGTTGTAGAAGAAGAATTATTGCAGAAAAAAAATTGACGTTTCAGGAAAGGAAGGTAGAGGGATGGGAAAGGAGAGAGAGAGAGAGAGAGGAGGGGGGAGAGGGAGGAAGGGAGAGAGAGGGGGGGGGGGGGAGGGGGAGAGAGAGAGAGAGGAGGGGCGGGGGGGGGGGGGGGGGGGGGGGGGGGGGGGGGGGGGGGGGCTGAGAGAGAGAAAGAAGTAGGGGACGGAAAAGAAAAAGATGGAAAGAGAGAGAGAGAGAGAGAGAGAGAGAGAGAGAGAGAGAGACAGAGACAGAGACAGAGACAGAGAATTACAGACAGAAAAGACGACTCGGAAACGAACACACACACACAGTCACACACTCTAACACACACACACACTCACTCACACACTCACTCACAACACACACACTCACTTACATACACAACACACACACACACACACACACCACAACACACTCTCACTCACAACACAACACAACACAAACACACTTACACTTTTCCACAGAAGACACACCATCAAAACCTTTCCACTTTAACACACACACAAAAGAAAAGAAAGGGAAAAAAAATAGAAAAAATGACAAGTTGAGCTTTGACTCCGGCAAATCCTATGACCTTTTCATTTACACCAAAGGTTACAAGCCGTCTATAGCAAAAAGCCAGCAGCACCAGCAGCAGAAAGAGAGAGAGAGAGAGAGAGAGAGAGAGAGAGAGAGAGAGAGAGAGAGAAGGGAGAGAGAGAGAGAGAGAGAGAGAGACAGACAGACAGACAGAAAGACAAGACAGACAGACAGAGAGGCATAATACAGAGGGACAGACAGAGAGAGACACAGTGAGAAAGAGACACAGAGAGACAGACAGACAGACAGGGGGATACAGAGTGAGAGTGAGACAGAGACAGACGGACAGACAGGCAGAGAGAGACGGGAGGGGGCGGGGGGCGACGGACGGACAGACAGAGAGGGGCAGAGAGTCAGACAGACAAACAGAGACAAAGAGAGAAAGACAGACAGAGACCGACAGACATATACAGACAAACAGATAAACAGACAGGCAGAAACAGATACAGAGAGGCAGACAGAGTTATAGAGAGACAGGCAGACAGACAGCGAGAGACAGACAGAAACAGAGACAAACACAAACAGAAACAGAGATAAACAGAGACAGATACTACAAAGACATAAAGAATCATATTTCCCTACGACCCCGCTTCCCATTTTGGGGTTGTCTTTTTTTTAACCTTTCCAACATAACATCGACATTTCCAAACATTAAAAAAGAAAAACAGCACACACAAAAACCTCACACTGAACACATCACAACACACAAACTCATAAGTCAAGTTGGCGGTGGTCTCTGTGAAGAAAAGTTCAACTTGACAAAAGACAGCAATTAGTGCGGGAAACTTTAACCCGAATTGAAGTCGTTAGGTTAAAAAGGGAGAGAACGTTTAACTGCGCTCTTTATTGGGGAGGTAAGTAAGCTGTCAGGGATCATAAATTTATTATAGTGTCTTAGGGAGAAAGAAAAACTTACTTTGTAGCTAAAACTTTGGTTTAAGAGATTTTTCGAATTTTTTAAACTGCAGCCAGGATGAAATTTAGCAATAATAATAAAATTATGAACACGATTTTGAGAAAGAATGCAACTGTCTCTTTTACACACACACACACACACACACACACACACACGTGCGCGTACGTGTGTGCCCGCTCACGCAGAAATAAATTCTCACACACAAAACACACACGTACGCACGCAATAAACATATGCATGCACACACGCACGTACAGTGGCAAACAGACAAACAGACAAACAGCTTCTCCAAGAGCCAGCATATGCATTAAGGGCGGCGCCCATCTCCTCTCCCTCGCTGCTTTTACCTTCCCTGACCCTAAAGAGGGCAGGTATTCATAAATACAGCTGGGTGAACTAGGGAACTGTACTGAAACCAAGGCGCACAAAACGAAAAAACAGTCACCCATCCACTTGGTAGCCACGCTCAATGCTGCTAAAACCTTTCATTCCACACACTACCTCTGTCATGTACTTGAAAAATGTATACGCTTAACTATTCCCTAAGCCGACCACCGACACACACGTTTACAACGACGTTCAAAATAGTCCTGGAATAAAACTGTGTTTAAAACTGATCCCAGATTTCAGCGGAGACGAACTATGCTGCAACAACAATCATCGAGGGTCAATCAATCCCCAATCAGTCAATCATGATTTTTTTTTCTTTTTGGTTGGTGGTTTTGTTGTCAGGGCGTTCGTTACGTGTTAGAACCGAAAGGCTTGGAAGCCCCCAGCACCAATCAATCCCTCCTTCCCTCCCTCCCCTAGTCCCCAGATCAATCACCCAGTCAGTCAGCGCATCAGTCAGACGCGGTGAGAAGGCACGAACGAGGCAGACAGACAGATAGACAGACAGAGAAATAGATAGATAGACAGACAGATAGATAGATAGACAGATAGATAGATAGATGGATGAATGGATGGATGGATGGATAGATGGATGGATGGATAGATAGATAATAGACAGACAGATAGATAGATAGATAGATGGATAGATAGATAGATAGATAGATAGATAGATAGATAGATAGATAGACAGACAGATAGATAGATAAATAGATAGATAGATAGATAGACAGAGAGGTAGGTGGATAGATAGATAGATACATACATACATACATACAGATAGACAGATAGACAGACAGACAGACAGAGAGACATACAGATAGATAGATAGATAGATTTTTAAAAAAATTATTATTTCGAGGATAATGGAATAAGCACTCGTGTGCATTTTTACATGCAGTCCCCGTGTGTATGCACTTTTGTAAATTTTGCCATCGGTTTTGTCATTTTGTCATAAAGAGATAGAGAGAGGTAGATGATAGATAAAGGGACAGACAGACAGACAGACAGATAGAAAGATAAAAAGACAGATAGATAGAGAGGTAGATGGATAGATAGATAGATAGATAGACAGAGAGGTAGATGGATAGATAGATGGATAGATAGATAGACAGACAGAGAGGTAGGTGGATAGATAGATGGATAGATAGACAGACAGAGAGGTAGATGGATAGATAGATGGATAGATAGATAGATAGATAGATGGATAGATAGATAGATAGATAGATGATAAGATAGATAGATGGATAGATAGAAAGATAGATAGAAAGATAGAGAGAGAGAGAGAGAGAGAGAGAGAGAGAGAGAAAGAGAGAGAGAGAGAGAGAGAGAGAGAGAGAGAGAGAAGAGAGATTAAATTTTTTTTATTTTATTTCGAGGATAATGGAATAAGCACTCGTGTGCATTTTTACATCCAGTCCCCGTGTGTATGCACTTTTGTAAATTTTGTCATCCGTTCTGTCATTTTGTCATAGAAAGAGAGAGAGAGAGATGATAGATAAAGAGACAGACAGACAGACAGACCGACCGACCGACCGACCGACCGACCGACCGACCGACAGACAGACAGACAGACCGACAGACAGATATATATATATATAGATAGATAGATAGACAGACAGACAGACAGATAGATAGATAGATAGATAGATAGATAGATAGATAGATAGACAGACAGACAGACAGGAGAACAGATGGGTAGTTCTACACACAGACCTACAGATAAATGGATGGATATTATAGCCATGTATGCACACTTGTAGGATGGAGCGAGCTCGCGGGCATACACATGCAGGCACTGAGTATATATGTACATACCACCCACACACACACACACACACACAACACACACACACACACACACACACACACAGCTACTGACAGTACAGACGAACAAACCCACAGACTCTGAGAGCGAGCAGCTGGCAAAGAGACAGACAGACAGACAGACTCACTCCGTCTGCCCACCAACAACCAATCTCCCCCACCCCCCACTACTCACAATTAGCCTGCACCTCTCCTCTCTCTCTCTCTCTCTCCTCTCTCTCTCTCTCTCATCTCTCTCTCTCTCTCTCTCCTCTCTCTCTCTCTCTCCTGCCCCACGGAATCGTGTGTGTGTTGGAGGGGGGGGGGGGGGGGGGGGGGGAGGGAGGGGGGGGGAGAGGAGAGATCTCGCTCCATGCCCCACCCTCTCCACCCAACCCTACCCCAACCCAAACCTTCTCCTGGTGTCTTTTTTGTACAAACACCATCCATCCCCACCTTCTCCCATCCATCCCTCCTTCTACCCCTCCCTCACCACTCTGCCAACACCCCCCCCCCCCCCTCCTCAAACCCACCCCACCCCCCAAGAAAAACACCAAAAAAAAAAAAGAGAGCAGAACCCCCCCCCCCCCCCCCCCCCCCCCCCCCGGTAGAAAGCCTAGTAATGTGTCGTGTCGTGTCGTATCGTTCGTATAGCGTAGTGTAGTGCAGTGTCGTGTAATGTAAAGTAGTGTCGTGTCGTGTAGTGTAGTGTCGTGCAGTGCGTGAGTGTAGTGTAGTGTAGTGTAGTGTCGTGTAATGTAATATATAGTGTAGTGTAGTGTCGTGTCGTGTAGTGTAGTGTCGTGCAGTGTCGTATAGTGTAGTGTAGTGTCGTGTAATGTAATATAGTGTAGTGTAGTGTAGTGTAGTGTAGTGCCGTGTCGTGCAGTGCAATGTAGTGCAGTGTAGTGTAATGTAGTGCAGTGCAATCCAGTGCAGTGTAGTGTAGTGCAGTGTAGTGTAATGTAGTGCAGTGCAATCCAGTGCAGTGTAGTGTAGTGCAGTGTAGTGTAATGTAGTGCAGTGCAATCCAGTGCAGTGTAGTGTAGTGCAGTGTAGTGTAATGTAGTGCAGTGCAATCCAGTGCAGTGTAGTGTAGTGCAGTGTAGTGTAATGTAGTGCAGTGCAGTGTAATGTAGTATAATGTAGTGTAGTGCAGTGTAATGTCGTGTAAGGTAGTGCAGTGCAGTATCCTGTAGTGCAGTGTAGTGCGTGTAGTGCAGTGTCCTGTACTGTAGTGTAGTGTAGTGCAGTGTAAAGCAATGTAGTGTCGTGTAGTACAGTGCAGTGCAGTGTAGTGTAGTGTAGTGTAGTGTAGTGTAGTGCAGTGTCAAGCAATGTAGTGTCGTGCAGTGCAATGTTGTGCAGTGTCCTGTAATGTAGTGTCGTGTAGTGCAGTGTCCTGTAATGTCGTGTAGTGTAGTGCAGTGTCCTGTAATGTCGTGTAGTGTCGTGTAGTGCAGTGTCCTGTAATGTCGTGTAGTGTAGTGCAGTGTCCTGTAATGTCGTGTAGTGCAGTGCAATGTAGTGCAGTGTCCTGTAATGTCGTGTAGTGTAGTGCAGTGTCCTGTAATGTCGTGTAGTGTAGTGCAGTGTCCTGTAATGTCGTGTAGTGTAGTGCAGTGTCCTGTAATGTCGTGTAGTGTAGTGCAGTGTCCTGTAATGTCGTGTAGTGTAGTGCAGTGTCCTGTAATGTCGTGTAGTGTAGTGCAGTGTCCTGTAATGTCGTGTAGTGTAGTGCAGTGTCCTGTAATGTAATGTCGTGTCGTGCAGTGTCCTGTAATGTCGTGCAGTGCGTGAAGGGCAGTGTCCTGTAATGCAGTGTAGTGTCATGCAATGTAGTGTAATGTCCTGTAGTGTCGTGTAGTGCGTGAAGGGCGGTGTCAGGGGGTAGGACTCTCTCTCTCCGTCCATCCCACGTCAGGTCCCCGACACTTCCAGCCCTGATGGAGAGGGCGGCCAGCAGACGACAGCACCCTGAGAGGACTCTGGGGGAGGGGGGGGAGTGGTTTGGAGGTGGGGGGGGGGGGGGTAGGGGTACAAGGGGTGGGGGTGAGGTGGTGAGGTGGGGTAGGGGAAGATGGATGAGAGGGAGGGAAGTTAGGGGAGGGGGAAGGGAGGAATACAAAAGAGGACAACGTCAGGAAAGGCAACAGCTACTACTACTGCTACTACTGTATCCCTCTATCATGCCCTCACCCCTACTTCTCTGGCTGTCTGTCTGTCTGTGTCCCTCTGTCTGTCTGTCTCTATCTGTCTGTCTGTCTGTCTGTCTCTATCCCTCTGTCTGTCTGTCTGTCTCTCCTTTCCAACTCTCACTCATCTCACCCTCTCCCAAACCCGTTCTCTCCTCTCCCCTCTCTCCCTCTCCTCTTTCTCTCCCCTCTCTCCCCCTCTCTCGCTCTCTCCCTCTTTCACTTCCCTCTCTCTCTCCTCCCCCTCCCTCTCTCTCTACTCTATCTTCTTCTCCCAACATCTCTCTCTCTCTTCACTCCCCTCTCTCTCTCCCCATCCCCTCTCTCACCCTCTCCACCCCCTCCCTCCCTCTCTCTACACCCCATCTCTCACCCTCTCCACTCCTCCTCTCTCACCCTCTCCACTCCCCCCCCTCTCTCTCTCTCTCTCATCACCCCCCATCCCCCAACTCCATCTCCACCCCCAACCCTCACAATTGTCTTCCTCTGGAAACAGGGGTTGATATGATGAGAATTCCTGCAGAAAACTTAAAAAGAGGACGACAGGGGAGAAGACCCCGAGAGGAGGAGGAGAGGGAGGAGGAGGAGGAGAGGGAGGAGGAGTGAGGAGGAGGAGGAGAGAGGAGAGAGAGGAGGAGGAGAGGGGAGAGAGGAGGGAGGAGAGAGAGAGAGAGAGAGGGGGGGGGGGGGGGTTGACGGGATGCTACTCCACTTCCCCGCTAGGTGATGGTACCCTAGGGAAGGTCACCCGAGAGCCGTCGCCCATGGGCAAGGAAGCCAGGCCCCCCCCCCCCTCCCCCCCCCCCTTCCCCCCCCCCCCCCCCCTGTGCTGTCAGCATCGGGTCATTATCGTCAGTGCATTTGTCAAAAAC
Organism: Rapana venosa; assembly: GCA_028751875.1. Taxonomy (NCBI): domain Eukaryota; kingdom Metazoa; phylum Mollusca; class Gastropoda; order Neogastropoda; family Muricidae; genus Rapana; species Rapana venosa. The sequence goes on along the minus strand of CM054158.1, from coordinate 37,295,209 downwards.
CCTGACCTGACCTACACCCTGACCTTCCTGCGGAGAGGGTTGTATCCTTGATAAGTTTCAATGGGTGGTTTGGTGTGAAGTGTGGGTGGTGAGTGGTGGGTGGGGGGGGGTGGTATGGGGGGGGGGGGTATGGGGGGTGGGGTATGGGGGTGAGGGAGGGTGGGGGTTAGAGGGAGGGACCCAGTCGCGTACGCGAAAATCTTACCATTGGTGCAGCAAACCTCGGGAGCTCTAGCCGAAAAATGAAAAAGAAAGCAAAGGTTTCAAAGGGGGTAATAATATTTAAGGAAAAAGGTAGAAGGATATTTTTGTATCGTGAAATATCCCTGCGGTGGCCTCGTGTCGTGTCGTGTCGTGTCGTGTAATGTAGTGTAGTGTCAGTATAAATAGCACCCTCATCTTCTGGAAATTCTGTGCTAGGAATTCCCATCTTTTCTTCCCTTTTTTTTCTTTTTGTGTCTGCTTGTTGTTGTTGTTGTTGTAATTGTTCTTCCTGTCACTCTATTCTTCTTGTCTTTTTTCTTTCTGCTTTCTTGGTCCATTCTCCCATGCCTTTTTTGTTTTGTTTTTATTTATCCTCCAGAAAGGCTTACAAGATAACCACTCTCTCTCTCACGCCAAAGATGGATGTGCTAAGCCTCCTGACTTGCCAGGCGCTTGATTAGTTAATTAATTAGTTAATTATTTAAAAAAGCAAGAAAAACAAACAATACTTTTTTTTTATTTTTTCTTCAAAACTGAATTCTTAGCCACACACACACACACACAACACACACACACACACACTTTTCGGAAGAGTAGGCCATTGTGTGCCGGTGGACACTGATGACAAAATTTACAAAACTGCATACACACGAGGACTGGATGTAAAAAAAGCACACGAGTGCTTATTCCATTATTCTCGATATAAAAGAATAAATAAATGAATTTAAAAAAAGAAACACACACACAAACACACACAAAATGTTTCTCGGGACGTTTTTCTTCCACATCACCATTAATTTTCATCTTTCCATAAATTCAAATTCAAAAACACTGTATTATCTCACAGATAAAAAATTCAAGGAAGTTTCAAGCCACAATAACAACACAAAAACCAACATGTACACAAACAACAACAACAAAAGGCTGAGAGTGCTAGCTAGCTAATAGTACACAAGATTGGCCCAGCCACAAAAACAAAAAAATCCAAAAAAATTGCAACCTCACAACAAGCAACAAGCTTACCCCCCTCTCCCCCCACCCCTCCCCCCCCCCCCCCCACCCCCACCTCCACCACCACCCCTCCATCCACACCCCCCCCTCCCCACCCCCCCCCCCCCCCCACACACACACCCATACCCCACAACCCCACCCCCACCAAACCATGGTTGATGCGAATTCCAGAGGCTTTGGCCAAATCACTTCCCTGCTAGCTAGCTCATGATAGTACCCTAGGGAAGGTCACCCAATACCCTCCCAAGGGGACAGGCAGGCAGGCGGGCAGGCAGGCAGGCAGGCAGGCAGGCAGGAGGGCCCTGCCTGTCAGCATCCGTCATTATCCTGAGTGCATTTGTCAAAACGCCTCCTC
>CM054158.1:37281139-37283639 GCA_028751875.1 Rapana venosa | reverse complement strand
GTCAGTCAGTCAGTCCGTCCGTCCGTCCCCCCCCCTCTCTCTCTCTCTCTCTCTCTCTCTCTCTCTCTCTCTCTCTTCTCTCTCTCTCTCTCTCTCTCTCTCTCGCGGCAGGGTCGCCAAGGGCAGCTCATCCATCTCGGCTCCCCATAAAGATAAACAAATAATGGTGTTTCTTTTTTTTTTTTTTTAAAGTAATGTATCTAGCTATTTTATTAATTAGCTTTATCTATAAAGATTCGAGTTTTCGTTTGTTTGTGCGTTTGACTCGTTTGTTGGGTAGGGTCATCGTTTTCTTTTTCTTTCTTCTTTTCTTTCTTTCTGTCTCTGTTTCTGTCTCAGTTTCTGTCTGCCTGCCTGTCTCTGTCTCTCTCTGTGTCTCTCTGTCTCTTTCTCTCCGAGGGCTGGATGTAAACAAAAAAAGTCTAGTACTTATTCTATTACCCTCAGAAAATAAAAATTTCGTTATCGTTATCTCTCTCTCTCTCTCTCTCTCTCTCTCTCTCTCTCTCTCCCTTTTTTCCCATTCCATTCCTTCCTTCTTTCTTTCTTTCTCTTTGTTCTTGTCTTTCTTTCTACTTTTTGCTCTATTAAAAAAAATTCTACTGTATTGTCTTATCTTTGCTTCCTTATTTTTCCCCTTACTTTTCTCTTTCCTGTTTTCTTTCTTTCTCTCCAGCAGTCTTTCCATGTTTTTTTTTCTCTTTTCTGATTTTCTTTTCTTTTTTTCATTCCTTCCATCCTTCCTTTCTTCCTCTCCTCTTCAGTTCCTCCCTTCTTTCCTCCCTGCCCTTTCCTCTCCTAAACAATGGTGAACTGGCCCTGTAACTGAACCTTCAAAATAGCCGAATAATTGCATTAATGTCAAAAGCCCTTATAGTGCGATCCCACTTCACACACACACACACATACACACACACATACAGATGCACGCGCGCGTGCGCGCACGCAAACACACGCATGCACGCATGTGCAAAGCATGCACATACATACACACGCGCGCGCGCGCAGACACAGACGTACACACACACAAACACACACACTGACAAAGTAGTATAAGAACACAACCTCGAAACAAAGAGATAGTATAAAATACTAAACAACTAAAACGTAAAAACACAACTAAAAAAGATTCCACAAAATTTAAACCCCCTCCCCCACCAAAAACAATAAATACTACTTTGAAGCACAAAACAAACACACACACACACACACACACACACAAACACGCACACAGGCACACACACACACACACACACACAGAGGCACACACACACACACACAGGCACACACACACACACACACACACACACACACAGACACAGACACACACACACACACACACACATACACACACACACACATAAACCTAAAAACAAACACAAAACAATTATTGAATATAAGCAAACACAAACAAACAAACAAACAGACAGATAAACAGACAGACAGGCAGGCAGGAAAAAAAACAAACAAACCCAGTTTAACGGTACGGAGCCAGGCTTTCAGCGCAATGGGTGTCGACAAGACATATGAAGAATTGTCCAGATTTCCATTAGCTCTGCGAGAGACAGCACCGCGGAGGAAGGACAACAGAGAAATTTACGTTCAAGTGGAAAGAAACCCCCATCAAATCAGCTACCCTGTCCCCTGGGGAAAATCTCCCTCTCTCTCTCTCTCAAATCAACTACCTTATCCCCAGGGAAAACAAACTTTCTCTCTTTCTTTGTCTGTCTGTCTGTCTGTCTGTCTCTCTCTCTATGTCTCTGTGTGTGTTGTCCAGCACTAGATGACTTAAGAAGAGACTATATTCCTGAGAAATATTATCGCAGACCAGCTCACTTTAGAATGATTACGCTCCTGTCTTCCAAAAATGAAAATGTCATGAAAAATCTTGCTATGTATATCTATAAGTCTTTAAAAAGGAGAAGTAGTTTGATCTCATAACACAGAAAACACGTGTAACTTGGTGTGTATGTACTAAATTGTAGTTAGTTGGATAAAGATGTTTGTGTGCTTGAGTATAACATTATTATATATGTGTGTCATTTTGTAAACCCCTTCAAATGGGGCTATGGCCTTTCTTGAATAAATATCGTTATCGTTATCGTTAAATATCGTTATCTGTGTGTGTATCTCTTTCAAATCAACTACCTTATCCCCAGGGAAAACAAACTCACTCTCTCTCTCTCTCTCTCTCTCTCTCTCTCTCTCTCTCTCTCTCTCTCTCTCTCTCTCTCTCTTTCTCTGTATGTCTCTCTCTATGTCTGTGTGTGTGTGTGTGTGTGTGTGTGTGTGTGTGTGTGTGTGTGTGTGTGTGTGTGTGTCTGAAATCAACTACCTTATCCCCAGGGAAAACAAACTCACTCTCTCTCTCTCTCTCTCTCTCTCTCTCTCTCTCTCTCTCTCGCTCTCTCTCTGTCTGTGTGTGTTTCTCTCTCAAATCAACTACCTTATCCCCAGGGAAAACTCTCTGTCTGTCTCTCTCCTATGTCCCTGTCTCTGT
>CM054158.1:37263639-37268639 GCA_028751875.1 Rapana venosa | reverse complement strand
ACAAAAAAAGAGAGATTAAGCTGAATGAATACAAGCAGCCTAAAACATTATACATATACAACCAGACAGACAGAGACACGAAAAAAACAACCACAACAAACAAAACAACAAAAACAACAACAGAAAAACCCACAATAACAACAACACCCCCCACAAATATACAATTCAGAAAAGAAGAAAAAAAAATATGCGAAAAAAAAGATTGGAAGGCATTTATATATCGTACAGGACAAAAGCACAGAAAGAAGAAAAAACCCGAAACACAAACAAAACAAACCAAAACAACAAACAAAAAAAACCAAATAACAAAACATAGCCCCACAGAATACAATTACAGAGACAGAGAAAGAAGAAAAAAAGAAAGAAAACAAAAAAGAGGAAATGATGTTATACGGTTATTACAATAAGGAACACACGGTGCACACGAACTTCAACACCACAAACACACACACACACAACACAACACACACAACACACACACACACACACAACACACACAAAACAAAACTAAACAAACGGTAACAGAGCAGAAAAGAGAAGAAAGAGAGAAGAAGAGAAAAGAGATGAGAGAGTAGAGAGAAGAGAGAGAGAGCAACAAACACACAGACATACACATAACAGACCAACACAGACACAAACAACACAACACGAGAGAGAGAAAAGAGAGGAGAGAGAGGACGAACGACACAAGAGAGCGAGAGACAGACGACAGAAAAAGAATCAGAGCGAGAGAGAGAAAGACAGAGACAGACAAGACAGACAGAGAGACACAGAGAGCAGAGACAGCACGACAGAAAGAAAAACAGAGCCAGAGAGAAACAGACACAGACAGACAGACAACAAGGACACACAACACACAAACACACACACACACACACCACAACACACACACACACACACACACACACACAGACACAACACACACACACAGACACACACACAGACACAGTGCAAGGGGGGAAAGAAGGGAAAGAGGATAGAAGGATGGCAGAAGACTAGGACGACGAGCCTGTCTGTCCATGTCATCGGCAAGTGGCCTGCCCCCAGAAGAAGAGGACTTCACACACTGCAGCTGAAAGCCCCTCACCGGAAAATGGGAGTGCAGCTGATGATGAAGAGGAGGAGAGAGGAGGATGGAGGAGGATGGAAGGATGGGTGGGTGGGGTGGATGAAGGGGAAAGAGGATGGAGGGAGGACAGGGACAGGGCAGGACAGGGCAGGACAGGGCAGGACGGGACAGAGGAGAGCAGAGGATGATGAGAGAGAAGAGGATGATCTGGGAAAAGTGCCCAAGACAAAGACGAGTGCCAGAACGTGAAGTGACGGCCTGATGAAGATTAAAGGGAGGAAGGAGGAAGAGGAGGAGGAGGAAGGAGGAGGAGGGGGAGGAGGAGGGAGGAGGAGGAAGGAGGAGGTAGGAGGAGGAGGAGGAGAAGGAGGAGGATGAAGGGGGGACAGGGGGGGGGGGGGGGTGGAGGAAATTGGGAGAAGGAGGTGGAGGAAGTTGGGGTGGGTGGAGTTGGGATTGTGGCGACCACTACGTCACTGTTTCCGTCTCCTCCCTCCTCCTTCCTCCCTCCTCCTCCCTGTCCCTTTCTCCTACTCATTAACGGGGTATCGTCCCCCCACCGTCCTCTTCATTAAAACGCTCTCCCTGTCTGTCTGTCTGTCTGTTTGTCTGTCTGTCTCTCTCTCTCTCTCTCTCTCTTCTCTCTCTCTCTCTCTCTCTGACTTTCTCTGTCTCTCTCTGATACATTCTCTCCCCCCCCCACCACCCCCCACCCCCCCCTTCTCTCTCTCTCTCTCTCTCTCTCTCTCTCTCTCTCTCTCTCTCTCTCTCATTCCCTCAGGAGAAAATCTCTCTCTCTCTGTCTCTCTCTTTCTCTCTCTCAGAGGAGGAGGAAAACTCTCTCTCTCTCTCTCACTCCACTCCCTCTCTCTCTCTCTCTCTCTCTCTCTCTCTCCTCTCTCCTCTCTCTCTCTCTCTCTCAAGCTCTCTTTCTCTGTCTCTCAGAGGAGGAAAACTCTCTCTCTCTCTCACACTCACTCCCCCCCTCTCTCTCTCTCTCTCTCTCTCTCAAGCTCTCAGGAGAAAATCTCTCTCTCTCTCTCTCTCTCTCCTCTCTCTCCTCTCTCCTCTCCTCTGTCTCTCTCTCTCTTTCTCTCTCTTTCTCTCACTGGAGGAGGAAAACTCTCTCTCTCACTCTCACTCTCTCTCACACACACTACTACTCTGGCCCTCTCAGGCCGCGTGGACAGAGTGATTGGGAAGGAAGATGAATGCGATTCTCCTCGCCTCAAATCAGACCCCCTCTGACACACAGGGGGCCGGGGGGGGGGGGGGGGGGGGTAGGAAGGAGGGAGGGGGGGGGGGGTTGGTGCCCGAGGCTGCAGCCCATCACTCACCCCTCCAAGGACTGTACGTTTTCATTATCCCTGACCCATCCAAAACGTATCTGTTCTGCAAGAAAGCTCCTCCGCGCCTTCTTCCACCCCCCCCCCCCCCCCCCCTACCCCCCCTCCCAGCGCGCGCGCACACACACACCCTACTACTAGATTTCCCTTTTGCTAGCTAGCTAGCTAGCCTAGCGAGGCCTACTACTACTACTACTACCACACCGTCCTGTCATTTTTCTTACTGTACTAACCCCTCCTTCCTTCGTCCTCCAAACCATGTTTGTTTGGGCCCCGGGTCAGTCAGGCAGGGCTAGGCTTAGGCCAGAACACATACTTGTCGGGTTGTTGTTTTTCTCTCTCTGTCTCTCTCTGTCTCTCTCTCTCTCTGGTTTTCTTCAGACCCTCCCCTCCATTTGTCCTTGTCGCCTGTATACGCGCGCGGTGGTAGTCTTGGTCTAGGGGGTGCAAAAAGGAAATCTTCCTTTGTCTGCTTTGCATTGCATCGGGTTTTCTTCTTCTTTAGGTTCCTTCCGCCTTCAATATTCTGCTGTCACGTATACTTTGTCATAATCTGAGCACTTTGTCATAATCTGGAGGTTGTTGGGGGGGTCCGTCCCCTTTGTAGCGATATTTTGACAACACGAGTTATGTGAGCGAACCTAGAATGGTATTCTTTTGGACAGTGTGTATGCAAAAAAACTTATGTGAATCTTGGACAACACACAAAAAAGGGCTGTAGTTTTCTTCTCTTCTGTTGAACCTTTTATGATAAATGGTCAAAAAACGTAGGTACAAGACAAGGATGCTGTACTTTTGAAAGGAGTTTCCAAGTTTTGTCTTTAGCGTGTTCTATAGTTATTTCACTTGTCAATTTACAGTGTGTGTGTGTGTGGAGGGGGTGGTGGTCTTTTTTACGATGTGGGAGGAGGTTTGCCATAGGGTGCATGAATCACAATCAGGAGGTCAGATGCACGGAACCGAACTTGGAATTTTTCATAACTTATGTGTCTGGAGATCTGACAAGATAGTTCTTTTATAACTATGCTAAACACTATATATAATACGATCAAAACTATCATCCACTTTTTGCTTGTTGAAGTATCACATTTGGTTTGCTTGCTTCGTGCGCTTTCTTTCTCCAAAAAAACAACAACCTATGTATAGGTCTGAGTTTGGGACATGACGAACAATCGCTGGAATGACTCACTGATTGACCGACTATCTTGAATGACCAGCCAATCGGTCCAGTGACCGGGCCAGTCCACTTTGACCATCTGATTAAACAATTTCATTAGCCGTGTGACTGCCTGAATGAAATAAAATGACACTTCGAAGTCATTGTCTTGGGCACTAGAGTGAAGGAATTCAGACGGAACTCAATCATTCCCACTGATCAGGGACCAACCCCCCACCCCCCACCCCCACACATCAACCCTCCTGTCAAAAAACAACCAGCTTTTTAATCCAGTTTCAGTTAATCCCCCCCTCTTCCCACCACCACCCCCACCCCCTAACGTCTCCCAAAAGACAGCATTATTCCAAGCAGAGAAAATTCCTTATGCGCTACACCACGCGCCATAAAGCACCAGGACCCCACACAGACACCCCCCACAGGAGACTTGAGGGCTTAAAAGAGACAGACAGACGGACAGACAGACAGAGCGACACATCGAGCAAGGGAGAGAGGGGACTCCTGATGAGGAGGAAAAGGACAGACAGGCTGGACTGGACAGACAGTCAGACAGACAGACGGACAGACAGAGCGACACATCAAGCAAAGGAGAGAGGGGACTCCTGATGAGAAAGAGGGAAAAGGACAGGACAGACAGACATACAGACAGACAGACAGAGCGACACATCAAGCAAAGGAGAGAGAGGAGACTCCTGGTGAGAAAAGAGGGAAAAGGACAGGACAGGACAGGACAGACGGACAGAAAGACAGACAGACAGACAGACAGAGCGAGCTGGCGGGCGGGCGGCCTGTAATCACATGCAGCAGCAATTTGGCCATTAGGACACCCTCTCCACTGATTGCTGTCCACCGGTCTCTGAGGAGCGTGGAGGGACGAGGCAGAAGGGAGGAGAAATGGGAAGAGGGGGAGGAGGGAGGGTGTGGGGTGTGTGTGCGAGGCATCACTCCCTGACTTAGAGTCTTCAAAGCTGACAACCCGGGGAGTCATGGTTCTCCAGAGGCGGCAGATGAGCCCTAGCGAAAAAACCTGAGGCAAGACTCTGAGAGAGCTCAGAGAGAGAGAGAGAGAGGGGTGGGGGGGGGAGGATGGAGGGAGAGAGGGAGAGGTGGAGGGAGAGGGAGGGAGGGAGGAGGGAGAGAGAGAGGGAGGGAGGGAGGGGAGAGAGGGAGGGAGGAGAGAGGGAGGAGAGAGAGGGGGAGAGAGGGAGGGGGAGAGGGGGGAAGAGAGAGAGAGAGAGAGGGAGAGAGAGAGAGGGGGAGAGGGAGAGAGAGAGAGAGAGAGGGGAGAGAGAGAGAGGAGAGAGAGGGGGAGAGGAGAGAGGGGAGAGGGGGGAGAGAGGGGAGAGAGAGAGGGAGAGAGAGAGGGGAGAGAGAGAGGAGAGGACGAGAGGGGAGAGAAGAGAGGGGGGAA
>CM054158.1:37253639-37258639 GCA_028751875.1 Rapana venosa | reverse complement strand
CAATCCAATCCGCAGAAATAAAAATTTTAAAAACCCAACACATTTTGTGAAAGACTAAGCCTCTTGACTCCAATCCAATCCAATCCCGTTATTTATAGCCCCCGCCGACCACAAAGGTCATATCAGGGCTGTCACCTCGTAAAAAGGCTCCCGACTCAAAACTCCTGAGATTTGGCACAAAACTGGTAAGTTAAACAAAATTTTCTATCATTTTTTTTTTATAGCAAACACTGTGCCCGGCCCCCCTGCCATCCTCAGTCCTATGTCGTCTGCTAAGTTTCTTACCACAATATCCACGGCGCAGGGATTAACACTGTAGGCAAACAAGCAATTCTCACTCAACGACATGCCCATCTTTCTGGTGACTACCTAGAGTTGCTCTCGTATGTCCTCAATCCGCAAAAAGAAAACACCAAACAAGTACATAAAACAGTTTTTTCATACTTTAACAACAACAAAAAATATCTGTGATATTCAGCAGAACCTTTTTTTTTGGTCGCACTTTATATTGAAGATAATTTTTTGGATAGCATTTTATATAGAGGATTTTTATATTGACTAGCACTTTATATAGAAGATAACTTTTTTGGACTACCATTTTATATAGAAAGGGTTATTTTTACTAGCACTTTATATAGATTTTTTTGAATAGCACTTTATATAGATTTTTTTTGGACTAGCACTTAATAAAGATTTTGGGGGGACTAGCACTTTATATGGAAGATTTTTTTCACTAGCACTTTATATAGAAGTGTTGTTGTTTTTTACTAGCACTTCATATAGCAATTTTTTTTTTTTTGGGGGGGGGGGGGACTAGCACTTTATATAGAAGATTTTTTTTTTTACTATCACTTTATATAGAGGTGTTTTTTTTTGACTAGCACTTTATACAGAAGGTTTTTTTTAGACTAGCACTTTATATAGAAGATATTTGGGGGGGACTAGCACTCCGTAGAAGATCATACACACACACACACACACACACACACACCACACACAACACACACACACACACACACACACTACGCGACCCGAAAGCTAAAGGTGGAGTGTGGCCTTTACCGCCCCAAATCCGTCATCGGCTTCTAGGAATCAGGACAGACGTCCGTCACCTGACTCCCTGATCCACAGCACTGAGGCTGCGAGAAAGGTCTGTGATCCCTGAGAGAGAAGGAGAAGAGGGGGAGAGAGAAAGGGGGAGAGGGGGAGAGGGGGAGGGGAGGGAGAGAGGGAGGAAAGGGGGAGGGAGAGAGGGGGAGGAGAGAAGAGAGAGAGGGGGAGAGGGAGAAGGGAGAGGGGGAGGGAGAAGGGAGAGAGGGAGAGAGAGGGAGAGGAGAGATAGGGAGGAGAGAAGGGAGAGGGGAGAGGAGAGGGAGAGAGAGAGTGGGAGAGGAGAGAAGGGAGAGGAGAGGAGGGGGAGGGAGAGAGAGGGAGGAGAGGGAGAGAGAGGAGAGAAAGGGAGAGGGACATAGAGGGAGAGGAGAAGAAGGGAGAGGGAGAGAGAGAGAGAAGGAGGGAGGGAGAGGAATAGAAAAGGGAGGGAGGCAGAGAAAGAAAGAAGGGAGAGGGAGGGAGAGACAGATACAGAGAGATAAAGAGAAAGAGACAGAGAAAGAGAGGGAGAGTTTATAGACAGAGAGACAAACAGAAACACACAAATACACAAAACAAACAAACAAACAAGCAAAATAAGAAAAACAACAACAACAACCAAAAAAAAAAGTAACATGAAGGAATTCCCACTTGGGTCACGCATACAAATCTTTTCTTTTTCGTCTAGTTTTTTCTGTTTGTTTGTGTGTTTTTTTGTTACCCCAACAATGTTTGAAATTTCACATCACTGGTAGACAAAGAAAAGAAAGCAGAGCGCTGTGTGTAGCTTCTGTGCTTTCCACATCACACACATCAAACTTTCAGATTTCAGACTACACCATCGTAAAAATACAAAATCGATTCTCTCTCTCACTGTCTCTCTCTCTGTCTCTCTCTCTCTGTGTCCCCCCCCCCCCCCCCCCCCCCCTCCCTCTCTCTCCCTCCTCCCCGTGTCCTGTTTTCTCTGTTGTTTATATATACTTTTTTTTCATCTTTGTATTTTTTTTCATTTTCAAGGTTTTCCTTTGAGGTTTTTTTGGCATTTACAGCAATAATCTTACAGTTACATAGTTCTAAAGTGATGTCCAAACGTGCGCGAACACACATACACACACACAGAAGTTATCAATTTATTCTAAACATATTTTAAAACAGCGTGTAAATTGAAATTCACTGTTTGAAGAGAGCGAGAGAGACAGAGAGACAGACAGACAGACAGAGACAGACAGACAGACAGACACATATATATTTGGCACAGATACATAAAACACGCTGACTTACCTATAATCCCAAAGCAGGAGTCATCAGGCACAGCACATGGAACAGAAAGGAAAAAAAAATCAAGATTAGCAAAACTGATTGAAACTTTGGTAGAACACGAGAGAGAGAGAGAGAGAGAGAGAGAGAGAAGAGAGAGAGAGGAGAGAGTGAGAGAGACAGAGAGACAGAAGACCAGACAGAGACGAAGACACAGAGAGACAGAGACAGAGAGAAGAAGCGCGCACGCACACACAAACACACACAAACACACACACACTGACCACCCCACCCCCATCACCCTCCACACACACACATACACCATCTCTCTCCCGCACCCACACACACACACCATCCATCTCTCCCCCTCACCCCCCCCTCCCCCCCACCCACACACACACACACACACACACACACACAAAACACCCTAGCGGATGGAAGGTAGGTAGGTAAGTACTATCTCGCCGTGTTAGTAGCACAGGCAGATCGATCAGTCAGGAGCCAGTGAAATCGATGAGGGTCAAAGCATTATCACCAAGGAGAGAGGGAGGGATGGAGGGAGGGATGGAGGGAGGGATGGAGGGAGGGAGGGTGCAGCAGGGACAGATAGGTACAGGCAACATAAAACAGCCAAATGTAGAGGGGGGGGGGGCGGGGGGGGGGGGGGGGGGCGGGGGGACACCCAACACAAGTACCACAAACGAGCAAAGTTTAAAATGTCACAGTAGATGTAGGAAAGAGAAAGGAGGGAGAGGAGGGTAGGGGGTAAGGGAGTAGGGAGGAGAGAGCGGGGAGCGGAGGAGTGGGAGGTACGGGGAGGGAGGGAGAGTGATGGATAGAGGGGGAAAGGATGGAGAGAGGGGGAGGGGGAGAGACGACAGACATACAGACAGACAGAGAGACCGACAGACAGGAAAAAAAGAGAGAGAAAGAGAGGAGAGACTCAGAGGAAAGACTCAGGAGAGAGAGAGGGGGAGGAGAGAGAGGGGAGAGGAGAGAGAGAGAGAGCAAAGCCGAGCAGAGAGAGAGACAAACGAGGGGGGGGGGGGGGGGAGGGGGAGGGGGAGGAGAAAAAGAGAGAGAGACAGAGAGAGAGAGAGACAGAAGAGAGAAGACAGACAAGACAGACAGACAGGGACCGACAGAGTTGTCAAAGAAACACAAGAAGAAAAACACCAACGGAAAGCACTAAACTTCCCCCACACTACACACCCACACATGCATACCAAAACTTCTGAAGTTACACTCGCTACCACCAACTAGGCTAAAACTCATCAAAGACAAACAAAGCACCAACAAAGACAGGAGAAAGATAAAGAGGAGGAGAGTGTGTAGGAGGAGGTAGGAGGGAAGGAGGTGGGGGAGGAGGAGGAGAAGGAGGAAGAGGAGGAGGGGAAGGAGGAGAAGAAGAAGAAGAAGAAAATTATGATGATGATGATGAACAACAACAACAAGGAAAAATAATGATGATGATGATGGTGATGATGATGATGATGATAAATGATGATAATAATAATAACAATAATAATAATAATAATACGATGATGATGATGAGAGAAAAAGGGAAAGAAACGGGATGGGGAGAAGGTGAAGAAAAACACAAATAAGGCAGAAAAGTAAGGAATAAAACAAAAAAAAACTCAGAACCCAATAATAGCACAAAAAAAACAAAGAAAAGAAACCAAAATCCAAACAAATACACAAACAGACAAAAATTCAAGGCCTAAACATAAAAAAACAACAACAAAACATCCAAACACCCCAAAAAAACCAGTCACCACAATCATCAAAAAACCCCCGAACCGACCCCTCCCCAACCCACCCCACCCTTTACACCCCCACCCCTCTCTCCCCTCCTCCCCACCACCACACCCCCCCCCCCCAAAAAAAAAAAAAACCAAAAAAAAACCCAACCCAACGAAGACGATTTAAAAAGAGGAGACTGTGTCACAACCCTGACACTAACCAAAGACACAACCACAAGAAGACACAACGAGCAATTCGCAAGCAAGCAACCCTTGCGCACCTCAACCACACCACCCCCACACACAAAACACACACACCACACACCACACCACACACCACACCACCACACCCACACCACACTACACACCACACCACGCACTACACACCACACCTCACCACACCACACCACACACTACACACCACACCACACACACATCACACCCTACTACACCACACCACACCACACCTACACACCACACTACACCACACACACCACACCACACCACACCACATCCACACTACACACCACACCACACCACACCACACTCTACACACACCACACCACACCACCCCACACTACACCACACCACACACTACACCCCCAACACCACACTCACACCACCATACACCAAACACCCCACTACTACACCACACCACACCACCACAGCCAGACTCAATAAACCAATCCAGCCCACCACACTACCACACACACACCATACATACAGACCCAACCACACCAAAACAAACACACACAAAAGGAAGGAAAGAAGGGAAAGAAAGATGGAACAGAATCAGAAAGCCCAAAACACCGCATAGGCCAGAACAGTAAGAAAGGCCACGACCCGGACAGAAAGAAAGAAAGACAGAAAGAATAAAGAAAGAAAGAAAGAAAGAAACAAAAAAAG
>CM054158.1:37228639-37248639 GCA_028751875.1 Rapana venosa | reverse complement strand
TCTCATTTATGATCGGTTTGCTTTACTGTTTATTGTCGCAAGTGGACTGTCCGAGTTAACAATAGTCTGTATCTGTCTCTGTCTGTCTCTGCTGTCTGTCTCTCTCTCTCCCTACTCCGTCCCTCTTCTCTTACTTCTCTCATCGTCGATAATGTATCCTAATGATATTTTGTACGCTGACTTTTGTGTAATACACAATGTTGTCTGATCGGTGTTGTGTGTTGTGTCTCGTGCTGCGTCGCGTGCGAGCGTGTGTCCGAGTGTTTGTAAATCTAAAATACTAACAGTTCGCAACCTCCTTCATTTGCCAATGTCTCTTTCTCTTAAATCGTTCAGTTCGTTCGAGTTCTCTCTCTCTCTCTCTCTCTCTCTCTTCTGTCAGACAAGCCTGTCTGTGTTTCTGCCTGCCTGCCTGCCTGTCTGTCTCTGTCTCTCTCTCTCTGTCTGTGTCAGACAAGCCTGTCTGTGTGTCTGCCTGCTGTCTGTCTGTCTGTCTATCTATCTACCTCTTTATCTCTGGTTTGGGATTGTGTGTATATCGGTTTTGTTTGGGGAAGAGGAGGGGGGGAACTCATGAATGAAGATGCCTGTAGTTTCACGCAACAAAGGTGAAAAACAACATTAGAGAAAAAAAAACTAACAACTTGGAAACCATAGGTCGAGTTATCTCGTTATCATTTCCCCCGTGGGGATGCCGAGGTCCTATCGGGATAAAATACCATCCTCACCTTCTGAAATTATAGTAATTCCCTCTGTTCCTATCCCTCAATTTTTGTTTCGGCCTTGTTCCGTTTCTTCCTGTCACCCCCTTCGTGTCTATTTTTCAGCCTTCTCGGTCCATTCTCCTGCCATTGTTTTGTCAGACACACTTAAAAGAGAACATTTCTCTCCCACGTGAAGTCGGCTGCGCTGGGCCTGAACTTTGTCAGGCGCTTAACGGCAGCGCAACTCATTTTCGCTCATATGACAGACAGCAATAGTTGCTGTTTTGAGCTTTCGACGAAGAAGATAGATGGATCCTCATAACATAACCACACACACACACACCTAATATATATATATATATATATATATATATATATAATATATATATATATATATATATATATATATATATATATATATATATATATAATACAAGGTCTGTAAACAGTTGTTATCCATCATCTACAGCACTAGAACTTTTTTTAAAACAACAACTGTTTTAACTTCATAACATATTTATTTATTTATTATTTATTATTTATTTTTTATATCGAGGATAATGGAATAAGCACTCATGTGCTTTTTTTTTACATCTAGTCCCCCGTGACTCTAGCCATCCAGTCTTTAACCTTTTTATTATATTTATTTCACGTAATATACTGCCTGCCTGCCTGGCCGAACGACCACGAAGGTCATAGCAGGGCTGCTGCCATCCACAGACGCACACACTTTGATGACTGTATCAGACATAACATGACACATCAACACAGCCAGCTCTTCTCACCCCCCTGCAGCTAACAAACACAGCAGACAATCACTGGCCTCGTCACAACAGCCTAATTAACACAGCTACAGCAAGTCCAACGTGAGAGTGACCCTGAGGGCAAACCGAGCCTTAGACATAGAAAACAGTAACAGCGACGCAAGCAGCACAAGGACACAGAGATGAGAAGGAACGGAAGAAAGAAGGAAGGAAGGGGAAGGGCAGCAACAGGATACACAGACAAAAAAAAACAAGTCGTCACGAAGAAGAACATAAATCCCTTTCTCCTCCTCCCCCCCCCCCCTCTCTCTCTCTCACTTTCTTTCTCTTTCTCTCCCTCTTCTATCTTTCTTTCTTATCTTTCTCTTTCCTCCTCCCTCTCATCTTTCTTTTCTTTCTTTACTTCTTTTCTCTCCTAATCACTCTCTCTCTTTCTCTCTCTCTCTCTTTCATATCTCTCCTCATCCCTATCTCTCTCTCTCTCTCTCTCTCTCATCTCATCTCTCTCCTCCCGAATCCTCTCTCCCTTCTCTCTCTTTCTTCCTTTCAATCTCTACTCTCTCTCACTCCTCTGCTCACCTCTCTATCTCTCCATCTCTCTCTCTCTCTCACTCCCATATCTATCTATCTCTCTCCTCTCTCCACTCTCTCTCCATCTCTCTATCTCTCTCCGTCAATCTCTCTCTCACCCTACTCTCTCTCTTCTCTCCCTCCCTGCAGCCTCCCCCTTAACCCCCCCACCTCCCAACCCCCCACAAGTCCTATCCAGACATCCGATAAGTTTTTCTCCACTGTTGCTATGCTCTGGGACTGGTTCTCTGCTCCCCCCCCCCCTATCCGCCCGCCCCCCACCCTTCAACCCCCACCTCCTCCTTCACAACTCCCCCCCCCCCCCCCCCCTCCGATTCCCTCCTATACCTCCACCTCGCATTTCATACCAGCCCCATCCTTGGGTTCTGCAGTGACTTCTTCATCTGGTTAACTGCCAAGCGGCCAGTCATTACCTATCTATCTTTGGACATTTTAGTTTATCTGTAGGGGTTTTTGTGGGGTTTTTGTTTGCGTTATCTCTGCATTTTTTGTTTTCGTTGTCTTTCTGTGTGCTACTACAACAAAGCCTGGCGCGAGGATGTGTGTGTCGCTGTGTGTGAGTGAGGTGTAGTCGTGTATGTGTGGTGTAGTGTGTATGTGTGCTGTGTTGTTGTGTACTGTGTGAGTGTAGTGTGTACGTTGTGTGTGTGTGTGTGAGTGTGTTGTCTGTTGTGTGTGTGGTTAGCGTGTGTGGAGGTGTAGTGTGGTCAATGTGTTGTCGTGTGTGTTGTGTGTGTGTGTGTGTGTGTGTGTGTGGTTGTGTAATTGTGTATTTGTCTGTGTGTGTGTGTGTGTGTGTGGTAAGTGTTGTGTATGTGTGTGTATAGTTTGGTGTGGTGTGTGTAAGTGGTGTCGGTGGACTTTGAAATGTGTGTGTGTGCTGTGTGTGTGTGCGTATGTGTGCTGTGTGTGAGAGTGGTGGTGTATGCCTGTGTGTGTGTGTGTGTGTAGTGTTGTGTATGGTTTGTGTGGTGTGTGTGTATTGTTAGTGTATGGTGTGTGTGTGTGTGTACAGTGTGTGTGTGTGTGTAGGTGTGTGTGGTCTCTGTGTGCGTGGTATACGTGAGTGTGTGGGTGCTGTGTGTGTGATGAGTGTGTGTGTGTGTGTTGTAGGTTGTGGTGTGTGGAGTGTGTGTGTGTGTGTGTACGGTGGTGTGTGTGTGTGTGTGTATGTCGTGTGAGCTGTGTGGTGTTGGTGGCTGTGTGTGTGAGCTGAGAGTTCGAGGCGTGGTGTGAGTGGTGTGGTGTGGTGTGGTGTTGCGTGTGTGTTTGTGTGTGTTGTGTGTGTGTGGATTGTGGTGTGGTGGTGTGTGTGTCTGTGTGTGTGTGTGTGGTGTGTGTGGTGTGTATTATGTGTGTGTTTCGTGGTGTGGTGTGTGTGTGACTGTGATGTATGATGTGGTGTGGTGTGTGGTGTGTGTGTGTGTGTTTGTCATATGTCGTGTGTGTTATGTAATGGGTGGTGTGTGTATGTATCTGGTGTGTGTGTGTGACGTTGTGTGTTGTGGGGGGATGGGTGTATGTATGTCCTTCTGTAAGTTGTGATAGAATGGTGCACGATTCTTCTGTGTGTGTGTGTGGGGGGGGGGGTGTGTTTGGAGAGAGTTGTAGGGTAAGATTGAGGCTGTGTGTGTGGAGTGTGCTGTGGTTGTGTGTGCTGTGTACTTTCGAAATGCGCAGTCACCGACACAACTACAGCCACTCGTGCACACAACTCCATACTCACTCTTTCTTCTCTGTCCTCTGTCACACTGTCTCTGGCTAACTGTTTCTCCTCTCGTCCACACACCACATCACAAGACTCACACACTCATACAAACACTCCACACATACACACACACCAACACACAAACACACACTCGTATACAAACACACACACACCCACACAACTCACAAACACACACTCAAGCCACCTCTCACACCACATCCACCCCCACCACAAACCTACGCGAGAGCAGAGACAGAGGATGAAGACAAAGCAAGGAAAGGAAGTGATCAGACCCAGCAACGCCGCTAATAGATAAGGCACGGCATGCATACTGCTTTGGCATGGTCCAACAGTCTATGAATAAAATCACCACCTTGCTTTCCCAGCTCTTATCATCTAGACTAGAGAAAGGGAACAGAGCGAGGTGGGGGGAGGGAGGGCGGGAGAGAGAGAGAGAGAGAGGAGAAGATGATACGTGAGGGGTAAGGGAGAGAGAAGGGGGAGGGCAAGGAAAGTAAGGGGACAGAAGTGGGGGAGAGGAGGAGAGAGAGGGATTTGCGGACGTATCTCGAACTGTCAAGTCGCTATATGATTAAACTGGTGCACATACATCATTGCATGCTGGGACACCAGCATTTGTAGATTGGTCGGTTTCTTTTGGGTGGTGGTTCGAAGACAAACGACCAGACACAACAACAACAACAACAACAACAACAACAATCCAACTGACAGCGACAGACAGATCTACAACAGAACAAAACAACAACAACACGATACAAACTAAAACCAAACAAACAAACACAACAAACAAAGAGGCGCAGTGCCAAGGAAAACAAGACAGCAAAGCAAACACACCCACACAAGCACAGACACACACACTACAACACACACACACACACAACACACACACACAGACACACAACCACAACACACACACACACACACAATAAGAAAACCACACAGAACGGGGAGGGGAATCGGGAACTTCCACAGCCCTGAAAGACATAGCAGAGAGACAGAGCGCAAACACAACAAAACTGCCAACACGACACGACACAAACACGACAACAGACCGACACACAAGAAGACTTCCAAGACTGCATGTGTCATCCGTGTTGAACATGACCCTACAAATAACACAACACCCGCACAAGAAAGAGAAGAGAGAGAGAGAGAGAGGAGAGAGAAGAGAGAAGAGAGAGTGAGAGACGTACACACGAAGACGAGACAGTCAGACCGACAGACAGACCGACAAGACAAGAGACGAACAAAAACAGCAAAAGAGAGAGAGAGAGAGAGAGGGGAGGGGGGGAGATTGAGAACTGACAACACGAGACAGACAGAACAGATACAGAGAAGCAGGATTAAACAGATGGTTTTCTGTACTAAGTATATGATTTGACTCAGAGGGAGAAAAAGGAAGAGGGAAGAGGCAGAAGATAGAGAGAGGGGTGAGGGGAGGGGAGGAACAGAGATATAAAAAGACTTTCTCTAACAACAGTCCCCTCATCCCGCTTCTTTCTCTCTCTTTCTTTTCTCGCAAATGAGACCAAACCGTTGTTGGGTATTTTTAGTTTCTGTTCTGTTATTCGATCCCACCACATAATGTCTCTTCAACTGATTTCGTTCTTCAGACTTTCCTCCTTTCGCTTTCCTTTCTTTTCTCCTTCTTCCGTTTCTACCTTCTGCCTTCCTCTTCGATCATCTTCTTCTCTTCCTGCCTCTCTCTTCTAGACTCCCTCTTCTTCTTCTTCCTCTCCTCTGCTTCTTCCTTCTTCCTCCTTCTTCTTCTCTTCTCCTTCTTCATCTCTTCTTCTTCTTACTTCTTCCTCCCACCTCCTCTTCCTCCTCCTCCTCTTCTTCTTCTTCTTCTTCTTTTCTTTCTTCTTCTTCTCTTCTTCCCTATCTTCTTCTTCTTCCCCCTCCTCTTCCTCCTCCTCCTCTTCTTCTTCTCTTCTTCTTTCTTCTTCTTCTATTCTTCTTTGCGTCCCAAGATTGGACAAGAAACAGGCGAAGAGAAGAAGACGTGGAGGATGGGAAGATGGGGGCGGGAGGGGGAGGCGGGGGGGAGCGGTGGAGGGGGGGGGGGCGGGGGTGACGAGGTTGCGGGGCGGGAGGAGGGATGGGGGGGGAGAGGGGAAGGAGGGGAAGGAGGGAGGGATAGGAGGGTAAAGGAAGGAAGGTGGGTTGGGTGTGGTTGGTTGTCTTTTCAGGTCCCGAATCAACCAAGGATGGACGAAATGGGGGTGGGGGGGGGTGGGGGGTGGGGGGGGGGGCTTAAGGGGGAAGATGTGGGGGTGCGCTGGAAAGGGACTGGAGGGGAGTGGGGTGGCGGGGTGGAGGGGAGGGGTGTGGTGGAGTGGGTATGGGGGAGGATGGGGGGGGGAGGCGGTGTCCCCTGAGGCGTGGTGTCCCAGATTGTGTGCATCAACCTCGTGTGTCCTGTCAACCAGTCAAGCAATTAAGAGAACTCCCTTCAGTCCTACCCCCCTCCTCCAACCCTCCTCCTCTCCGCAATCCCCTCTCCCCTCCCACCCACCCAAACACCATTATCCCCACCCTCCTCCACCCTCCCCACTCCCTCTCTCACTTCCATTCCTCCACCCGTACCATCCCATCCTCCTCCGCCATACCATCGTTACTTACCAACCATCAACCAACAACGACCACCACCACATCACACTAAGGTGTCTATCAGTATCATCATCATCCATCATCATCACATTTATTAACCGTGCTATGGCCAATCGGCATTCTTTTATAGTCTCGTGTGTTTTAGTATATAGTAGTAGAAGTTAGTAATAGTAGTTGTAGTAGTCATCCTTATCACCTTGCGCGTCTTTGCTTTTTTCGTTGTGTGTGTGTGTGTGGGGGGGGGGTGGTTAGAGATGGGGGGGGGGGTGTATGTGTATGTGTGTGTGTGAGTGTGGGGGGGGGGGGGTGTTTGTGTGGTGTTGTGTGTGAGTGTGTTAGTGTGTGTGTGTGTTGTATTGTGATGTGAGAGGTGGTGTGTGATGTGGTGTGAGTTGTGTGTGTGTGTTGTGTGTGAGTGTGTGTGTGTGTTGTGAGTGGAGTGTGTGGCGTGTGTATCATGTTTGAGTTCGCCGCGCAGCGTGTGTGGGGTGTTGTGTGTGTGTGTGAGTGTGTGTTGCGGTGTGTGTGTGTGTGTGAGTGTTTTGTGTTGTGTGCGCGAGCCGCGCGCGTGCGTGTAGGTCTCCTCCCTTATACAGTCAACGCATTACCCACACACTCACGCATACCATACCCCCTTCCACCTCCGCACTCTCCCATCTCCCTCTCCTTTTAGCGGGGTATGTGATGGTATGAGAAGTTTTAAGATCGATTCCTTGTCGAAAACCCTGTCCGCTACCACAGCACAGCAGTGGCTCCCACGCAGCCCGCCCGCTCACACACACTTACACACACACACACACACACACATCCCACACACACACACACATGATCTAACCAATTGTTTAGTCCTGTGTTATCGTGTTAAGATTTACGTACTAGGTAAATACAAACTTGGTAATGAAAACGAATCGCAGTTGACTCTGTTGTCCTTTAGTCATATTTTTGTGTACCTACCTCCCATCCTATCCCATTTATAGCCTTCCCTGCGCACGCACACATTAGATGTAGTCAGTTCCATCACACACGCGGCCAAACACCACGCACACAACAAAATCATTATCCTCTGAAATAAACTAATCAGAATATATTAAAAATCCATCACAAACACAAAAACACTCACTACACATCACTACACATTAAATAACTTATACAAATCGACACACACACGTAACCCATGGGAAAACAACTCCACATACAAGGCGAACTTTAAACATTCCACACTCTTGCTTTTTAGATTTTGAGGTATGCGTGAAATTACTGTAAAAAAAAGAGAAACTCCTAGCACCAAGTTGCGTATTCACATTAACAAAAAGTTTCTTCTCACTCTCTCCAACTTCTTTTTAAAATTCTTCGGTCCTCCTTCCTTCTTCTGCTTCTCTTCCGTTCAATTCTAGAATGATCGATCCGCATTTCGTCGCAAAACACTTTCAGGAAAGGGGGTGGTTGGTGGGCGAGCAACACTATAATACAACCAAAGAAAAAAAGCAACAACAAAAAACAACCAAGCTTGGCGGAGTCGGAAAAAAACGAAGAGAGAAAGTAACGAAAGCCCCCACAGGAACTTGAACCAGTGAAGTGCGAGCCCTGGCAAAAGTCGGGCTCGGCAAGAAGCCCGCCACTCCAACTGCTCACCAAACCTAGTTAAAAAACAGCCCCACATACACCAACCCATAACACACATACTGCACAACCACCAACACCCCCACACAATCCACGCACATACCGACCAACACCCCCCCTCCACCACCCGCCACCCACCCCCCCACCAGCCAAATCCCCCCCCCCCACACCCCCTCCACCCACAACCCCACCACCCCCCCCCCCCCCCACACACACACACACACTCACAAGATCAACATGCACACTGCAACCATAACTAACCCCCCCCCCCCTCCCACACACAACAGTAACAAAAGAACCACAACCCACAACCCTCCACTACCCACCATCATCCACAAACTGCAACCCACTCCAACTACCCCTTCTAATACTCCACCGCCACCCCCCATACTACCCCCCTTCCCCCTGATACGACGACCTAAAACCAAACCACACCTGACGGAACCACTCTGTACCGCCGTTGACCTACCCTGACCTACCCCCCCCTCAACTACCTCTCACCCCACCCCCCCCCCTCCACACCATCACCAGCGGAGGCACACCCGTCCTCCGCATATACCGCAACACTGCTAACCACCCCACCGCTATCCCCCCCCCGTCCACACACACAGCTCGCCTGAGACGCACTCTCGACAACACCATAAGACCTAATCACCGAGCCGAAGACACACACAAAGCAACTTCTCACATCCATTACAATGTACGCGCTTGTTCCACAATAACCCACCACCACCATCCACACCCTCTCCGACCACACCCACTTATCATCCCCACTCGTCCACAACAAAATCACACAACAACACTACCCAGTACACGAACCCCCCAGACACTCGAAACTCAATCCACACACCTCATACCGCCACTCCACCAACACCCACTTTAACACCGTCCCCTAACCCCTTCACCCCCCTCCCCCCTCCACACAACCCAAACGATGGCAGCGAAGGACCACACACTTGAGTCTCAATTATCTCGACAACAACTTCACATCTTCTATAATACACATCCAATACTTAAACGCACAACCATTTACTACAACCACTGCAACTACACGCGAACCACCACTCACAACGCTATCTCAGAAATACCAAAACAAACAGCTAATAAGCAACCACCCACCCACCCCCTCCGCAACAAGCCCGCAAACCCCCAACAACCCCCCAAACAACCAACAAATACACAAAAAACAAACCTCCAAAACAATAAAAACAACCTCAAAACAAAAACAAAAAAAACAACACCCAAAGAACCCACGATAAAAAAAGACCATCCACAAACCATACCCAAAGGACTAAACTACACATCACCATGCACACCAATACCGCCACCCGCAAAAACATAACACTCAAACACAAGGACAATATCGCGACAAACCAGCCCCCCGAACACACCACCAACCCGCAATAGCCTTACATTACCCACCAAGCCACGACATAAACCCAAAGCACCACCCCCCACAACACGGACAAGGAAAAAGTACAAGACAACCATTGAAACGCAAAAAACAATAAACAAGAAATACAGGCAAAGAAATACATTGCACCACAGTAAAAAAAAACAACTATAATCCACTACCCTAAATAAAAAAACCAACACAAACTCACAGCACAGAAACCCCACAGCCACTCTACTAGTAACCCACACTCACCCCTGACCGAACCCGCCCTCCAAATAACCCCGCCCCACCAACATACCACACAGACACCACACCACAACACATTCACACAACAAGGAAAACAACCGACACAGGCCAGCCGAACCAACCCAACATTACTATACTACGACCAAAAATTACATGGCATAGACACACAACAACCAATCAACCAACCACATTGCATAAAACCACCCCCGAATCAAAACCACCAACTACTACTACAACACACTCCCTCACCCAACGAACCATAAACGAAGAAAAAACCACAACATCAAAAAATAACAACACAACAAGAGTTAACACCAAGGTCAACCACAATTACAAAGAAACACAAACACAAAAACAACAACATGAGAAAAAACCAAAACAAAAATAAAAAAAACAAAAAAAAAAGAAAAAACAACACAACACACACAACAAACAAACACAAACGAAAAAAACACATAAAATACAACAAAAAAAACAACGCGAACGAAAATACCCGTGACACACACACAACACACTGCCACATATAACAACAACATAGACTAAAACCAAACAAACAACAAAATCATAACAAACAGAATACAAAAAAAATAACATACATAAAAACAACCACAAACATAACCAAAGAAACAAAAAAAAAACAACTGCAAAAAAAATAAAAAAAAAAAAAAAATAAAATAAAACAAAAAAAAAAAAAATAAAACATAACTATTATAATGAACAAAACACCCCTCAAAACATAATAATAATCACTAATAACAGCAAAATAAAAATTATTCTACAATACCCAATATCTATACACAATAAAAACACAACATATCACAAAAATACATAACACAAGTAAACAACACACAAACAACCAAACAAAACACCAATACCAAAAAAAAAAAAAACCAAAAACAAAAAAAACCACACACAAACAAAACACAAACCAAAAACAACTAAAGAAGATGAAAAAACAACATAAATGAAATAAATATAATAATAAAATGTCACTGAGACATTACACTAAAAAACCAGACCCAGCCATAACACAACAATCACTATCTAACTTTAAGATTTGAGCAACCTGCAAAATAATGCCCTACCACCTCAAACCACTCCACCCACACTCAATAGCAAACCACCTACACACATTGTATCCGGCGTAACGCAACATACAACTTTGCGCGATATATGTACCTTGAACGCACACTGCCATAAACCTTAAGAAACAGGGCACAAACTAAACCACTAAAACCACTAAAACAACACGATTATGGTACGAGTGGACAACATGAGATATGTCGAATACCCTAGTGTACATACATTGCATAAACAAGTAAGACGCAGCAAACAAAAAACAACCCACCACCCACCACCACCCAACCACCCCCCCCCTCCTAACAACCCCCACCCTCTCATGACTCCTGCCTAACTACTCACCATGTCTTCCACCACCTTCCCCGTATCCCCAGGCTACTACCCACAAAAAATACCGCAACCTACCGAACCCTCTACCACCCCCGCGGGCCACAATGTGAGCGTCCTGACCAGGTTACTCAAACCCACGACTCCACCCCTCCACTAGTCTTAAGACAGCACACAGAACTAACACAAACACGGCCCCGAGCAGGTATAAAAAATTTAGAAGGAGCTAATAGAACTGATGCTGCCAAAAAGACAAGTATTGATAGAAATAATTACACATCTAAACTAGAACACACTGCAAAAGAAGACCATACACACGCCCCCTCTCAATGACGAAACAAATACCATTTTCACCAGTCTACACAAGATACGTAACAACTAGAAACACTAGATTAAACCCATACTAAAAAATCACCACAAAAACTCTAATATAAAGTCCAATCTGCGCGTAGAGTCATGACCCATCCTCCAAACACCCCCCTCATCGCACATCAACCCTCCCATACACACCGAAGAAACGCATCCCACACAAAGAGGCCTACACTCGCGCAAGCTACTATACTTAACCCCTCCTCAGCCAATCCATCATCAGACTCGAATTTATAATCCAGCACGAACAACCAAAAACACACATCACCTCATCATTAAAAAACCTCAACACACGACCCACAACACACACCACAACCGCACCACCACACCACACTCACCACCCTGACACACAGCACACATACACCCAAACATAGCTCCCCACACATACACCACAGACACTGCAACCTAAACCTCACAACCTTCACGACCCCCCACCTACTCCTACCTCAAAAACCACACACACACACCAGTAAAACAACGAACACAACCAACAATCTCAAAATTCACACGCACAAAGAAAAACCACCCACAACACACAACATATAAACTTACACACAATAATAATCCAATAAGTACTTACCCACAACAACCTAATTCAAACCAATCCCTCACACATGCACACACACTAACTACCCCCTCCCAACAACCCACCTATAACAAACCACCACACAAACCCCACGACACCACCCCAGGCACACCCTACCAATCCAACTCTACCCTCAGACACACACACCCAACAATTTCATAAAACTGCCACTCACACACACCAATACTAACCCCCCGAACCAACACATCCAAAAATCACTAGCACAAACAACAACAACAACACACAACCAACACACTTCACACACCTCAACACTCGCTCCAACTTTTTGCACAAAAAGTCTCACGGCCTTGACACTACGCACACTGCCTGCAAAACAAAAACATATCACCAGAGGCCCTCAACTAACACATTAAACTCCATACACAACACTGCGCTCGGCAAACCACCGACCCCAACCACACCATTCTCCACTCCTCACACACCCCCCCTCTCCCCCCCACCACCCTACTCCTCCCCCACCTCACATTTACACCTCGCCACCAACCCACCCACCCCCCTCCACAAACACACATACAGTACACACACACATTACTTTAAGTCTACAAACTCACAAAAAACACACTGAACACCCAACCCTACCCTCAACCCCCCCCACCCTCAACACACATTCGCACACAATACACTGCGAGCAACAAAAAACACATGGCATAACCACTACCACCCCCCCCTCCCACACACAACCACAAACCACAACATTACATACACACACCCCAACAAACCTCAACAAACCCCACTACAACAGTCTTACCACATTACACTACTCATACAACAACACCTAACACTCGTCAATCGTACTCAAACTCAACCGAGTCGGTCCAACACTCTTAATCAAATTCTCCCTGGAACATATCTCCCACCCTACTGCCAACATCCACCCACCTCACACACCACCACCGGCCCATCAAATTCTCATTGACCCTCTCACCTCTACCGACAACCTCATATCTCTCTAATCCTCCGAATTCTCCCATCTTCTAAGCTCACACTACTGATCGGTCTCACCACAACCCCTCCCGCCTTGCCTGCCAGCCCACCCCAACCGTCCAACGCCTCACGAATCCTTCCAAAAACCGTCACAATGATACACATTACCTATCCGCGCTGATGCACCCCACCCTACCACCGCATCCCTTCCCGGCCCCAACCTCTCACCACGCCCCACCCCCCCCCTGCCACCAACACACTAAAAAACACACAATATCACCACACCACCGAGACCCCAAACATCCTCGCACCAACAAATAACAACACAACACGTCTCCACCCCGTCCCGCTCCCCCCTCCTCATAACGCCACACCACATACTCCCAGTCATCTGGCTCCCCCTCCCCCCTTTCCACACTCTCCAACTCTACCCATAGAACCTCCCTCAACCAAAAATCCTCAATCCGCAACGACACAACAAGCTCACCGCTTGATTCCAGCAACACAATCGAACTCCCCCCAAGACCTCACACCCTCACACCCCCCACCCATCATCCACACCACCAATCCTCAGCACCAGCCCTCCCCTACCTCATCACCCTACACTTCACATCCTCCTCCTTACCCTCCTGTACTCCTCATCCCCCCTTCTCCTGTCTCCTCCCCCCTACTCCTCACACACTCTCGAAAACCCACTCCGCCCTACAATTCCACAATCTCCACTTTCAGTTCCATCATTCACCCACCTTCCTTAACCTAATCAACATGACCTCCCTACTGAATCTCTCTCCTAATCGCACCCATTTGACCCACTCCATCCCCCCCTTTAGTCTCCCGTCAGACAACAACCAACCACAACCAAAACCCCTATACAACCGAATACTATCCAACCACGAAACATCACTTCCCACACTCCTTACTACAACACCATTCATGCCAACTTTGCAAATCCTCCACCTAAGTAATCACTATCCATTCTCCCATCCCTCAACTCCAACAAAATCTCACGAACAATCCACCCAGACCTCATCAACTGCCCAATCACATACATCACATCAGCCAATCTTCTGACCACTACATCTCAGCCACAATCTCAACCACCTACAAAACATCAGGCAACACAAACCGACAACAACTTTTGACCAACAACGCCTCCACAACAATTAGGCCCACGACCAACTCACAACAACCCCACCCCAAAATACCATACCGCCACCGAGCAAAATACCCTTTCGACAACTCTACACCCCTAAACAACCACCCCCTCACACACACCACACACACGCAAACCACCACCCATGCTCTCCCTCCCCTCACCCCCCCCCTCACATCTCCCCCCGCCCTCCCCACCCTCACACTCACCTACACACCATAACAAACCACAAATCGCAAAGACAGAGGAGGAGTATAGAAGCACACTTTATCGTCTGCGTTCACTTCGCCTTTCGTCGCTCCAAGTCGTTCCAGCTCGTCGACTACAAAGTTCGCCCCTGCCAAAAAACCTCTCACCTCTACTCCAGCTGTTGCGCAGCGTGCAACAGATCAAGCTTCTCCATCACCCCATCCACCCTACACACCCTCTCTCTCACTCACTCTCTCTCTCTCTCATCTCTCTCTTCTCTCTCTCAATCTCTTCTCATCTCTCTCTCTCATCCTCTCTCTCTCACTCTCATCTCTCTCTCGCACGGCGCTGCGTCGAATTAAGAGGAGGAAGGTACAGTCCTCTCTCTCTAAACCCTGAGAAATTCTTTCGGGGTTCTACTCAACCTACCCACAAACTAACCCCCCCCCCCCCACCACCCCCCCCCCACCCCCCACCTTATCCCCCCTCCCATACCAGAAAGAACCGAGCAGGCATGCATGCGCGCGCGCGGTAAGGAGGAGAAGGAGGAGGAAAGAAGACATGAAGAAAAAAGAAGAAGAAGAAGAAAGAAGAAAGAAGAAGAGAAAAATAAGTAGGAAGAAAAGACAGAAAGAAGAAGAAGAAGTCAAATATAGAAGACACAGAAAGAAAAAAAAAGTAGCGACCTTAAACATTACTGCTGTCACGGCAGATCTTACTTAGTAGCTGGATGGGGGAATGCTTGCGTACAACGCTTCTGCTGCTTCTGCTATCTGCTCTGCTGCCCCCCCCCCATTTACCTTTCTGAGCATAAACTTTAATATATCAATATACAATTACTATAACCAGTGCCAAATTTCTTTGACTGATGAACTGGTGACTTTCATCGAGGAGAGAGATAGAGGGGAGGTAGGAGAGAGAGTGAGGACCTGGGGAGGGTGGGATCGAAGAGGGGTGGGAGCGAGGGTGGTAGAGATCTGAACTCTGAAGTGTTTTACATTAAACAGGGAGATCTGAGTTCACGAAGGGACTACTTCATTCTATTTAACGTCTGTTCACTTCGATCAGCGGTATTAACGTGAGGGGGATTTACATTACATGAGGTGTCTGATCCGAGCTCTGCCGACATTACATTGACTGGGCATTTGCCTTGGGGAACCACCATAATACGATCGGTGACATTGGGGTGGGGGGGGCAGAGGCTTCGTCGTTCATATCGTTGCGCAAAGCGAATGTACACCACGAGTTTCGATTTAGACTGACTACAGAAGAAAGAAAGACAAAGAAAGAAAAGAGAGATCGGTTGATTGACTCAGATGGCATAGTGCATTTTTTTCATAGAGCACAACCGATACCTTTGCTGCTTTCTGCAGACTTTTCTTTGTTTCGTCCACAAAAACTTCTTCAGAAACTATGCAATTCTTACATACAGACATGTCTGCATGCGTAATGTACATACATTATGTTGTAAAGTGGTGGTACAGAGAGGTTCACCGCACCGCGCACACACACAAATTACACACACACATATATACACATACACATAGTGCATAACCACTTACAGTGAAATTACATTCCTCCATCACCTCTCTCTGCCTCTGTCTCCTCCTCTAGGAATCCCTCCCCCCCCCTCCCCTCTCTCTCTCTCCCTCTGTCCTCTCTCCCTTCCCACCCCTCTCACTCCAGCTCTTGTCCTCTCTCCCTCCCTCCCCCTCTTATCTCAGCCTTCTGTCCTCTCTCCCTGCCCACTCCCTGTCTTAGCTCTCTCTCATCCTCCTCATTCTGCTGTCCCCTCTCTCTCTCATCTGTCATTACACACACATACACACAAAACAAACACACACATCTCTTCCCTTCCTCCTCTATCTCTGTCTCTCTCCCTTCCCTTCACTCCCGTTTGCTCCCATCTCACTCTCTCTCTCTCTCTCTCACTCACATTCCTCTCTCTTCACTCTCATCTCTCTCTCTCTCTCGCTACACACATATACACACAAACATACACACACATCCACTCCCCCCCCACTCTCTCTCTCTCTCTCCCTATGTATACTTTCTCTCTTCCTCTGCCACTCAACATCGAATCACATCACTACAACACACACTACCACACAAGAAACACACAACCAAAAAAAAGAAACACGAGGAGGCATGCAAAACTAGTCCCCACCGACAAAGGATTAAAAAGCCCGTTACCTCCGCACACACACACACTCACACACACACACAAACACACACACACACACACGCAATCACACAAAACACACACACCAGCACACAACACAAACACACACACCCACACACACACCACAAACACACACGCCACACACAAACACACCACGCACCCACACAAACACACACTCACGACCATAAACACCAATACAAAAAGAAGGACTAGCGCGCCAAACACACAGACAGACCACACACACACACACAACACATCGCAGCACTACGCGCCTCCATCCCAATCAAATATAAACATATCCTTGATCACATTGATCCCATAAACTGTAGCGTCTCACATCTCCTCACACCACGCCACGTTCCACCACGGTTATCCAAAAAATCACACAAACACACACACTAACACCACACGTACACGCGCTCACGCGCGCGCGCATACATACGGAAACATGCTTGCACTCTTCACCACCAAAAACACATCATACACCGCACACACACTCGCACATTTAGTTCCTTACACACAAAAAACACCATACACGGACATATTCTTATCACTTTCTCCGTCCACACACACACCACACACACACCCACACACACACACACACCACACACACATGATTAAACACACACCTCACACCACACACACACACAAACTACCACACACTACACACACACATACATACACACTCACACCAACTCACATCACACACACCACTTCTCTCGCTCTCTCTCTCGTCCTCTTCCATCCTCTCTCTCTCTCTCTCTCTCTCTCTCTCCTCTCTCCTACTCCTCGCACCAATCACACTAACCCTTCGGATGAGACTCTAAACCGTAGGCCCCGTTGCGAACGCACGCAGAACACTTGGGCACACATTAAAATCATGTTCTGCTTTTGGAAAGAGTAGAAGCCTTGTGTGCCGGTGGTACTAGGCATACAAGCATTACAAAAACCGTCTCAAACACCAAGGGGACTAGATGTAAAAAAAAAAAACAGCACATACGCCTTATTACCATTATCCTCGATGTAGAAGAAATACAAATAATATAACACAGTATAATGACACATACACACACTCGACATAATAATTAAAATGTTATCACTAATGTCAACACTTAGAGTGAGTGAACAACGTTATATATAAAGACCCTCCCCACCCCCCAACACACACACATCCATCCCCCCCCCCCCCCCCCACACACACACATATCCATCACACCCCCCACTCCCACACACCCGAGAACATCCCTACCCCTTTCCTCCATCCACTCCACCCCCCACACCCATTCCTACACTCATCATTTACTTCCCCTCACACAACCAACCAGCCAAATTTTCTTATCCCTCTTTTCTATTCACCCCCTAGCCCCTCCCCCTCCCCACCCTCCCCCCCCCCCTCATTCTCTCCTTCCTTCCTTCCATTTCGCTTCATTTATATTGTTGGTCTTCTTATCATATCAGTTTACACTCAAGGGGGATGGATGGACCCCAGATCAAGAGCAAGGCCTATGCGTGGCGAGGGAAGCAGCACAAGGACACAGAGATGAGAAGGAACGGAAGAAAGAAGGAAGGAAGGGGAAGGGCAGCAACAGGATACACAGACAAAAAAAAACAAGTCGTCACGAAGAAGAACATAAATCCCTTTCTCCTCCTCCCCCCCCCCCCTCTCTCTCTCTCACTTTCTTTCTCTTTCTCTCCCTCTTCTATCTTTCTTTCTTATCTTTCTCTTTCCTCCTCCCTCTCATCTTTCTTTTCTTTCTTTACTTCTTTTCTCTCCTAATCACTCTCTCTCTTTCTCTCTCTCTCTCTTTCATATCTCTCCTCATCCCTATCTCTCTCTCTCTCTCTCTCTCTCATCTCATCTCTCTCCTCCCGAATCCTCTCTCCCTTCTCTCTCTTTCTTCCTTTCAATCTCTACTCTCTCTCACTCCTCTGCTCACCTCTCTATCTCTCCATCTCTCTCTCTCTCTCACTCCCATATCTATCTATCTCTCTCCTCTCTCCACTCTCTCTCCATCTCTCTATCTCTCTCCGTCAATCTCTCTCTCACCCTACTCTCTCTCTTCTCTCCCTCCCTGCAGCCTCCCCCTTAACCCCCCCACCTCCCAACCCCCCACAAGTCCTATCCAGACATCCGATAAGTTTTTCTCCACTGTTGCTATGCTCTGGGACTGGTTCTCTGCTCCCCCCCCCCCTATCCGCCCGCCCCCCACCCTTCAACCCCCACCTCCTCCTTCACAACTCCCCCCCCCCCCCCCCCCTCCGATTCCCTCCTATACCTCCACCTCGCATTTCATACCAGCCCCATCCTTGGGTTCTGCAGTGACTTCTTCATCTGGTTAACTGCCAAGCGGCCAGTCATTACCTATCTATCTTTGGACATTTTAGTTTATCTGTAGGGGTTTTTGTGGGGTTTTTGTTTGCGTTATCTCTGCATTTTTTGTTTTCGTTGTCTTTCTGTGTGCTACTACAACAAAGCCTGGCGCGAGGATGTGTGTGTCGCTGTGTGTGAGTGAGGTGTAGTCGTGTATGTGTGGTGTAGTGTGTATGTGTGCTGTGTTGTTGTGTACTGTGTGAGTGTAGTGTGTACGTTGTGTGTGTGTGTGTGAGTGTGTTGTCTGTTGTGTGTGTGGTTAGCGTGTGTGGAGGTGTAGTGTGGTCAATGTGTTGTCGTGTGTGTTGTGTGTGTGTGTGTGTGTGTGTGTGTGGTTGTGTAATTGTGTATTTGTCTGTGTGTGTGTGTGTGTGTGTGGTAAGTGTTGTGTATGTGTGTGTATAGTTTGGTGTGGTGTGTGTAAGTGGTGTCGGTGGACTTTGAAATGTGTGTGTGTGCTGTGTGTGTGTGCGTATGTGTGCTGTGTGTGAGAGTGGTGGTGTATGCCTGTGTGTGTGTGTGTGTGTAGTGTTGTGTATGGTTTGTGTGGTGTGTGTGTATTGTTAGTGTATGGTGTGTGTGTGTGTGTACAGTGTGTGTGTGTGTGTAGGTGTGTGTGGTCTCTGTGTGCGTGGTATACGTGAGTGTGTGGGTGCTGTGTGTGTGATGAGTGTGTGTGTGTGTGTTGTAGGTTGTGGTGTGTGGAGTGTGTGTGTGTGTGTGTACGGTGGTGTGTGTGTGTGTGTGTATGTCGTGTGAGCTGTGTGGTGTTGGTGGCTGTGTGTGTGAGCTGAGAGTTCGAGGCGTGGTGTGAGTGGTGTGGTGTGGTGTGGTGTTGCGTGTGTGTTTGTGTGTGTTGTGTGTGTGTGGATTGTGGTGTGGTGGTGTGTGTGTCTGTGTGTGTGTGTGTGGTGTGTGTGGTGTGTATTATGTGTGTGTTTCGTGGTGTGGTGTGTGTGTGACTGTGATGTATGATGTGGTGTGGTGTGTGGTGTGTGTGTGTGTGTTTGTCATATGTCGTGTGTGTTATGTAATGGGTGGTGTGTGTATGTATCTGGTGTGTGTGTGTGACGTTGTGTGTTGTGGGGGGATGGGTGTATGTATGTCCTTCTGTAAGTTGTGATAGAATGGTGCA
>CM054158.1:37218639-37223639 GCA_028751875.1 Rapana venosa | reverse complement strand
GAAGGAGGAAGAATATAATTACGAAGAAGAAGAAAAGTGCGAAGAAGAAAAGATAAGAAGAAGAAGAAGAAAAGAAAAGAAGAAGAAGAAGAAGATGAAGAAGAAGAAGATGAAGAATAAGAATTGCGAAAGAAGAAGAAGAAGAAGAAGAAGAAGAAGAAGAAGAAGAAAAGAAGAAGAAGAGGAAGAGGTAGGAAGAATAAGAAGAAGCAGAAGAGGAAGAAGAAGAAGTAAAGAAGAGGAAGAGGAGAAGAAGAAGAAGAAGACTTCGAAGGAGAAGAACAACACCAACAAGAAGAAGAAAAAGGAGAGAGGAGGAGGAGGAAGAAGAAAAGACAATAACAACAACAACAAGTATAGAACAAGAAGAAGGAGGAAAATAGTACTTGACGCTACTGCTGGGCTGCTGATGGGGATAAGATGATGATGGTGAAGAAAAGAAGAATGAGAAGAAAACAAGAACAACACAAAGAGAAAATTACGTGGTGAGGGTGGTAGACGTGAGACAATGATAATGACGATTAATGAAAATGATAATGAGCTGAGATCAGATAGCATTTAATAGATAAAGAAACTAAAAAGCAAACCGTACAACAGCAAAAAAGATAAACTAATCGTACAGAAAAGATGAGGGGATTAGTAGTAACAGCAAGAAGGAAAAATAATGGAGAAAGAAAGAAAAGAGAGAGAGAGACAGAGAGATGAACACAGAGAGAGAGACAGAAGCAGACAGAGAGAGAGAAGAAGAAGAGAAGAGAAGAAGGAGAGAGAGAGAGGAGAGAGAGTTAGAGAGAGAGAGAGAGAGGAAAGTCATGAAACATAAAAAAAGAAAGCAACAACAATAAAGCGAAAAAAGAAAAGAAAGAGAACGACTCAAAAGCCATACAAAGGAAAAGAAAGAAAGAAAATCAAAGAAACTCATAAA
This sequence comes from Rapana venosa, assembly GCA_028751875.1. Lineage (NCBI taxonomy): Eukaryota > Metazoa > Mollusca > Gastropoda > Neogastropoda > Muricidae > Rapana > Rapana venosa. Next base: position 37,222,714 of record CM054158.1, on the reverse strand, counting down.
GAAAGAAAATACAGAGAGAAGAAGAGAACAAACACACAAACAAACAAACAGCGCGCCGCGCTGCGCGCGTGCGCACAATTGTAAGAAAATTAAGTGCAAAAAGAAAAAGGAAAAGGAAAGGAAAGCCTAGAAAGCAATAAAGAAAAAAAGAACGAAAGCAGCTACAAGGAAATTAAATGCAAACAGAAAGAAGAGTGAAACTTTATGAAAATAAAGAAGGAAGGAAAGTAAGAAAGAAAAAAGAAGGGACGAAGAAAGAAAGACAGGCAGACAGACAGACAGAAAGAATGAATGAATGAAGAAAGAGAGAAAGCACTAAAAAAATGAGTTATAACACAGAAACTCAGAAAGTCATTCAGATAGGCAGACAGACCAACAGATAGATAGATACACAGCTGGCCAGACAGACAGACAGACAATGAGACAGATAGATCAATGGGTGGATAGACAGATAGATAGATAGATATATAGATAGATAGATGGATAGATCGATGGATAGATAGCTAGATAAATAGACAGATAAATAGATAGGTAACAGATCCATAATATCAATGATAGAAATATATATAGATAGATCGATAGATAGATAGATAGATAGACAGGTAATAGGTATACAAACTAAAGAAAAAAGAACAACGAAGAATTTAAAAACTAAAAATAGAGAAGGAAACAACAACGACATACAAACACAACACAAGAAGGAAGAAACAAAACACACCAGAAAAACAGAAGAAAATAAAACATACACACACACACACAGAATACACACACTACAAAACATACACACACATAACCCCCTTCCCACCCCCATCCCTCCTCAACACTTGAAGGAAACCTCAGAAAATTAACACCACCACCACCACACCCCCTTCCCCCCCACCCCACCCCCCCCAAAAAAAAAACAACAGAAACTAACTCAGAAAACCACAAAGAAAGACAGAAAGAAAACTGAAACTTTGAAGAAAAAACAACAACCAAAAACAAAACCCCAAAATTATTTTTGCTTCCGTCGGCCTTGGTTAGATTGAGATAGCGCGACAGCCGTCGTAAAAACTCCTCTGCCTGACTCGTAAACAGATACCCCCACCCCTATCCCCTGCTCCTGTCCTCCTCCTCCTTCTTCTTACTTCTAGAGACTTTTTCTGAGAGATCGATAGACAGAGAGAGAGAGAGGAGAGAGAGGAGAGAGAGATAGAGAGAGAGAGAGAGAGATGAGAGAGAAGAGAGAGAGAGAAAAAAGAGAGAGATAGAGTGAGGAAAAGAGTGAGACAGGAAACATAGAGAGACAGACTGGTATGCAGGCAGAAAGAAGAGGAGAGAGTGAGAGAGAGAAGAGAGAGAGAGACCATAGAGAGAGAGAGGGGGTGGAGGGTGGGGGGGGAGAGAGAAGAGAGAGAGAGAGAGAGAGAGAGAGGAGAGCGATTAGATAGAGAGAGAGAGAATGACAAATTCAATTCTTTCGAAGATAATTGAATAAGCACCCATGTGTCTTTTTTACATCCAGTCCTGCCCATACGGTATTATATATATAAGGGAGAGAAGAAGGGGGTGGGAGGGGGGGGACAGAGGGAACATACAGACAGATTTTGATCAAACTTCACTCAACTGTCTCTCTCATAGCTCTCTCTGTCTCTACTCGACACACACATAACACACACAAACACACAACCACCACACCACCCCCGCAAAACACCACGAATTCGGACCCCACCTAAAATTTAAAAAAAAAATTCGAAAAGATGGCACCACGCACCACCACAACCTCCCCAACAAGGATCCCCCCCCCGCCCCCCCCACCTCCCTTCCCCCCCTCCCTTACAAAACAGATCTGGGATCTCTTCTCAACATCACCAGCATTATAACACGGGGTAAGTAGGTCTCCTCTTCTTCTTTCTTCTTCTTTTCTTCTTCTTCTCTTCTATCTTTCTTCTTCTTCTTCTCTGCTTCTTCTTCTTCTTCTTCTTCTTCCTTCTTCTTCTTCATTCTCTTCTTTCTTCTTCTTTCTTTTTTTTCTCTTCTTATGCTTCTGCTTCTTCTTCTTCTTCTCACAACACTCTCTGTGTGGTCAATAACTTACACACGTGTTCTCCTTAACTGTTTCTAGCTGCGACGAGGATTCAACATCAGGACAACATAACCCCCCCCCTTCCCCCTGATCCTCCTTCAGTGTTGCCATTATTATCCTCCCTCGGTCAAAGGACGTTCACTAATATTGGGGGGAGAGGGGGGGAAGACTAATGTGGTGCGCGGAGTTGAGAACATTTTTGATAGCTGCGGTGACAGAATTTAACGCGTGAAGTTTCAGTGGTGGGTGATGGAAGGGGTGGGAAAAAACACAGAAGAAAAATATAGTTTTTTGCTTTCGTTGGTCATTTTCGATTGGTTGTGGTTGGGTTGGGTTGTTAGGTTTGGGTTGGTGTTGGGTTGGGTTTGTTGGATTAGGTTTTGGGTTTGGTTGGTTTTGTTGGTAAGGGTTGGTTGGGTTGGGCATGGAAGGGTGTAGTGGTTGTTGGTTGGTTGGTTGGTTTGGGTTGAGGTGATTGGTTGGGTTGGTTGGTTGGTTGGTTTGCTTCTTTTTCGTTTTTCCTTTTTTTGTATCAAGTAAACATCATTTGGTGACAAGAAATACAAGCAGTGGCACAAGAAGAAGTAAGAATTCACCATGCATAGACTAACATAGAACCAAAATCTATAAATAGATCTGGGGTCTAAACAACGTTGACTCGAATAAGTTACAGCTGAACAATAATTTATGTACGTAATAATCGAAATCAAGATGTGTTTCAAAACACTGAAAATAATGACAAAGTAACAGGAGATAATACACAATATAAACGTTTCAGGAGATAACTCTTCTCATTCAGCTCCCCATCTCCCCCCCCCCCCCCCCTCCCCCCCCCCCCCCCCAGCCCCTCCACCTTCCCCCCCGGATTTTTTCTGTCCTTTTTCTTCTTTATGACATCCTATTCTCCTTTTTCTTCTGTTTTCTTTCGTCTATTTTTTGCTGCTAATTGTTTTTTTGAATAATATAAATAGCGATATTGCCTTTGTATAGGTTATTCGTCAGAACAAATTTACGAGGGAAAATGTCTATCCTGTACAGCAACAAAGAATGACAAACTGTTGAAACATTACCCCCACGAAAACAAAACAAAAATCACATACAACAAAACAACACCAAAATGTCGAAGGGAAATGGCCCTCTTTTTCAAAAGTTTGTTAGAAGAATAATAAGAAGAATAAGAAGAAGAAGAAGATAAGAAGAAGAAGAAGAAGAAGAATTGAATTGCGAAGAAGAAGAAGAAGAAGAAGAAGAAGAAGAAGAAAAGAAGAAGATGAAAAAAGAAGAAGATTAAGAAGAAGAAGAAAAAGAAGAAAAAGAATTAGATTATTGGCGAAGAAGAAGTAGAAGAAGAAGAAGAATTGCGAAAAGAAGAATTGCGAAGAAGAAGATAGAATTGTCGAAGAAGAATTGCGAAGAAGAATTGTCGAAGAAGAAGAAGAAGAAGATAACAACAACAACCACAACAACAACAACAACAACAAGACCAAGACCGTCTGATATCACTAAAAGAGGAACAGACGTAAAACTGAAGTCAACAACAAGACCAAGAAAAAGAACAAGAAGAACAAGAACGAGAACAAGAAGAAAGTGAAGAAGAACGAGAAAAGGTAAGTATCTAAGGCCTAACAAGACGGAGCACTCACTACATAATATAAGCTGAGAATGCAGTCAGTCTATCTCTTAAGATACCAGAGATTTGGGTTGAGGTAAACGAACGGGGCTGAATCATCTAGAGACGTTTACAAGAGATACCGTTGACACCACTGACATTTTCAGTCCTGAAGGTCGTCGCCTTAGTCTATGTCCTTGCTTGTTTTGGAGGAATGTGTGTGTGTGTGTGGTGTGTGTGGGTGTGGTGTGTTGTGTGTTGTGTGTGTGTGTGTGTGTGTGTTGTGTGTAGTGTTGTGTAGTGGAGTGAGTGTGTGTGTGTGGTTGTGTTATGTAGTAGTGTGTGGTAGTGGTGGTGTGTGTGTGTATGTGTGTCTGAGTGTGTGTGTAGTGTGTGTGTGT
>CM054158.1:37211139-37213639 GCA_028751875.1 Rapana venosa | reverse complement strand
AGTTATCATGGGACTAGCAAAATGAGACCAAATTTTTATAACTTTAAGCAGCTGTGTACATTAAACAGTTATTCAAAATCCAATCTCCATTGTTATACATATTTCCTGCGCGCGCGCACGCGCAACGCACACACGCACACACACACACACACACTCAAGGGCATCCACCTTTCTGACCTCATACAATCCACCTTCCACCCAACCCTGACGCTAGATCAAGTCAGAGGAGACAGAGGTCATCTGGTATAGCACTATTCAGGCGCGAAACAGAGAGAGAGGAGAGAGAGGAGAGAGAAGAGAGGAAAGGAGACGATGATTGAGGAGAGAGATGAGAGAGAGAGAGAGGGAGAGAGAGAGAGAAAGGAAGGACAGGAAGAAAGAAAAAGAAAGAAAAGAAAGAAAGAAAGAATGCCGACAGAAAGACAGAGAAAAAAGAAGGGAGGGAGGGAGGGAAGGAAGGAAAAGGAGGACGACAGGGCCAGAATGAAAGACGAGAGAAAAGAAGGGAGGGAGGGAAGAATGGAAGGAAGGAAGAAACACAAGAGAGAAAGAATGACAGAGTAGAAAGAAGGGGAGGGAGGAAGGGAGGAAGGGAAGGAGGGATGAAGGATGGAAGTAAGAAAAGAAAGAAAGGGAGGAAGGAAGGAAGAAAAAAGACAAGAAGAAAGAAGGGTGGGAGGAAGAGGAAAGAAAGAAAGAAAGAAAGAAGAAAAAGGTAAGAAGAAAGAAAGGAAGAGGAAGGGAGGAAGGAAGGAAAGAAGAAAGAAAGACAGACATTAAGGAAGGAAGGAAGGAAGAAAGAATGAGAACATGAAAGAAAGGAAGGAGGGAGGAAGAATGAAAGAAAGAAAGAAAGAAAAACAGGAAAGAGAGGGAGGAGAGAGAGAAGAATTAATATTCTTATTATTCTTTTCTCTGTGTGTGCGTGTGTTGTGTGGTTATGTGTGTGTGTTGAGGATATTGGAATAAGCACTGAATGCGCTTTCTTTACTCCAGTTCCCCTTATCATGCGATTTGCAATTTTTGTAATTGGTTCCAACACAAACTTTGAAAGAGAGAGAGAGAGGCGTGGGAGAGGGAGAGAGGGAAACGTGGCGGAGAAGAAGAAGAAGAAGATGAGAGAGAGAGATGGAGAGAGAGAGAGGGAGATGAGAGGAGAGGTGGAGAGAGCGATTGAGAGAGAGCAGATGAGAGAGAGAGTGAGTAGAGAGAGAGAGAGAGGAAGACACGGACAGAGAGAGGGGGACACACAAAGAGAAAGAAAGGATGTGTGTTTTGTGGGGGAGGGGGGGGGGGGGGTATGCCGCGCGGTGGGCACGCCACGTGTGTGCGTGTTTCATTGTTTGTTGTTTGTTTTTCCTCCGTTTTACATACCATCTCATCTATTAAACATACTAACTCCAAGAAGCCAGCGCCTGTACACTATGTATTCTAAATTCAATTGTCTAGACGGATCAAACTCTTTTTAAACTAAAACAGCTTTCAAACTTGTATGCGATTTCTCTCTCTCTCTCCCCTCTCTCTCTCTCTCTCTCTATCTCTCTCTCTCTCTCTCTCTCTCTCTCCTCTCTCTCTCTCTCTCTCTCTCTCACTTGTTTTCCACTGGCAAATGGCCCTTTTATTTCTAGGTAGGGTAGGGTTAGCTAGGGTAGGGTCTGTGTATCATAGTGCGATCGGTGGTCTAGAGGTAACGCGCCGTGTAGAAATCGAAAAGTCGGGTCGGAAGTGTGCGGTGGTTCAATCCCGTTTGGGCCGAAACTTTTACCCCATCCAATTTTTGAACATGTGTGGTGGTCTTGGGCGCTAGTCTTTCGGAAGAGACGATAAACCGAGGTCCCGTGTGTTGCACATAATTATTTAGCGCACGTAAAAGAACCCACGGCAACAAGAGAGCTGTCCCTGGCAAAATTCTGTAGAAAAAAAAGCCACTCTGATAGGGAAACAAATACTGTTGCAGACAGGAAAAAAGAAAAAAAGAAAGGATGGCGCTGCTCTTGTGGCGACGCGCTCTGCCCCGGGGGAGAGCAGCCCGAATTTCACGCAGAAAAATCTGCCGTGACTTAAAGTGGTATAAATAAATAAATAAATAAATAAATAGTCCTCACTTTTTGCCCTGGTCGTCCGTCACACGAGTTAAGGATGATGCCAAAGGAAATAAACAACGGATGTATTACGTAAATGAAAAAAACCCAACAACAACAACCTTAGACTTAGTGGGTTTATAAGCCAACAGGAATAAATAATGGGATGTATTACACAGTACAGAAACGCTGCCAACTGTTATCTGTATCTTCTCTAGCTTCCTTCTGTCTGTCTGCATGTCTGTCTATCTGTCTGTCTTTCTATCTGTCTGTCTTTCTGTCTGTCTTGTCTCTTTCTCTCTCTCTCTCTCTCTCTCTCTCTCTCTCTCTCTTCTCTCTCTCTCTCTCTCTCTCTCTCTCTCTTTCTCCCCTCTCTCTCTCTTTCTGTCTTCCAGTTTATCTTTGAAGGCATCAATCTT
>CM054158.1:37196139-37206139 GCA_028751875.1 Rapana venosa | reverse complement strand
GTGTGTGTGTGTGTGTGGGAAGGTGAGTGCCTGCGTGCGTGCGTGCGTGTGTATGAGTATGTGCGTGTGTGTTGTATGTGTTGTATGTGTGTATGTGTGTGTTTTAGTAGAGAGAGAGAGAGAAAGGCGGGGGGCATTGATAGAGATAGACAGTGTGTGGCTGTTGTGTGTGTGTGTGTGTGTGTGTGTGTGTGGCGAGTGCGATGGGGGGGCAATGTTGGAGACGTGTTTGGAATTTTTGAAATGTTCACCACTGCCAAGTTTCTGTTGGCAGTACTTTGAAATGCCAAAAATAAAAGATGTGAAACTGTAACAGACAGACAGACAAACAACAGACACACACACACACACACACACACACCACACACACACACACACACACACACACACACACACACACTTCGGATGAGACTATAAACCGAGGCCCCCGTGTTCGAACGCATGCAGAACATCTTGCGCACAAGTTAAATCCTGTTCCGCTTTTCGGAAGAGTAGGCCATTGTGTGGCGGTGGAAACAAATGACAAAATTTACAAAATCGCATACACACGGGGGACTGGATGTAAAAAAAAGCACATGAGTGCTTATTCCATTATCCTCAATATAAAAGAATAAATTAAAAAAATAAATAAAATAAACACACACTTAGGTACACAGATAAAGAGAGGGAGGGAGAGAGAAAGAGAATTGGCACTCAACCGGTAAATTCATTTTTATTCAGATATAACAAAGATCACAACACACACAGACAAAATTGACAAAAACTGCATACACCCGGGGACTAGATGGGGGAAAAAAAGCACACACGAGCGTTTATTCCATTATCCTCGAAATAAATGAATAAAATATAAAATATAAAAAAATAAATAAATAACACACACACACACATTACACCATCGTCTAATATCACTAAGAGTGAAAAGACGTTAAATCACAACAACAACAACAACAACACATACAAATACATGTATACAACCTACATGACAACCACAAGAAAGAGTGTGTGTGTGGGGGGGGGGGGGGGGGGGGGGGGGAGAGACTATGACAACTACACTACAGAGCCCTTCCCTTCTCTTAGCCTATATAATATATACTCTATATTAGTCTATATAGAGCCAACACTATATCCATTCGCCACGCTTGAAAAAGCACCCTCATAAACCGGGGGGGGGGGGGGGGGGGGGTGGGGGGGGGGGAGGGGAGACTGATTGATCTCTGATTATTTTCCACCTTCACACCCACCACCAAATCTCTTTTATCTTGCTTAAAAGCATTATATATATTGGGCTGTGTTGGCTGGTATGGGGAAGGGGGGTGGGGTGGGGAGGGGGGTAATATGTGTGTGGGGTAGAGGGGGGGAGTTGAAAGGTGGTGGTAGTGGTGGTGGTGGTGTGTGTGTGTGTGTCTGTGTCTGTGTGTGTGTGTGAGTACGCGCACGCGCAAGTGGCATGGCATTTTTTTTTGGAAGCAGCTGCATTTAAAACATTTTTAAAAATGAACAAAAATCTACATTTTTCGACACAATTCTACCTCGCCAAACATTCCACATCATAGTCTACATAAAACCGAAATATACATTTACTGCAAAACTAAACCACACCAGCATACACGTACCATCTTAGTTTACAGTACACAGACAGACAGACAAGACAGACAAACAGACATACAAACCAGATGAAAAAACCACGCATTCATCACTCAGTAACCCAGTATGCAACTCCAAGACATATTTACTACAAAACTGAACCAGACCAGTACCAATATACATTCATGTACAATCTTAAGTTTACAGCACACAAACAGACAGACAAGCAGACAAGCAGACAAACAAACCGACAGTTGTGCTTTTTTTAACAGCGCTGTCGTCAATAACCCCGCATGTACCCCCAAAATATATGTTAAATCCTGTTCCGCTTTTCGTAAGAGTAGGCCATTGTGTGCCGGTGGGAACAGATGACAAAATTTACAAAACCGCATACACACGGGGGACAGGTTGTAAAATTTAAAAAAGCACATAAGTGCTCATTCTATTATCCTCGATATAAAAGAATAAAACAAAATAAATAAATAAAAAGATGAAACAGTTTTTTTGAACATCGCAATCGTCAATAACCCAGCATGCAGCCCCAAATACATTTATAATATTATATTACAAAACTGAACCAGACCAGTACACTATGCAAACAGACAAGCAGACAGACAGACAGACACACAACCAGATAGACAAGCAGACAGAGAGACAGACAGAGAAAAACAGCGCAGTCAGCGGTAGCCCAGCATGCAATCCACTCCAGTAATTGAAACCCGGCCACGCCAAGGGCTTGAGAATCAGCATGGGGTGAAGAGAGAAAGGAGAGAGAGAGAGAGAGAGAGAGAGAGAGAGAGAGAGAGAGAGAGAGAGAGAGAGAGAGAGAGAGAAAGAGAGAGAGATAGGGAGAGGAGGAGAGGGGAGGAGAGAGAGGGGGGGGGGAGAAAGAGAGAGAGAAAGAGATTTGTGAGAGAGGGGAGAGAGGGAGAGAGAGGGGGAGAGAGAGGGGGGATAGAGGGGGGGGAGAGGGGGAGAGAGAGATGAAGAGATAGAAAGAGAAAAGAGAGAGGGGAGAGTAGAAAAAGAGAGAGAGGGGGAGAGAGAGGGGGGAGAGAGAGGGGGGAGAGAGAGAAAGAAGAGAGAAAGAGAGGGGCGGGGGGGCGGGGGGGGGGGGGGGGGTTATAACGGAGAGAAGGGAGAGAGAAGAGTGTGTGGGGGAAAGGAATGAGAGAGTGTGTGCGGGAGAGAATGAGAGAGTGTGTGCGGGAGAGAATGAGAGAGAGAGTGCGAGAAGAATAGAGAGAGAAGTGCGAGAGGAAGAAAATGAAGAGATAGAGAGAGAAAGAAAAGTGTGGGGAGAAGAAAAAGAGAGAGAGGGGGAGAGTGAGGGGGGGAGAGAGAAAGAGAGGTGAGAAAGAGAGAGAGCGAGGGGGGCGGGGGGGGGGGGGGATAACGGAGGAAGGGAGAGAGAAGAGAGATGCGGGAGAATGGAGTTTTAAGAGACTGTGCGAGAGAGAGGGAGATGGAAAGAGAGAGAGAAAAAAAGAGAGGGAGGGACAGAGAGAGAGAGGAGAGAGAGGAGAGTGTTGTTGTTTGGGGTGCTTTTTGTGTGTGTGCGCGCGTGCGTGCGGGGGTTCCGTGTCGTGTGGTCGTGCGTTTCGTTTTGCGTTTGTTTGGTGCGTGTGTGGGATGGTGGGCGTGGTTGGGTGTGTGAGTGTGGTGTGTGTGTAGTGGTGAGTGGGTGTGTGTGTTGTGTGAGTGATGTGTGTGTGTATGTTATGTGGTGTGTGTTTATAACATTTATATTATGACCCCTACTTTTCCCTTTCTCAAAATTTACATCTTGTACCCCCAAATTACCTTTCCCCCCCTCCCCCCCCCCCCCCCCCCTTTCCCCCCCCCCACCCCCCCCCCCACCCCTTTTCCCCTCCCCCCCCCCCCACCCCCCCCCACCCAAACCCCCCCCCCCCCCCCCCCCCCCCCCCCCCCCCCCGCACCCCCCCCCCCACCCCCAAAGCTGAACCCCCCCACCCACACACCCACCGCGCACCCACACACACACCCACCCACGCGCGCACCCAAACACACACGACCGACCCTCCCTCACACCGATAGGCCCTAAAACAAAGTAAATGCAAGTTTTTCTGCGGGGGCACTTGTTGGTGATGTGGCTTCCTTCTCAGAACAAAAGAGCTTTCTTTCTTGCGGGGTGTTTCTGTGTGTGCGCGCGCGCCCGGGTGGGGGGTGTGGGTTTTGTTGGTGTCGTGTATGTGTATACGTGTATGTTTTATTTTCTATTCTTTTTCAATAGATAAACGGACTTTTTTCTCTTCCCCGGGCCCGGTTCTTATAATTTTCACTCCCACCGCACCAATGGCCTACTCTTACGAAAAGCGGAACAGGATTTAACGTTGTCTGTGTGTGTATCTGCTGTGTCTTTGCGCGTCTGATTGTGTGTATGTGTTGTGAGTGTAAGTGTGTACGTGTCGAGTGTATGTACGTGATTGTATGCGTATGCGTATGTGTGTGTGTCGCTTTAAATCTGATGTGTTGGTTTTTTTGCTTTTTCGGCTTTTGGGTTATTTTCTCTCTGCTTGAAGAGGGGGAGAGAACCAATACAGTTCTCTTACCCGTGCTAAAATCATACTGAAACTCCTTCTTCAAGAAAACACTCACAGCAACCCCCCCCCCCCGCCCCCCCCCCCCCCCCGCCCCCCCACCCCCCCCCCCCCCCCCCCCCAGACATACAGATACAGAAAACAGACACACGGCGCGCGTTACAAACACGCACGCATACCCCCCGACCCCCCCCCCACACACACACAAACAGAGTCTTAAGGATACTGAATCAGGCACACACAGATTAGAGACACGATCCACACCTCACATCGCGCGAAAAACATACCCCCCCCCCCCCAACACACACGTGCGCGGCGCGTACTTTCTTCTCTTCTTTTCATTATCCTAGAGTTGGAGATTTTAATGCAAGAACTGCATGGAAAACTATTGCTTTAATGAGATAGGTGATTTCGAACAAATGTCAATTTCTGACTGTAACCATTATCCAAGGAAAATCTCAAGATGCCATATCAACAATTTGGGGAACAAACTAATTGGAACTGTGTTAATATGCATGTCTGTATAATAGTAAATGGCCTTAGTGCACCGGTTTGATGGATGCTGTACATTTATTGGATATTAGGGTTGAAAGTATGGTGGACTAATTTTTTGTATTCAGTGGAACTTTATTCATCTGTTCATATTCATCTTTAGAAGTAGAGAGTATTGTAGAGTCAGACCAATTTACCCGTAAAGTATGAAAGTAGAGTCGAGAGTCAAGCAGGAAAGGGGTTATATTAGTGAAAAACAAATGAAGATAAAGTAGGTGAAAAGTTCATTGGAATGGAAGCATATAGAGATGAGTTTATAAAATCATGGTTTGAGAGCAAAGGATATCCCAAAATAGAATTGTTGATAGCCATGAAGTCTTTAGAGAAAGTTTGTAGACAGTGCCCTTGATTTATTTGTACATTTTCTTAAAGATGTAAGCAAAGTGTGTCGATGGTTCAAAAACAAAAATTGTTTTCCAAAAGAATAAGATCAGCATGAGTTTGATGATGAGTGTAAGCATAAAAAAGAAATAAATAACTAGAAGAAAACTTAACCACTTTCGATTTACCAAGGAAGGAGAAGATTGATTTATTTATGTGAAGCTAGATAGAGGTATAAGCTGTTGCTAAAGTCAAGAAACTCACTTATAACAGGCAACAACTGAAAAGTTAGCACAATGTTAGCTGCGCGCGATTGCGCGAAGTGCGAGCGACGAACACGAACTAGCGATACGCGAACAGTCCCTCTAGTTTTTGGAAGGAATTACGTAGATTGGGTCTTGGAAATAAGAATAGAATTTACAAAACAAAATTCCACATGTATGACTGGTGATTAACCTTTAAAAACATCTTTCTGTGGTAATAATGATGAGTGTATTTGTGAATTTGACATTGTGAATGATTTATCCGGGGGAAATGACCATGTGTTAAATAAAAATATAACGAAGAAAAAGTTATCTGCTATTAAAAGACTGAAAAACAACAAAGCAAGCGGCTTGAGAAATTCGCAGAAATGAAAAAAAATGGTGGTCCAAAAGTAAATGTATTTCGGTAAAGTTATTTTTAATTTTTTGCCCAAAGGCATTACCCTAAAGAAGGTTAAACCCATAATTATTCCTCTTTTAAAAAAAGGAGTCCTGAGAATGTTGTAATTATAGGGGAGTTTCTCTTTTAAAAGTTAGTATCAAAATGTTACAAACCATATTAAATGTTGATTGTATAACGGTTAGAAATAATAACCTAATCTCAGAATGTCAGGCAGGTTTTTCGTCAAACATATTTACATTTTGATCAGTATTTACTTTGTACCCATATTCAGAATATAGACAAAAAAAAGGAAAAAAAGTTGTATGTTCCTTTGTAGATTTTAAAAAAAGGCCCTTTCGACACAGTTGAACAGACAGTTTTTTGGGTTATAAACAGAAAGGGTGAAAGGGAAATTTTTTTTGTCACGGGGGGTATGTTAATCTTTATCAGCTGTTACGAGAAAATTTAAATTTAAACTAATATTTTTAAAACCCCCCATGGGGGAAAAGCAGGGTGTTTTTAAACCCCCCACTTGTTTTATTTTCATTAATCAGTTAGCAAACGTTATGAAGAAAAGGGAAGCACGGTGCAAAATTGTTTCCAGTATTTTTTGGTTGTTTATTTGTTATTGTGAGGTTAGCATTAATGTCAACTACCCCTACTGGTTTACAAAACAATTAAAGGTCTTAGAAACTTGTTGTGATAAATAAAATTTAATTAAACTAGATAAAAAAAAGTTATGGTATTTAGGAAAGGGGGGACTTAGGAAAACGTGAAAAAGGGTTCTTTGATATAAGAGATTGAAGTGTTACATTTTTATTGCTTTTTGGGAAATTTAAAATTTTTAATTATGATTAGCGCAAAGAGGGTAAATCACTTTGGGGTTAAAAAGGTAAAAAAGCAGTTACTCAGCTTAAAAAAGTTTTTCAAAAAGTTAAAGAATGAAGTAAATACATTTTTTAAATTTTTTTGATCCCAAAAACCCAAACCAATACGTTATATTCACTGAATTTGGGGGATTGAAAGAGAGAAGAAGAGAGAGGAGAGAAGAGAGGGGGAGAGAGAGAGAGAGAGGGAAGAGAAGAGGAGAGAGAGAGAGAGAGAGAGAGAGGGGGAGAGAAGAGGCAAAAGAAACAGGAAAGAAAAGAAACAGAGAGAGAGAGAGAGAAAAGGAGAGGGGGAAAAGAAGAGAGGGGGAAGAGAGAGAAGAGAAGAGAGAGAGAGAGGGGGGGGTAAAAAGATACGACAGACAGACTGACAGACAAAAGACAAAATGACAGCCGACAGCAAAAAAACAGAGAGACTGAAAGTCAACCACACACACACACAGAGGAAGTTTGAAAGCTGTAACAGGAGATTTGAAAGACAACAAAAACCCCCCCAGTGACATATGTCAGGTACGTATTAAAAGCACAACAGTCACGGGTGCATACCCGAAACCTGGGGCGAAACCTGTCGGCAACGCAACGTAAACACTCCCGACCTGTCTTTGGTTTGGCAGTGCGGGGCCCCCCCGACGGGGCCCTTTTACCATTTCAAATTAATTGGGGCCCGCCCTCCCCTTCCCTCCTTCCCCCTTTTTTTTCTTCGCGCGTCTACACATCACGCGCGGCGCGCACGCACACTCGCACGCCAATTCAAACATAAACAAAAGCACCCACCACCACACACACACACAATACGCACGCATTTTTAAAACCCCACTAAATTCGAAACACACACAGCACGCACCACACACTCAAACACACACAATCAAACACCATCCCCACACGCCTCACACGCACACACACAAAAACACACGCATCCCCGCATACACGCTCGTACACACCACACAAACCCCACACACACAAAAACCCCAAAACCCCAACACAAACACCACACACACAAAAAGACTTTTGATGTATCATTTGCAACAAATTTTAAAAATGTACTGTTTTTTTTTTTTTTTGGGGGGGGGGAGGGGGGGTGGGGGATATATATTTCTTTTGGAAAAGAAACGTTCCGTGTTTATTGGATTTTTTTGTAAACAAACTGCGTCATTTGATGTTTTTTTCATTGTTATTTTTAAAAAAAAAGGGGGGGGGGGGGGGGGGGGGGGGAACAGGGAAAAGCCCAGTGGTTAGGCGATGGGCTCGCAATCTGACGGCCCGGGTTCGATTCGATCCACCACCAAGGGGATGTTTTCCCCTGGAGTTAAAAATATGCAACTCCACCCCCCCCAAAGTCCCTTTGAATGAACATAGACCCAGGCCCCCTGTGCGAACGCACGCGAACATCTTGCGCCCCCGTTAAAGACAACAGAGAGAAAAGGAGAGAGAGAAAAGAGGGGGAGAGGGGGAGAGAAAGGAGAGAGGGGGAGAAAGAGGAGAAAGAGAGGGGAAAGAGAGAGAGAGAGAGGAGAGAGAGAAAGACAACAGACAGACAGATAGACAGACGACAGACAGAAAAAGAGAGAGAGGAGAAAGAGTAGACAGACAGACAGAGACAGAGGACAACAGGAAAGAGAGAGAGAGAGGGAAAAGATAGCAGCAGACAGAGCAGAGAGACAAAAGAAGAGAAAGAGAGAGAAAAGAGAGATTAAGACAGACAGACAGAAACAATGCAGACAGAAGACAGAAAGGAAAAGAGAGAGAGAGGGGTGTTTTGTGTGTTTGTTGGGGGTGCGTGCGTGCGTGCGTGCGGGTGGTGTGTGTGTGGTGTGTGTGTTTGTGTGTGTGTGTGTGTTTTGTGTGTGTGTGTGGTGGTGTTTTGGGGGTAGGCCATTGGTGCCCCGGGAGGAACGGATGACAAAATTTTAAAAACAAAAAAAAAGAAAAAAAAAAAAGCCGCATGCAGATATGTGGGTTTAGACTTACTAGAAGTCGGAAGTGCTTGTGAGGAGCAGCTGTGGAGAGGAAAAATTGACCCGGGGAAATTTTTGCAGCTCTCGCCGAGCAAGAAACAGAAAAACAAAATATTGTGGTTTTATTATTCTTGATTTGTTGTTATTACATTGCAGTCATTGGTGGGGGTGGTGGTGGTGGTGGTGGTGGTGGTGGTGGTGGGGGGTGGTGGTAAGTGCTGGTATTGGTATAAGATTATCTTTTAAAGTGTGCGAGGTGAGGGCAAGTCAAGTCAAGTCAATAAAAAAAACTTTTTTCACCCCATGAAGGGCAATTACAATTGAAAGGCAGATTGATACGGGTCAAAAACCAAAACACAAAAAGCTATCTTTTTTTATTTGGTTTAAAAATTCCAAAATTTCTTCAATAAAAATTTTCACAAACACACACACACACACACAAAACACACACGCGCGCTTTGGGCCCCCCATACTAATACACACAACTACACACCCCACACATTGCGTGTCGAACCCCCACGCACCCCACACTAACCCAATTTTTGAATTAAAGGTTTTTAAAACCATTGACAGAAACAGAAATTATTTCACACCAACGCACACCCCCCCCACCCCCCCCACCCCCCCCCCCCCCCACCCCCCATGCCCAAACCCCACACACCCAATATAAAATTTTGTATTGACTTTTCACTTGGTCCCTTTTTGGGCCCACCAAAGGGGATACTGTGTGAGTTTTCCTCTGTACTTAACGATTTTTTTGTTACTTTTTTATGTACGGCTTGTAACCCCACGTGAATTTTCTGTTGTAAAAATAAATAAAGTGATTTAAATGAACTGAAATGAAAATACATAATTTTTTGGACTGATGTATTTTGATTCAAAAAAATTTCGAACAGCACGCCTAGCGAGTTTAGGCCCCTGATCAGTACTTTTGATTCCTCACATTGTGGAAAAACCCAAATTTTTTTCATTTTTTAAGTGGTTTTCTGTTTTCCCGTAGAAATTTTGGGGAAAAACCAGCAGTTGTTCACACAAATTATTCAGGTTCCCAATATCTTTTTTTTTTGTATTTAGCTCCGAGGCCAAATGGTTTTTTTCATTTTTTCTTTTTTTTATTTATTTTTTCTTTTTTTTCGGGAAATGGAAAAACACATTTGGCTTTTTTACATCCACTCCCCGTGTATTCGTTTGGTAAAACAATTTTATTTCCACCGAAAACACTAAACCTCTCTTCCGAAAAGCGGAAAAGGGGTTTTTTTTAAAGTGTGCCATGAAAGTTGTGCTGCGTTCGCACACGGGGCCCCGGTTTATAGTCTTCGAATGCTTGGGGGGGAGGGGGGGGGGGGGGGGAGGGGGGGAGGGGGGGGCGAAATGGGGGGGTCGGATGATGTTAACTCCTGAAGAAAAAATTGGAACCCCGGGCAGAGATCACGAGGCAATGCACACACTCTAACCACCGGGCTATCCCCTCCCCGGGAGATTTTGTTTTCCCCCC
>CM054158.1:37192068-37195639 GCA_028751875.1 Rapana venosa | reverse complement strand
GTGGTCTGTGACAGTGGAATCGTCTTATGACAGGTGGTCTGATGACAGTGGACTCGTGCTTATGACAGGTGGTCTGATGACAGTTGTCTCGTGCTTATGACAGGTGGTCTGATGACAGTGGACTCGTGCTTATGACAGGTGGTCTGATGACAGTGGACTCGTGCTTATGACAGGTGGTCTGATGACAGTTGTCTCGTGCTTATGACAGGTGGTCTGATGACAGTGGACTCGTGCTTATGACAGGTGGTCTGATGACAGTGGACTCGTGCTTATGACAGGTGGTCTGATGACAGTGGACTCGTGCTTATGACAGGTGGTCTGATGACAGTGGACTCGTGCTTATGACAGGTGGTCTGATGACAGTGGACTCGTGCTTATGACAGGTGGTCTGATGACAGTGGACTCGTGCTTATGACAGGTGGTCTGATGACAGTTGTCTCGTGCTTATGACAGGTGGTCTGATGACAGTGGACTCGTGCTTATGACAGGTGGTCTGATGACAGTGGACTCGTGCTTATGACAGGTGGTCTGATGACAGTGGACTCGGCTTATGACAGGGGTCTGATGACAGTGGACTCGTGCTTATGACAGGTGGTCTGATGACAGTGGACTCGTGCTTATGACAGGTGGTCTGATGACAGTGGACTCGTGCTTATGACAGGTGGTCTGATGACAGTGGACTCGTGCTTATGACAGGTGGTCTGATGACAGTGGACTCGTGCTTATGACAGGTGGTCTGATGACAGTGGACTCGTGCTTATGACAGGTGGTCTGATGACAGTGGACTCGTGCTTATGACATGTGGTCTGATGACAGTTGTCTACATCATTCTGTCAGTGGCCGGCGAACTGGTTAGTGTCACCTGATGGTCTCCCTGTGTTGTCTGTCACATTCTGCTTGTCCCCGGGTGTCAGGGTGTCTTCTGATAGCATCGTCATTGCTACTGCGCTTGTTGATGGAGAGTTTGTGTCTGTGTATCTATCTGTGTGTGTCAGTCCATGCTGTCTGTCTGTCTGTTTGGCTGGCTGGCTGTCTCTCTCTGTCTCTGTCTGTCTGTCTGTCTGTCTCTGTCTCTGTCTGTCTCTCTCTCTGTCGGTCGGTATGTCTCTGTGTCTGTCTGCCTGCCTCTGTCTGTCTCTGTCTGTCTGTGTCTCTGTCTCTGTCTCTGTCTGTCTGTCTGTTTATCTTCTTTCTCTCCCAGAATAAACACTTTTTTCATATGGACTATAACTATAACCACGCTAAATGCTGTTAACCTTAGCTTGGAGAAAACGAGTGCTCTGACCACTGAACAATCCCGTCCCCCTACTTTATGCTTAGGTGAGAGTTTTAAAACTATGATAATAAAAGTAAGGTAAAGGTAAATGTGTCCCATAACCTATCTGGTCGTAGGGGAGTGAGGCATCAGAGACCTCAACTTCTCATGGGGCCAGCATATTGAGGGCGGCGGCCATCTCCTCTCCCTCGCTGCTTTACCTTCCCTGACCCTAAAGAGGGCAGGTACCCATTTACAGCTGGGTGAACTGGGGGGGGGGGGGGGGGGGGGGGGGGCTGTACTGAAGCCAAGGCGCGCAAACGGTCATCCATCCAAGTGGTAACCCCGCTCAATACTGCTTAACCTTAGCTGGGGGAAAGCGAGTGCTCTGACCACTGAGCTGTCCCGTCCCCAAAAGTAAGTATATGAATAATAACCCCCTATGTAAAGGATTATGATGAGGGTTACCTGGTTTTGACCCTACTGCCTCTCCTCCCCTCCGCCCCCCTCCCTTCGAGAGAAAGGGAGAAGGGGATAGGCAGGGCTGGAGGGACGGAGGGAGGAGGAGCGTGATGGTGTGAACTTGGGCAAATCTGAGTGCAGCAGCAGCAGTCTTCTGCCGTAACTGGATGCAGGGAATGCACGACTTGTTTTCACATAACCTTATGCAGTACACAAAAAACGAACATCTATTCTCTCAAGAGAACTTATTTTCTTCTTCTTCTTCTTCTTCTTCTTTTTCTTCTTCTTCTTCTTCTTCTTCTTCTTCTTCTTCTTTCTTCTTCTTCTTTCTTCTTCTTCTTCTTCCTCTTCTTCTTCTTTCTCTTCTTCTTCTTCTTCTTCTTCTTCTTCTTCTTCTTCATTCATCATCATCATCATCATCATCATCATTTATCTTCTTCTTCTCTTCTTTCTTCTTCTTTTCTTTCTTCTTCTTCTCTTTCTTTCTTCTTCTTCTTTCTTCTTCTTCTCTTCTTCTTCTTCTCTTCTCTTCTCCTTCTCCTCTTCTTCTTCTTCTTCTTCTTCTTCTTCTTCTTCTTCGTTCTTCTTCTTCTTCTCTCTCTTCTTCTTCTTTCTTCTTTCTTGTCCTCCTCTCCTCTCCTCCTCTGTCTTCTTCTTCTTCTTCTTCTTTTTCTTGTTCTTGTTCTTCTTCTTCTTCTTCTTCTTCTTCTTCTCTTCTTCTTCTTTTCTTCTTCTTCTTTTTCTTCTTGTTCTTGTTCTTCTTCTTCTTCTTCTCTTCTTCTTCTTCTTCTTTCTTCTTCTTCTTCTTCTTCTTCTTCTTCTTCTTCTTCTTCTTCTTCTTTCCTCTCTTCTTCTCTTCTTCTTCTTCTTCTTCTTCTTCTTCTTCCTTCTTCTTCCTTCTTCTTCTCTTTCTTCTCTCTTCTCTCTCTCTCCTTCCTTCTTCTCTCTTCCTTCTCTTCTTCTTCTTTTTTCTCTTCTTCTTCTTTCTTCTTCTTCTTCGCGAAGCTCAGAACTACACCATGGTTTCTGTCATATGAGCGAAAATGCGTTGCACTGCCTGGCAAGTCAGGCCCAGCGCATCCGACTTTGACGTGGGAGAGAATTGTTATCTTTTGTCTTTCTTTTTTTTTTGGGGGGGGGGGGGGGGGGGCGGGGGGGAGGCAGGGGAATGGACAATGGACAATGAAGGAGGAACATAGACAAGGAGGAGGTGACAGGAAGAAAAGGAACAAGACAGAAACAAAGAGAGTGATAGAAAAGAGGGAATTCCTCGCACAGAATTTCCAGAAGGTGGGGATGGTATTTATACTGACAACCCCTCCCCCCTTTCCCCCTCCCCCCCTCCTAGTATCTCCACGGGGTAAGAGAACTGATGATAGTGCTTCCCTTCATTCAGAGCAAAATCAGATATAATGTGGAGTGGAGGTAACGCGCCTGCCTAGAAAGCGAAAAGTCCTGGTTTGAAATGTGTGGTGGTTCGAGCCCCAAACTCGCCCCCTCCCCCCCCCTCCCCCTCCCCCGCGCGCCAATCCGCCAGACGGTGAGCGGTGGTCTAGGTGCTAGTCTTTCAGATGAGACGATAAACCGAGGTCCGTGTGCAACACGCATTTAGCGCACGTAAAAGGACCCACGGCAACAAGAGGATTGATTCCCATAGCAAGATTCTGTAGAAAAAGTCACTCTGAAAGGGAAACAAAAACACATGCAGGCAAAGCTCTTGATTTCAGTGGGGAAAAAACCCCGCACGGGCATGTCACACGAACATCTGGACTGGCCAAGACTGTCCTACAGGGAACAGTACAAGGAGGGAGACGAAGAAGAGGCAGACAGAGAAAACAATAAGAAGACATCAGA
>CM054158.1:37184568-37187068 GCA_028751875.1 Rapana venosa | reverse complement strand
GGGAGTGGAACAGAGAGGAAGGGGGAGAGGGGGGGGGGGGGGGGGGGGAAGGGGAGGAGGGAAGGGAGAGAGAGAGAGGGGGGGGGGGGGGGGAGCCCTGAACTCTGAACCTTGAGAAAGAGGGAGGCAGGCATGAATGTGTTTGTGCGCGTGGGTACGTGTATGTGTACTGACATGCTGGCATGTGTACAGATACATGTGTACAGATACATGTGTACAGATACATGTGTACATGTGTACAGATACATGTGTACAGATACATGTGTACAGATACATGTGTACATTCGCAGGCACGGATGCTAGCTCCCATGTTGCGCACACGTTAAGTTAAAACCTGTCCCACCTTTCGGAAGAGTAGTAAGCCATTTTGTGCCGATGGGGAACGCGTTACAAAGTTTTACAAAAACCGCATGCACACACGCACGCACACACAAAGGAGAGAGAGAGAGAGAGAGAGAGAGAGAGAGAGAGAGAGAGAGAGAGATCGTTTTTCAAATTTATTCTGCTTAGCTATGGGCACCAGATCGTCTGGCAACGCGCATCAGGGTAAAGGGAAGGAACTGCAGAGAATATTCAGAATAATAGGCTATGAGGAGTTGTTTCCCTTTGTCTACAACATTGAGGGTTTTCCTTTTTGTCTCTTTTTTAATTTTAATTTTTAATTATGATTCCGTTTCTTACATTTTAGTTATGAGAGTATCACACCTCCGTGAAATTAAGACTGGTCCTTCAGTAATGCATGTCGCCATCCTTCGGATGAGACTATAAACCGAGGTCCCGTGTGCGAACGCACGCAGAACATCTTGCGCACACGTTAAAATCCTGTTCTGCTTTTCGTAAGAGTAGGCCATTGTGTGCCGGTGGGAACAGATGACAGAATTTACAAAAACCGCAAAAACACGGGGACTGAATGTAAAAAAGCACTTAAGCGCTTATTCCATTATCCTAGATATAAAAGAATTTTTTTTAATGTATAGCGCCACTAGTTGTTTGTATGTTTGGTTGTTGTTTTGTTTTTTCTTCTTACTGTATGCTCGTGCTTGTATGCGTCGTTAACTTTAAGCTATGGATTGACCAATATTGCAACATTGTGCCAAGGGCAACCTGTTTGGAATAGTATTTTTCTACGCGCACTAAATGTTTAGGGACGGGATAACTCAATGGTCAGAGCACTCGCTTTCTACAGAATTTTGCCAGGGACAACTCTCTTGTTGCCGTGGGTTCTTTTACGTGCGCTTAATAATTATGCGTAACACACGGGACCTCGGTTTATCGCTAGGCAGCATCGAGCGTGGTTACCAAGTGGATAGGTGATAGTCCGCGCGCCTTGGCTTCAGTACAGTCCCCTAGTTCACCCAGCTGTAAATGGGTACCTGCCCTCTTTAGGGACAGGGAAGGTAAAGCAGCGAGAGGGAGAGGAGATGGGCGCCGCCCTCAATACGCTGGACCCTAGAGAAGCTGAGGTCTCTGATGCCTCGCTCCCCAAACGACCGTATAGGTTATGGTACACCTTTAGCTTTTACCACCTTTACATTAATGCACACTGAACACAGCACTGAATGTCCTCTGAACACTGGACCAGTTTATCTTCTCCCCGTTAGGACTAGCGCCAGGCCAACCCACTCAAGATCCAAAGGCAAGGAGAGCTGAGAAAAAGGCAGCCGGTTTTGGAAGGTGAATAGAATGAATGAAGGAGAATGGTATTGGTGATGCAATAGAGGGCCAGCTAACTTTTTTTTGCCCCGAGGATAATTGAATAAGCACTCGTGTGTTTTTTACATCTAGTCCGCGTGTGTATGCAGTTTTTGTAAATTTTATCATTCGTTCCCACCAGCACACAATGGCCTACTCCTCCGAAAAGCGGAATGGGTTTTAACGTGTGCGCAAAGATGTTCTACGTGCGTTCGCACACGGGGCCTCGATTTATAGTCTCATCCGAAGGACTTTTAGGGAGAGTGGAGTCAGCGCTGATGTGATAGGCTACCCTCTACCCTCTCCCCCTCCAGAGGACAAAAAATCCTCTTGAACGAGATTCGAACCCGAGTCAGCAGATCACGAACGCAATGCGCTCTTGAGGTCGTGTGGCAGAACTGTGCGCTTTCATTCGTCAGAATGAGCGCTTTGATTTGTTGCTTTACAAGATTCAGCGCTATATAAGTTCCATACATTATTATTATTATTATTATTATTATTATTATTATCATAATGGGCCCCCGAAGTCGGAATGCGGCTACCTGCATGGTTTTGGGGTGGGAGTGGGGGGCGTTAAACGGTCGCATACGCGAAATCTCACCATTGGTAAAACCTCGGAGCTTTAGCCAAGGAACAGAGAGAAAAAATGAATGACAATGCCCTGCGTCAGACAGGCCCGAGAGGTACAGACAGATGATACCTGCAGTGTTAGTTCTAATAATAATAATAATAATAATAACAACAACAACAAGAATAATAATAATAATAATAATTAAAAAAAAAATAATAATAATAATAACGTATGGAA
>CM054158.1:37172068-37174568 GCA_028751875.1 Rapana venosa | reverse complement strand
TTCCTCTACAAGTCTTGTGTGGAGTTGTGGCTTTAGACTTTCACTGTCCCTAACATACATTAGTCCTTGCGTTTATGTATGGATAGATAGATGGATGGGTGGAGTTGTGTCTCTAGTCTTCCACAGTCACTAACAGAAATTAGTCCTTGCGTATGTATGTAAGTGTGTATGTATGTATGTATGTATGTATATATGTATGCACAGTTCTTGATTAAACCACTGACGCTGGGGGCAACAGCAAAGTGAGAGGCTGTATGACCAGTAGCTTTCCCACTCATGGAATTCCACTTTACAGCTTAGTCTTTAGTGATCGACTATGACTCTCTGACTAGGAGGCTTGGCTTGCACAGTCCTTATGTGCTGCAGCCCTGGGGGCTGGTTGGCCTTTGGAGAACATCTCCAACGCTGACTGTCCTTATGCCCACTTGGCCGAGAGAGTGGGGATGTACTGTGGGCAAGGCATCTCCACTATAATCAAATTTCTGCCCAGTTTCCAAAACAGCAGCTTCCTCCTCTGCTGTTTTGGAGGTCATCGTCGGACACGACAGACAAACATACAATGTATGTATGTATGTATGTATGTATGTATGTATGTATGTATGTATGTAGGTATGTAGGTAGGTAGGTAGGTAGGTAGGTAGGTAGGTAGGTAGGTATATGCGCGGACGGACGGACGGACGGACAGACACATGGACAGGGGATGGACGGACGGATGGACGGACGGATGGATGGATGAATGGAAAGGAGGAAGGAATACATAGAAGAAAATAACAAAGTTAAAAACTAGATCCTGTTTCAAATCAAATAAGTGGACAACCGAATTCAAAACTATAACAGAGTTCCAGTCAGTCCCTCCTAAAATCTCAAGACAGAACAGACGTGTGTAAAGGAAGACAAATTGCAATAAACTATGGCTTTAGTCTTTATCATTATATTACGGCTCATCCTATCTCCATCCTCACTGTTTGTTATAACTAGGGGCTGCCAAATAGATGAAGTTAATGATGCAGACATCAAAAGGAGAGAGAGGAGAGAGAGAGGGGGGGGAGAGAGAGAGAGAGAGAGAGAGAGAGAAGAGAGGAGAGAGAAGGGAGGATGAGGGGGAGGGAGAGAGAGAGAGAGAGAGGAGAGAGAGAGAGAGAGAGAGAGAGAGAGAGAGAGAGAGAGAGAGAGAGAGAGAGAGAGACGCAATCACACACACACCCCACACACACTCACAGAGGTAGAAATATTAACGTACAAGACATACACGTAAACTGTCCTGACAGGAAATGCAGATCATAGACAACTTGGGGAAACAGAACAGAGCTGGAAACGTTTGCTCAAAAATCATGTCAAAAAGCAACCAAGAGAGAGAGAGAGAAAAACACAAAAATGAAAGAAAACAACGAATATAAAAACTAGAGTCTATTATTTTATAATAATAATAATAATATATGGAATTTATATAGCGCTGAATCTTGTAAAACAAACAAATCGAAACGCTATTTCAAATCAAATCAAGTGACAACCGAATTGAAAACTATAACAGAGCTCCAGCCAGTTCCTTTTTAACTCTCAAGACAGACCAGGCATCAGGAAGCAGAGACAAATTGCAAGGAATTACGGCTTTAGTCTTTATGATCTTATTATGGCTTAGCCTAACCCACCCTCACTGGTATAACAGGGGCTGCCAAACAGATTAAGTTAACGAGGCAGACATCAAAAGGGTATGGTATTTTTTAAAAAATGGGGGAGGGGAGCGGGAGGGAAGGGGAGAGATGGAGGTAAGGAGAGAGAAAGAGAAACACAGACTGACACACAGAGAGAGAGGCTGATAGAGACTGACAGAGAAAGAGAGACAGACAGAGAAAGAGAGACAGACAGACAGAGAAAGAGAGATAACAGAGAGAGAGAGAAGAGAGAGAGAGAGAGAGATGAGAGAGGAGAGAGAGAGACAGAGAGAGACTGATAGAGAGATACAGACTGACAGAGAGAGAGAGAGAGGCTGACAGAAAGACAGATAGACAGACAGACAGACTGACAGAGAAAGAGAGACAGACTAAGAGGAGAGAGAGACAGACAGACAGACAGACAGACAGACAGAAGAGAAAGAGAAAGAGAGACTAACACACAGAGAGAGACAGAGAGAGAGAGAGACTGACAGAGAGAGAGACAGAGAGGAGAGAGAGACAGAGAGAGAGAGACGGACTGACAGATGAGAGAAGCGAGAGAGCAGACTGACAGAGAGAGAGACAGACAGACAGACAGAGAGAGATGGGAGGCTTAGTAGGACTAAATAATTCATATCTCCGCTAAAAATGCATGCATGTACGCAAAAAACTAATCCATGCAAGAAAGTGCACGCGGTCATGGATATGGACAGACACACCACAGACACACAGACAGACAGACAGACAGACACACACACACACACACACACACACACACACACACACACTCCTCTCCTTCTTGCATTTTCCTCCACACTGCAAACGATAAAAGGGAACCATACACCTGT
>CM054158.1:37149568-37162068 GCA_028751875.1 Rapana venosa | reverse complement strand
AGACAGACAGACAGACAGAGATAAATGCGACAGACAGACAGTCAGAGAGACAGATAGGCAGAGAGCGAGAGATAAAATGGATAGGTTTGTCAAGTTCTTTAATTAATAGTTAAAATATGAATACACTCTTAACGTAAAATTGATCTCTTGATTATGTAAATTTTAATGATTATATAATTTGTTGTCGTTGTTGTTTTCGTATCGTAGACAGTTAAACAATGATAAGAATGGAAAGCATTTCTATAGTTAGAGATGATAACCCCTGTTTTAACCTATGGAGCAGAAGTTTGGTTTCCTTTTTGTTTTAATGGGGAGACAGAATTTCATATTGATAAACTGTTCAAGGCATGCTTATCCAATCAGTTTTTGTATGAGAATTTTCATGTAAAATTTTGTAAACAAATGATAGGAGTTCATAAAAAAGCATTAGTACTACCCACTTTGGTGAATTAGGGAGATTTCCACTGACCCTTAAAATCATATGCCAGATAATATCCTTTTGGATTCATTTGACAGAATCAAAACCAGACTCTTATATTAGAATATATACGATTATTTGTATCAGAAGAATACATACGATAAATGGATAACACAGTGAAAAAATTCTGTACACAATTGGATTCAAACATGTCTGGAAGCACCAAAGCACTCTTAATGTTCATTCGGTTGAGTTATGCTGTTAGAAGAAAACTTGAGGACATGTATAAAACATTTTGGATCTACCAAAAGAAAGAATTTGCAAAACTAAAATTTTATGATTTTGCTACCAAGAAATACAGATTGGAACCTTACTTAGTAAACTATGAAAACAAAACTCATAAGAAGACATATTGTTTAAATTTCGCACAAGCTGTCACAATTTAATGATAGAGAAAGGGAGACACCAAAATATATCCAGAGAAGACAGAAAATGTAGACACTGTAACAAAATTGAAGATGAATTTCATTTACTTGATGAATGCATTTATATGATGAACTCAGAAATAATTTGTTATTAAAAATCAAACGAAAGACAAAAAACGCAAAAACTGTGTACATAAATTAAAATGACATAATCACAGTTGATATATATCAAGCAGATATCATCAGATATGTGTATGAGTGTTTTGAAAAAAGAGAAAAAGAGAAGTAGAATACAACATGTTTTTAGTGTACATCACTTTTAGCCAAAATAGATAATAATTATATTTGATGTTTTTGTTGTGTCAAATAAGTCTACATGACTTAAATGGCAATAAAATATTCTGAATCTGAATCTGAATCTGAGAGAAGGGAATTCCAAGCACAGTACTTCCGAAAAAGTCAACCACAACAACAAAAGTGGGGATGCTATTTATTCTGACAGCCCCTTCCCCCCACTTCAACCCCCATTCCCCGGCCTCCCGGGATCCCCACGTGGGGGTGGGGGGGGGGGGGGTTGGGGGGGGGGGGGGGGGGGGGGGGGGGGGGGAAGACCAGATTTTCCGAGGTTGGGGTTTTTTTCTTGAAACCCCCCCACCCTTTTTCAAAACAAAAAAGGGGTAGGTTTTTGGGAAAGTTCCTTTATTTAGGGCGGCTGCCCTTTGATAAGGGGTCTGTGTCCCTTTTGAAACCCGGTCTACAACAAAGGGAACTTTGGGTTCCGTGGGAACAAGCGGTTTATTAAAAAATTCGATGTTTATTGATGCCTTTGCTCCCCGGGAAAGTTTAGCTTAAAGGGTGTGTGTGGGGTGGTGTGTTTGTGTGTTGTTGTGTGTGTTGTTGTTTTTTTGTGTGTGTTTGGGTTGTGTGTGTGTGTGTGTGTTTTTGTGTGGTGTTTTGTGTGTGTGTGGGGGTGGTGTGTGTGTGGGGGGTGTGTGGTGTGTGTGTGTATTTGTGAGTGTGTTGTGTGTGTATTGTTGTGTGTGTATTGTGTGTGTAGGTTGTGTGATGTGTGTGTGTGTATTGTGTGTGTGTTGTGTGGGGGGGGGGGGGGTATTTTTGTCCTCGGCTAAGCTCCTAGTTACAGTTATGTGAGATTGTGCTTTTGAGTTTGGTGGTTTTTTTTCCTGTTACCCCCCATTAAGTAGCTGTATTCCGCTTGGGGCGTTAGTTAAGGTAAATAATGATTCGTGAAAGATACGAAAAGAAAATGGGAAGAGTTGTTTTTATTTTTTTGAATCCTTTAAACTAGAATGTGCTTTTGTTTTGTTGCTTTTTTTTTTTTTACAGCTTAAGATGTTTAGCTTTGTTTATACTCACGACAAAAAGAAAAAAGAAAAAAAAAAAGATGAAAGAAGGGGTGCACAGGGAAGAAAATATTCAAACGAAAATTCTAACTTTTTTCTTTCGTTTCCTCGGTAAAGCCCGAAGTTCACCAAGGTGAGACCTCGTATGGACCTTTGGGTGGGGTTTTTTTTTTGGCCACCTAACTAAAAACCAAAATTCTCCTTTAACCTCACGGGACAGAAATTTTCCAAATCAAAAGTAAGGTTTCCCCCACCCCTAAAAAAAGTGGGACGGTGGGCACAAAAATTAATCCAATAATTTTTTTTTTTTTATTTTTAAAAAGGTTGGAAAGGTGCCCCCTTAACCATTGGCGAGGGGGGGCGGGCGTCAAGGCCTATTTCCCTCTGGGCCACATATTAGGGCGGCCCCATTCCTCTCCCTCGCGCTTACCTTCCCTGACCCTAAAAGAGG
The DNA here is from genome assembly GCA_028751875.1 of Rapana venosa. NCBI lineage: Eukaryota > Metazoa > Mollusca > Gastropoda > Neogastropoda > Muricidae > Rapana > Rapana venosa. The sequence continues at coordinate 37,159,410 of CM054158.1, read as the reverse complement.
CCCATTTACAGCGGGAAAAAGGGGGGACTGTACTCTTACTGAACCAAGGCGTGAAAATTTTCACCCATCCAACGGGTAACCACGCTCATGCTGTTTAAACCCTTAGTTTTGGGGGAAAGCGAGGCTCCACCACTGAGCAAATCCCGCCCCCCCAAGAAGGTTACAGTTATTATTACTCGTAAAAACATACTGGGGGTATTTTTAATGCCTTGAGAATTAATCAGACAATGGTGCCTTGCACGGGGGGGTTTAAGAAAAAAATTTTTTATAGCTACGAACATCTTACACATCACGATCACTTCGGGGCATAAAAGAATCAGAACTAGCAAAAAAACTACAGACCCTGCAGGGAAAAAAGAGGGAAAGGGGAGAGAGAGGGGGAGAGGAGGGAGAGGAGAGAAGAGGAGAGGGGAGAGAGAGGAGAGAGAGAGAGAGAGAGAGAGAGAGAGAGAGAAGAAGAAGAGTCAGCAGAACAACAGACACAGACAGAGACACGAAGAAATTCCAACAAAGACGACAATCAGAGAGAGAGGAAGAGAGTCAGCAGAAAAAACAAACACAGACAAAGACACAGAAAAATGTGAGAAACAGAAGACAACAGACAGACAGACAGAAAAAGAAAAACCACAGACAAGCGTCTGTTGGGGAAGGAAAAAAGAGAAAGAGAGAGGGAGAAGAGAGAAGAGAGAGAGAAGGGGAGGGGGAAGAGAGAGAAGGAGAGAGAACGTCGTTGAGAGAGACAAACCCCTTTAGATGCCTAAAATTACAAATTGTCACAAAAGATCCTCCACCTTTTCTAGGGGCAGTTACAGACATTTGACCCCGGGCAACCTTTTTTTCCGTTACTACCATAACTATGGCGACAGTGGGCTGCAGGCTTGCACATAAATTTTTTTCCATGTGACCTCCACTGCACGGTCACAAACTATCAGGGTCGTCGCTAAAACCTTTTTATTTCATTTGCTTTCTCTCTTCACTGTTTTGCCTGCCTGACCCAAATTCTCAATGGCTGGCTGTTTTTTTTAAAAAAAAAAAACCCACAAAAATAAACGGGTTATCATGTCCTTACACTGTTTTGAAATCATAAACAAAATCAAAAAAAAGAGGGGGGAAAAAGAAAAAGAGACAAAAAAAAAAAAAGACAACTTTTGTTCTTTCCCGGAAAAGGAAAAAAATTTGAGGTAGTGATTTTTTTTTTTTTTTTTGGTGGGGGGGGGGGGGGGGGGGGGGGGGGGGGGGCAGAGAGTTTTTGTATACAGGAAAAAAGCTTTTTACGAAAACGAAATACGTTTTTGTTTGAGTTTGGGGATTTTTTGTGTAATCTTCATATCAAGAAAAGTTTTGGGTTTTTTTTTGTTTGAAAGAGTAAAAAACAAGAAAAAAGGGAACGAAAACGATGTCTTGGAAAGACAAAAATTTAAGCGCGCGCGCGCTGTTTTTGTGTGTGTGTGGTGTGTGTTGTGGGTTTTGTTGGTGTGGGTGTGTGTGTGTGTGTGTGTGGTTGTGGTGTGTGGTGTTGTGTGTATGTGTGTGTATGAGTGTGGATTTTTCCTTTTTGCTGCCCTTTTATAGATTTTTTCGTTGATTTTGTGAAATAAAATTTTTAAATACTATACTACTACTACAAATACTACTCACTACACTACTACACTACTATACTAAAATGTATGGAATTTATATAGCGCTGAGTCTTTTAAAGCAAAAATCAAAAAAAAAATTTTTAAGCCGTTTTGCTTTTCTTTTTCCTTGCACTGTCTCGGGGAAAAAGGTTTTTCTTTCCCCGAAGAAAAAAATGTGTAAACCAAAAGGCTTTTCCCTGAAGCTGGATCAACTGCCTAATGGTGAGCTACTTTTATTTAAAAACCCATACACGCAAATTCACATTCAGTGTCCGCCGAATCGGATGCCTGGGGCCTACTTTTCAGGCCCTTTAAGGGGAGCACGACTCCATTTTTTTTCTAATATGAAACAACGTTAAATGCTCTTGATGTTTGAAGAAGAAGAAGAAAAGAAGAAAAGAAGAAGAAGAAAAGAAGAAGAAAAGAAGAAGAAGAAGAAAAGAAGAAGAAGAAGAAAAGAAAACAAAACAACAACAAAAACAAAAAACAACAAAAAACAACAACAACAACAATATAGCGTGTATATCATGGGGGTCCCAATCTATCTCTGGGGGTGATTGATGGGTGGACAGATTCATTGCTATAAAAGTTGCTTTTCAATTTACGCTATATAAAACCATACATTGCATTTATTTTTTAGAAGGGATAAACATTCACTGACTCCCCAGGGTGTTAACAGGGGAAACCCCCAACACTTCACCCACCACCACGGGAAAGCATTCAATTCATAAGCGCAGCGAACGAACCCTAACTTAGTAAGAGAACACGAATGATTTTATGCATTTGAAGATATAAGGGAAGATTAAAAAAAACCCCACCCCCCTCAAAAAGGGAAATAGTTTACTGGATTTAAGCAATTTTATTTTTTAATTTTAAATTTTATTCTTTTATATCGAGGTAAAGGAATAAGCACTTATGTGCTTTTTTTTACACCCGTCTCCGTGTATGCGGTTTTAAATTCTGTCTCTGTTCCCCCCCGGCACAAAGGCCTACTCTTACGAAAAGCAACAGGATTTTAAGTGTCCAAGATGTTTTGCGTGCGTTCGAAAACGGGGGCCCCGGTTTATAGTCTCACCCAAGGACTTTGGGGGGAAATGGAGTCTGCAATGTGTTACTTGGAGGAATGAATGCAAGGTTAACATCACCACCCACTCGAAACACTGAAACTAGTTTACCGGCATTTAAGAAATTAATGCAAGGTTAAAACCTACTACGAAGACTTCTAGACTCTAAAGGTCAATGCTACTCTTCTTTCAAAGCCTTAGCGCGCATAAAAAATAGGGGGACGGGATAGCCTAGTGGTTAGAACATTGCACTCGCAATCTGACGACCCGGGTTCCATTCCTGTTCAAAGGGGATATTTTCCCCATGAGTTAACATCAGTGCAGACACCACTCTCCCCAAAACTCCTTCGCATGAGACTATAAACCGAGGTCCCGTGTGCGAACGCACGCAGAACATCTTGCGCACCCGTTAAATCCTGTTTCGCTTTTCGTAAGAGTAGGCCATTGTGTGCCGGTGGGAACAGATGGCAGAATTTACAAAACAGCAAACACATGGGGACTTGATGTAAAAAAAAAAAGCACATAAGTGCTTATTCCATTATCATCGATATAAAAGAATGATATATATATTATATATATATATATATTATAATTATATATATATATATATATATATATATATATATTTATATATATATATATATAAAATAAAATAAAATTGTCTTGTTAAAAACCCACAATTCTGCTGGGCACCACTCCCTTCAAGCACACAGTTGAGGTAAAATAGTAAAATGGCAAAAAAAAACACAACTGTGTTCAGCTTCATTTCTCCTTTTATTATGTCAGCAAATTTTCGCTTCAGCCTCAGAAAGCTTCAGAGTGAGCGAAAATTTGTGAATAATAAAAGGAGAAATGAAGCGAACACAGTTGTGTTTTTTATTGCCATTTTAGAGAGGAGGGGAGAGAGAGAGATGAGAAGAGAAGAAGGAGAGGACGAAAGAGAGATGTGTTATGATTTAATTATATATATATATATATTATATATATATATATATATATATATATATATTTATATTTATATAAATATATATATTATATATATATCACACAATAAGAAACCGTGGAGCGACTGCCAGTGCAGCCAGATGCTGAGAAGGTTGAATGAGGAAAGTATAGGATCTGGGATGCTGAGTAGAAAGGAGGAGGGCAAAGTGGGGAGAGGGAGTGGGTGAGAGAGGAGAGGAGAGAGAGCAGTGAGAGAGAGTGAGAGGAGAGAGGGAAGAGAGATGTGGAGAGAGAGAGGAGAAGGAGGAGAGAGAGAGAGAGAGAGGAGAGAGTGAGAGAGAGTGTACGAGAGAGTAGAGGAGAGAGAAAGAGAGAGAGAGAGAGAGAGAAAAGATGGGAGAGATAGAGGAGATGAGAGAGAGGAGAGGAAGACGAGAGAGAGAGAGAGTGGTGTTTATATCATAGCTGTCTTGACGATCTTGACACCTAGGATCATTTCTGTGGGGGCTTGGGGTGTGGGCTGTGGAATGGATTGGGAACTATCGTGTATTTTGAAGCACTTAGACTTTAAACAATACAGAGGGAAAGATGTGGAGAGGATTGGATGGAGAAAGGGGAGAGAGAGGAGAGAGAGAGAGAGAGAGAGGGGGGGGGGGGGGGAGGGAGGGAGAGAAGATCAAATCAAATCAAAATTATTTTATTTTGAGGAGTGTGTGTGTGGCGTGTGTGTGTGTGTGTGTGTGTGTGAGAGAGGAGAGAGAGAGAGAGAGAGGGATGGAGAGAGAGAGAGAGAGAGACAGACAGACAGACAGACAGACAGACAGACAGACAGACAAGCAGACAGAAAGACAGACAGAGCTATCGATCATAAACAGTATTGATATATTTAAAAAAGTCCATCTCCAAACAAGTGTGTCACACTCCCCTGTGGGGATGCCAGGGGGCCTGTCACTATCCAAAGCATCCCCACCTTCTGGACACTAGGATTTTCCTCTTTTCTATCCCTCTCCTTACCTCTTGGGGTTTTTTTTGTTTGTTTTTTTTTGTTGGGGGGGGGGGGGGGGGCGGTTGTTCTTCCTGTCACCTCCTTCTTGTCAATTTTCCGCCTTTTTCCCCCCCAGAAAGATAAGATAACGATTCTTTCCCATGCTGAAGTCGGATGCACTGGTCCTGACTTGTCAGGCGCTTAACGGCAGCGCAACGCATTTTCCGCTCATATGACAGACAATAATAGTTGCTATCTGAGAGTTCGACGACGACGAAGAAGAATTGCGACGAAGAAGAAGAAGAAGAAATTGCGAAGAAGAAGAAGAAGAAGAAGAAGAAGAAGAAGAAGAAATTGCGAAGAATTGCGAAGAAGAAGAATGCAAAGAAGAGAAGAATGAGAATTGCACAGAAAAAGAAAAACAAGAGCGAGAAGAAGCGCTCAGAAGGAACTTTTGATTGTAACAAAGCCTGACAGGTTGGGGAGGGAGGAGAGAAGGTGTAGCCGATGGCTCTGTAGGTGTAGACTGATGGTCTGCACTGATGGAAGCATCAGCTGTGATATCATTGTTGGGAGCTCCGACAATCCTGACACTGGACACCATCCCTGGCGCTGGTGTAGACTGAACCAGAACTATTGTTATTCTATTAAATATATATATATATATATATATATATATATATATATATATTATATATTATATATTATATATATATATATATATATATATATATAATTATTGCACACACACACACACACAAACTTGACAGTAGGGAGCACAGAGAGGGAAAGAGAGAGAGAGTGAGAGAGAGAGACAGACAGACAGAGGCTGACTTGCATACTGACTGACTGACTGACTGTCAGGCAGGCAGGCAGGCAGGCAGGCAGGCAGACAGACAGACAGTCAGACAGACAGACAGAGAGACAGAGCATATCCGAACATGATCACAAAAATTATCTCCGAACAGGATGGAAGAGGGAAATTAGAGTTAAAGGCAATCGTGTTTACTGTCATCAACCCGTGGCATATGCAAAGCTGCTTTTATGCAAATTGTCTGCCATCAGTCATGTCATTCTCAATGGCAGACTGTTTGCCAAAGTGTTCAGTCAGTTGCAGGCCTATGTTTCGTTCGCTTTATCTGACAAGATTCCACACAGTTTTTTTTGTTTTGTTTTTGTTTTGAAAACTGCCTATGTATATATATCCCTCTATCTCTTAATAGTCAGCTTTTTTTCCCTTCTTTCTTCGAAAGATGAATAAAAATTAAGAAAGACACCTTGTGTTCCTTCAGAACAAACGAAAGCTAAACGTTTTGAGGAGGGAGGGAGTGTTACTTTCTTCTGCCACCAATTTGAGAATGTAGGTGTCGATTTTAAATAAAGGAGGAAAATTCCTCTGAAGTCGCGACGAGTATCGCTGGCTGCATGTCATCGATCCCTCAGATTCCGAATCCTTTGGGGCGCTTTCGAAGCTTTGCCAACCACCTTTCTCCAGTCCTCTCGTCTCTCAGCCACCCTCAGGGTGTCTCTCAGCTCCATGTCTGTCCACTCTCGAATGTTGTCCTCCCATCTCTTCCTTTGTCTGCCTCTTCTTCTTCTTCCTCCTCCCCTCACTGTGCCTTGTAGGATTGTTTTAGCAAGACCAGAGGAGCGTGTGACATGACCAAACCACTTCAGTTTTCGTTGTCTGACGAGTGTTTGAAGGTCAGTATAGGGCCCGATTTCATTGCGGATGCGTCTCTTGAAAACAGTCATTCACACAAATTTCTCTCTCGTCCAATGTGAATTGATTAAATTACAGTCTCACTCTGTGATTTTTTGGTGGGATGAGTTCGACATAGTGCATATTCTGGGTGCTTGGGTAAAGCTGAGGAACACTTAACAACGAAGCTAGTGCAGAAACATACGCGATGGCAACTGACGACCGGTTATCAGATTCCGTTCAAGGATATTTCCCCCTCGAAGTTTTCACACAGCAGACTCCACTCCCCTAAACAGTCCTTCGATGAGACTATAAACCCACTACACGTGTAGCGAACCACGCACAGAACATCTTACCCCACACGTAAACCTGTCCCACTTTCGTAGAGTAGGACCTTGTGAGCCCGGTGGGAAAGTGACAGAACACAATCGTACTAGCTGGGTTAATTGGATGTATAAAAAACAAACAATACAGATGTTTTCATAATTACCTCGTATATGAAGAATACATAAATCAAATATAAATTAAAAAAACACAAAAAACAACAGCAGCACAACAGACAACAGAAACAGAAACAACGTTAGCAACCACGTCATTTAACACCGTTCCCCTACTCAAAGAACAAGCGTGGCGCGCGCACAAATCCAAATGATAGTCTTCTTTCACACACACACACACACTACACTCACACACACAACACACACTCACACACACAACACACACACACATCCAACAACACACACACACACACACACACACACACACACACACACACACACACACACACAGCTTACTGGGGACCTTCTGTATCAAGCACAGCACACCAGGACAGGGAGTGTAACAGAGACAGGCCCTGCTGGGTATAGCTAGCTAGGTCTAGACTGACGATGCCTGCACTGATGGAGAAAACCAAAACCAGAATCACAGACATTGTTTGTAGCGAGGTAATCTCCACCTACACGTATATGCAGACATGCACACAAACTCCCACACCTACGCTCACACATACAAACCACACACCCACACACCTACACAGACAGGTTCACAGACAGACACACAGAGAGACAGACAGACAGACAGATAGAGACACACACACGTTTTAACACACCCTCGTTCCCCCTAACATTCAAAAACACTCGCAGATTACACACACGCACCACAGCACACACACACACGCGCGCACGCACGCACGCACACACACACACACACACACACACACACACACACACACAGCACACACCCTAGTTATACACGTGCGCGCGCATACACACGCACACACAATACACATACACTACACCGTGTGTTTGGTATTTTTCGTCTAATATCACTTTAAGTGAACAGACGTAAAATTCGAAACACACACACCACACACACACACACACACACACACACACACACACACACACACACACACACACACACACACAACACAACACCACACACCACACACTACGCAGAACACACACACACACACATACACCGCGCACGTACGCAAACAAACACACACGCACGCACGCACACACACATACCACGGACTTTACACAGCACATCCCTCCCTCACACACACACACACACACACACAGCAACCACATCCACAACACTCCACAGCACACACACACCCTAACACACACACACACACACACACACACACACACACACACTCACACACCACGCTCACACATATTTACACACAACCACCCCCCCCCCCCCCCCCCCCCCCCCCCCCCCCCCCCACCCACCCACACCACACCCACACCCCCCCATCTCTCCTATAACCTACCGCTTCCTGTGTACACCTGTCGGCCATAAACAACCCCTGACCCTTGACCTCGCTATCAATCTATGCACTGTGACCTTTTTTGATGGCAGGTGGAGTGGTCGGGGATCCTCCCAGTATACCAACGTCCTTCTTCATTACTCCCAGTCTGTGTCTGCACTGGGGCGGGGTGCCTGTTGTTTCTCGGGACTAATAAGAAAGAAAGATGTACAGGAGAGAGGAGAAACACACACATACGCATACATATACACTTAGACTCTCTATGTGTCTCTCTGTCTCTGTATCTCTTTGTCTCTGTCTTTCTTTGTCTCTTTGTCTGTCTCTCTTTGTCTGTCTCTGTATCTCTCTGTCGCTCTCTCTCTGTCTCTGTCTGTCTGTCTGTCTGTCTCTCTCTCTCTCTCTCTCTCTCTCTCTCTCTCTTTTCTTTCTCTCTCTCTCTCTCTCTCTCTCTTTCTCTCTCTCTTTCTCTCTCTCTCTCCCTCTCCTCTCTCTCTCTTTCTTTCTTTCTTCCTTCCTTCCTTCCTTCATGTGTCTCCCTTTGTCTGTCTGTCTGTCTTCTCTCTCTCTCACTCTCTGTTTCTCTCTCTTTCTCTGACTGTCTCTGTTTGTCTCGTCTGTCTCTCTGTCTGTCCTCTCTCTCTCTCTCTTTCTTTCTTCTCTCTCTCTCTCTCTCTCTGTCTCTCTGTCTCTCTGTCTCTCTCTCTCTCTCTCTCTCTCTCTCTCTCTCTCTCTCTCTCTCTCTCTCTCTCTCGTAAACCCAAAGTTGAAGATGAGCAGTATTTCCTTTAGGAATGCTTCAAATGGAATGAATGGGATATTTAAGGGATTGCCTTGATACACCTGTACACGATCCGCTTATAAAGCAGGAAACCAGAAACAGTAACTGTCTTAGATACATCTTTCCCGCCGTCAGTAAGAGAAAGACATTGTTGTCTTAGGATAGTGCAGTGGCGTCACAAACAAGGATAACGGTTATCGTGTAGTTATCATTGTAGTTAGCAATATATATTGACGTCATAATAACCACCCCCCCTCCCCCCTGAGGAAGGCGAAAGCCGAAATATTTGGGAACAATTATTATGCTGGTTGTTCTACTTCTACTTTGTGTGATAAAATAAAATTATATTATATCTATATAAAATATATATATATATATATATATATATATATATTTTTTATATATATATATATATATATATATATATGGCGTACCATTTCAAAATGAGTCGCTAGTCACCTCAGGTCCTTTTTCCGCTAAAGGCCAAATATTTATTATTTATTTATTTTATATCACTTTAAGTCACGTCAGATTTCTCTTGGTGAAATTCGGCGCTTTTCCCCTGGGAGAGCCGTCGCCCACAGAGCAGCGCAACCATTTTAAAATATTTTTTCTGTCTTTCAATCTGCATTTGTTTCCTCATCAGAGTGGCTTTTTCTACAGAAATTTGCCTCAGGGACACTCTATGCAGTAGGGGTGTTAGGTGCCGATTTTGCGATGTTGCATAAAACTGATAATACAGCCATTTCCGCACTGGAAAACATCATTAAAATGATAATAGATATAGTTACATATAATTTGTGTCCAGACGTAAGGAAAATAATAATAAGAAGAAGAAGAATATTGTGAATTTTGTATGATACACACGTGTTTGTGAATTGTCTTCATGATTAAAAAAAAAGAAAAAGAAAGTGAGCTTGATATGATGTATTTTCTTGAGGATTTTTTGCCCACTGTGTGGCATTGTCAACT
>CM054158.1:37137068-37142068 GCA_028751875.1 Rapana venosa | reverse complement strand
TTCCTCCTCTCCCCTCCTCGTCCTTCTATTTCCTCTCCCCCCCCCCCCCCCCCCCCCCCCCCCCCCCCCCCCCCCCCCTCTCTCTCTCTTCTTCTTCTTCTTCTTCTTCTTCTTCTTCTTCTTCTTCTTCTTCTTCATCTATCATCATCATCATCATTCATCATCATCATCATCATCATCTTCTTCTTCTTCTTCTTCTTCTCCTATGCATTCTTTGTATTTTTTTCTTTTTCTTCTTCTTCTTCTCTGCATTCTTTGTATTTTTTTTCTTTTTCTTCTTCTTCTTCTCTGCATTCTTTGTATTTTTTTGCAATATTTTTTGCATTCTTTACAGTTTTCCTTTTTTCGCATTCTTCCTCATCGCATTCTTCCTTTCCCCCCATCTTCTCTTCCTTTGCAGCCTTCTTCCTTACTGTCTTCTCCTTCCTCGTATCCTGTTCGGAATCATCATCATCATCAGCAGCATCCTCTTCTTTATCATCATCATCATCATCATCATCATCACCATCATCATCATCTTTTTCGTTTGCGTTATCTATCATCGGAGGTATGGCAGAGTAGCCTACGTGAAATATTTTTTTGTCTGTAATGGGAAAAACCGTAAGCTTCTACTTTCTTATCAACGTTTGACGGGGGGTATCTTTATATTACGCTGTTATTATTAGTATCATTATCATCGTCATTTTAAGACGTAGTAAGCCACCTGGATAATTCACGGGCTTTCTAAATTCGTCTGGTCCGGGAGTCATGTGTCCCAAGCTGGAAAAATCGTCAGTGCTTTGTAGATTAACTCCCAGCAGGAGGTGTGTGTGTGTGTGTGGGGGGGGGGGGGGGGGGGGTGTTTATTTTGGTGGTGGTGGTAGTTGGTGGGGGTGGGGGGGGGGGGTCGGGGGGGGGGGTGGGTGTGTGCGGGGTAGTTTTTAACATTCTTTAACAATTACTATGCCAGCAAAATTAGAATGAATGCTTACAACAATATTCTTGTTATTGTTTGTTGTTGTTGTTGTTGTTGTTGTTCTTCTTCTTCTTCTTCTTCTTCTTCTTCTTTTTCTTCTTCGTCGTCGTTTTCGTTGTCGCCGTCGATTGCAAAGACACTAACTATTTCTGACTGTCATATGAGCGCAAATGCGTTTCGCTGCCGTTAGGCACCTGACAAGTCAGACCCAGCGCAACCGACTTCGGCATGGGAAAGGATTAAAAAAATATATCTTTCAAGTCTATCTTGGTGAAAAAAAGTCAGGGGAATGGCCCAAGAAGGCAGAAAATAGACAAGATGGAGGAGGTAATGACAGGAAGAAAAGGAACAAGGCAGAAACGAAGGGAGGGATAGAAAAGAGGGAAATCCTAACACAGAATTTCCAGAAGGTGAGGATGCTGTTTATACTGACAGGCCCCCGGCATCCCCACGGGTGAACAATGTTCAGTTATGGACTACCGTTCATGTGTTGTACGCCAGTGTGTTCAGGAACACAATAAAAAACAAACAAAAAACCCTCCAAAAATTTCAAAATGAAATACTTACAAAAAATATATATGGAGCATAGTTGATTCCGAAAAAATATTCATCAATTATCTACAATCACCAAAAAAAAAAAATCAAAGGGAAGAACTGCCAAGAGTTAAGATTTCAGAGTATTGTGGCAATTTCCTAAGCCAGCCTAAGTGCAGACCTGCCAATGCCTTACTTATCTCACTGTATGCATGTGTAAAGGACTTGATGTACATATATATATATATTATATATATTATATATATATTATATAGATATATATATTATATATATATATATATATATATACATTATTTCAAGAATAAATGGAATAAGCACTCATGTGTTGGTGGTGGTGGTGGGGGGGGGGTTGTTTTTTTACATCGTTCCCGGTGTGCATGCAGTTTTGTAAATCTTATCATCCGTGCCCACCAACACGCAATGGCCTACTCTTCCAAAAAGGCGGAACGGGTTTTAACGTATGCGCAAGATGTTCTGCGTACGTTCGCACACGGGGCCTCGGTTTAGAGTCTCACCCCAAGGACTTTAAGATACAGCAGGTATACCGAAACTTAGCATTATCGGTTCTGCAGACGACTTCTGGGAGTCGGATGGTCAGACAGATAAAGGCACAGGTGAAGGCATTCTCGGGGAACTGTCTGTACTCAGACAGACAGATGCTGGCTGAAATTGGTAAGCGCGGACTGAGATACGTTGGTCACGCGAACGGAAAATCACAGACAAGTCTGATGACCGCAGTTCCCCAAGATAAGGTTGAGGTAAAGGAAAGGTAAAGGAGTCCCATAACCTATAAGGTCGTAGGGAAGCGAGGCGTCAGAGACCTCACTTCTCTAGGGGCCAGCATATTGAGGGCGGCGCCCATCTCCTCTCCCTCGCTGCTTTACCTTCCCTGACCCTAAAGAGGGCAGGTACCCATTTACAGCTGGGTGAACTGGGGGAACTGTACTGAAGCCAAGGCGCGCTAACGGTCACCCATCCAACTGGTAACCACGCTCGACGCTGCTTATCTTGGCTGGGGGAAAGCGAGTGCTCCGACCACTGAGGTTGAGGGCAGAAGGGAAAAGAGGCAGACCACCAACATCCTACATTGCCAACATCACTGAGGTCAGTGGTCTGGGAGGAGGGCTACAGGGGATGGTAGAACTCGGCAGAGACAGAGAGAGATGGTGAACCCTGGTGGTGGCATTGTGTGGAGCTCCTACCGACGACAGCAGCGATGGAGACAGTTGTGTTGAGTTTTTTTGCTTTTTTTTTTTTAAATCAAGAGTGATTTTTCAAAGAAACATAAACGACTTCAACTTTTTGTACACCAGTTATATTTAACAAAGCTCTCGAACTTTGAAAGCGTAAAAATAAATCATGTGCATATCCAAAATTTAATGTCTTAAACTGCCACACACTTTCACTCTTTAACGTACTAGAGGAGAGAGAGAGAGAGAGAGAGGATGAGAGAGGAGAGAGAGAGAGAGAGAGAGAGAGAGAGAGTGAGAGAGAGAGAGGAGAGAGACAGACAGACAGACAAAAGACAGACAGACAGAACAGACAGACAGACAGACACAACGAGACTGAGAGAAACCCGGGAATCCTGAGAGAGCGAGCGAGAGAGAGACAGACAGACAGACAGACAGACAGACAGACACAAAGAGACTGAGAGAAACCCGGAAATCCTGAGAGAGAGAGAGAGAGAGAGAGAGAGAGAGAGAGAGAGAGAGGAGAGAGAGAGAGAGAGAGAGAGAGAAGACAGACAGACAGACAACAGACAGACAACACACACACACACACACCACACACACACACACACACACACACACACACAACAGAAGAAACAAAGACAAGAGACACAAAGAAACAGAGAGAGAGAGTAGAGAGGAGAGAGAGAGAGAGAGAGAGAGAGAGAGAGGAGAGAAACTCAGGAACTCTTGAGAGAGAGAGAGGAGAGAGAGAGAGAGAGAGAGAGAGAGAGAGAGAGAGAGAGAAGAGAGAGAGAAAAAAGACAGAGGATAAAATAAATCAGCGGTAATATATATAGTAGCAGAACTTTCCCTTCTGCCTTTTAAAAACTTTTAACAGCATCGCCTCCACCCCCACCCCCCCCACCCCCTCCCCCACCTCCCCTCCCTGCCACCTACCCCCCCCTACCCCTCCCTCTCCTTAAACACACTAACGTACCACACAACCCAACACCACAAAAGACAAACATTCTGCTCTCCGTGTGAATGCCCGCCCTCCTGCCTGCCTATCAGCCTGCCTGCCTTGTCTGTCTTGTCTACTATACTTATACTAGGCCTACACTACCCACCGTCCAACCCACACACACACACACACACACAGACCAATGCAGGCTTTCAAGCTAACATGCACGTGGCACTCGTACACACACACGCGCGCGTAAAGGAAGCAGCGGCTTGTTAGGTAAACAAGTTCTTTCACTCCACTTGTAGCGGCAGTAGTATACCTTCGCATCCACTACTATTCTAGAAAGTGGCAGATCCCATACAAAAATTTAAAAAAGAAGGAAAAAAAAAGACTGTGATACCGAGAAGGGCATTTTTCAGGTGAAGAGCATTATATATTTTTAGGTCGTGGAGGCTGGTTGAAACAGAGGGGAGAGAGAGAGAGAGAGAGAGAGGAGAGAGAGAGGAGAGAGAGAGAGAGGGGGAGGGAGGGAGAGAGGGGAGAGGAGAGAGAGAGAAAAGGGAGAGAGAAAAGGAGAGAGAAAGGGGAAGGGAGGGAAAGAGGAGAGGGAGGGAGAGGAGAAGGGGAAGGGAGGGGGAAGGGGGGGGAGAGAGAGGCAGAGGGAGGCAGAGGGAGGGAAGAGAGTTGTGGTTGAAATAAAATGGGTAGGCCTAGGTTAGGGCTAGTTGGTGTCGCGCGGGTGTAGTGGGGTTTACGAACCGGTACCGTGGGGGTGGTGGAGTGGTGTGTGTCTCAGAGTGATTCTTGCCTCGTGTGTGTGTGTTGTGTGTTTGTGTTTGTGTGTGTTTTCTTGACTGTGAAAAAAAACCCAGGTGAGTTTGGTGTTTTTTTTTCTTCTTTCTTTCTCTTTTTGTTGTGTTGCATTTTGCATGGACTTGTTTCCTTTTTGGGGGTCTTTTTTCGTGTGTTTTTTAAAGTCTTAACTTATTTGTCAGGATAATTTGTTAGAAATTATATATAAGTAATCGTGGAAAATGTGGTTGTCACAGTTTACAGGTAAAGTGAATATTTAGAAAAAATTAATACGGCCACAAATAAACAATGAGGAAGATGATGATGATGATGAAGAAGAAGAAGAAGAAGAAGAAGAAGATGATGATGGTGATGATGATGATGATGATGAGGAGGAGGAGGAAGAAGATGATGATGTTGAGGAAGAAGAAGAAGATGATGATGGTGATGATGATGATGATAAAGAAGAAAAAGAATTATCATCGTTTCTCTACCAACAAAATATCACACAACAACAACAACAACAACAAGGAGTATGAATACAAGAAGCAGGAATCTACAT
>CM054158.1:37119568-37122068 GCA_028751875.1 Rapana venosa | reverse complement strand
GCGAGGCGTCAGAGACCTCACTTCTCTAGGGCCAGCATATTGAGGGCGGCGCCCATCTCCTCTCCCTCGCTGCTTTACCTTCCCTGACCCTAAAGAGGGCAGGTACCCATTTACAGCTGGGGGAACTGGGGGAACTGTACTGAAGCCAAGGCGCGCAAACGGTCACCCATCCAACTGGTAACCACGCTCGACGCTGCTTAACTTGGCTGGGGGAAAGCGAGTGCTCCGACCACTGAGCTATCCGGTCCCCCAGACAGACTTACATACATACATACACACACACACAGGCACACACACTCTCTCTCTCTCTCAAACACACACACACACACACACACACAACACACACACACACGCAACGCACGCACGCACGCACGCATACACACACAAACAACACACACACCCCCCCCCCCCCCCCCCCCCCATACACACACACACAAACGTTCACCTTTCACATGGCAGTTTATACATACAAGCTACAACTTTATGCGTGAGAGACTGGCTTCTGAAGACAGACAGACAGATAGACAGACAGACAGACAGACAGACAGACAGATACCTGGGGAGTAAACATCGAGAGAGACTGGCTGCTGAAGTGAGTGAGTGAAGAGGGGGGTACGGGTCATTCTGGAAGCAGGTTACGATGCCCCCCTCTGCCTTGTCAATCACAATCTTTGTTCCTTCTCCCCAAAACAGGTAAAGTTACAGACTTCTTTTCTTGTTTTTCTTTCTTTTTTTTTTTTTTTTTAGCCCCAAACTGTGGAGGATTAATTCCAGATAGACTGTCTGTGTGTGTGTGTTTGTCTGTCTGTCTGTATGGCACTCTGTATTTCTGTGTTGGGTTTTTTTTCGATGTTTTTTTGGGGGTCATTTCTTCACATCTCTCACTTTCAAAGCTCTATTTTCTCTTCATTTTTGACTTACTGACCCTGTGTGTGTGTGTGTGTGTGTGTGTGTGTGTGTGTGTGTGTGTGTGTGTGTGTGTGTGTGTGTGTGTGTGTGTGTGTGTGTGTGTGTTGATTTTATTTATTTATTTTATTCCGAGGATAATGGAATAAGCACTCATGTGCTTTTTACATCCAATCCCAGTGTGCATGCAGTTTTGTCAGTTTTGTCATCCGTTCCCACCCGCACACAATGGTCCACTCTTTTGATAACAGAACGGATGTGTGCGTGTGTGTGCGTGAGAGAGAGAGAGAGAGAGAGAGGTGTGTGTGTGTGTGTGTGTGTGTGTGTGTGTGTGTGTGTGTGTGGTGTGTGTGTGTGTGGTGTGTGTGTGTGTGTGTGTGTGTGTGTGCGCTGAAAGGGACACAGAGACAGAGATTCTGTGTGTGTGTGTGTGTGTGTGTGTGTGTGTGTGTGTGTGTGTGTGTGTGTGTGTGTGTGTGTGTGTGTGTGTGTGTGTGTGTTGTGCTGAAAGGGACACAGAGACAGAGATTCTGTGTGTTTTGTGTGTGTGTGTGTGTGTGTGGTGTGTGTGTGTGTGTGTGTGTGTGTGTGTGTGTGTGTGTGTGTGTGTGTGTGTGTGTGTGTGTGTGTTTGACTACTGTTTGGGAAACTGCAGACGACCAAATGTGAAACACACAGACACACACACTCTCTCTCCACACACACACACACACACACACTACACACACACACTACACACACACACACACACACACACACACTACACACACGCACGCACACTACACACACTACACACACTACACATACTACACACAGAGTTAGACATAGAAGTCCACTGTTTTCTTTTGCATGAGAAATTGGCTCCTGGGAAAACCAAAAAAGTGAAGATGAGACGGACATTTCCAGAAAGCAGTTTTGTCAGTTGGGGAGGAGGGGGGTGGAGGAGGGTGAGGGGGTAGAGGAGGGTGAGGGTGAGGGGGTAGATCATTTCGCAGGTTGTAAAGGTCCATATGCATTTTCAATAATAATAATAATAAGATATGGAATTTATATAGCGCTGAATCTTGTAAAAAACAAACAAATCGAAGCGCTTGCACTCAATCATTTACAGGCATGCAACTCTCCTTAAACATAATGAACAACAGATTTCAAATCCATGCGCGCGCACTACGCACGCAAACGCACGCACGCACACACACACACACTCTACTGAAAACACTCTGTTACACCCTTCTTTTTATGGAAAAGAGGAGAGGATTCATTCCAGAGTATCTGTTCCTCTATATGTGTGTGTGTGTGTCTCTGTATCTCTGTCTCTGTCACTCTCACTCTCTGTGTCTCTCTTCCTCTCTCTCTCTCTGTCTGTATCTCTCTCTTTCCCCCTCTCTTTATCTCCCCTCTCTCTTTCTCTCTCTCTCTCTCTGTATGTCTCTCTGTCTCATTGTCTGTCTGTATGCCTCTCTTTCTGTCTGTCTGTTTGTCTGTCTCTCTCCCTCTCTCTCTCTCTGTCTCTGTCTCTCTTTGTCCCTCTCGATCCCGATGTCTCTCTGTCTCTATCTCGCTCTTTCCCCTTTCTTTCTCTCCCCTCCCCCTC
>CM054158.1:37102068-37114568 GCA_028751875.1 Rapana venosa | reverse complement strand
CAAACAAACAACAACACTCCAAATAAATTATCTTATCTTAATGAAAGATGGGGGGCATATTTGTGTAACTTTTAACCGGGTAGAAAGAGTCTTTTTTAAGATTTGGGGGAAAGAAGGGGATTGGTAATTGGACAAGAGATTTATTTTGAAGATTTTCTATTTAGTTTGTTTAAGCCAAGTTTGTTTTTTTTAGTTTGTTTGATGTGGGTGTGGGGTTGGGGTGTTTTTTTGGGTGTGGTCTGTGTCTTTGTGTCTGTAATCTCTGTGTGAATGCAGTTTGTCTGTTTTCGAAGGAGATAATGTGTGTGTTTGTGTGTGTGTGTGTGTGTGTGTGTGTTGTGTGTGTGCGCGCTGCGCGCGAACGTGTGTGTGTTGTGTGTGGAATGTGTGAGTATGTGTGTGTGTTGTTGTTTGCTTCGATAGACGATGTGTGTGTCATATGTGTATGTATGTGTGTATGTTGTGTGTGCGCGCACGCGCGCGAACGTGTGTGTGAATGTGTGGTGTATATATGTGTGAGTATGCGAGTGTGTGTGTATGTGAGTGTGGGGTGTGCGTGCGAGCGTGTGTGTGTTGTGTGTTTGTTGTGTTGTGTGATAATGTGTGTGCTGTGATTTGTTGCTTTACCAGATTCAGCGCTATATAAATGTCATACATTATTTATTATTATTATTATTATTATTATTATATGTTGGAGTATATGTGTGTGTGTGTGTGTGTGTGTAAATGTATCTTGAAACTTTGATTCATGAAACTCTGGGCTTTTTTGTGTTGAAAAGCATCTTTGTTTGTGAGAGGTTTATAAAGTAAACAACAAAATAAAAACTTCAGAAAATATCTTATCTTTAAGAAAAGAGGATGCATGTGTGTAGTTTTGACAAAATAAAAAGAACCCTTTTTAAGGCTGTGAAGAGTTGAGAGTAGAAAGTAACGTGAACAAGAAGTTTATTTTAAAGACTGATCATTAATTCATTAAAGCAATCTTTTTGAAGCGAGTGAATGTGTGTGTGTGTGTGTGTGTGTGTGTGTGTGTGTGTGTGTGTGTGTGTGTGTGTGTGTGTGTGTGTGTGTGTGTGTGTGTGTGTGTGTGTGTGAAAGTCAAGTCAAAGTCAAAGTCAAAGTCAAGTCAAATTTTTATTTCCAGATGTATGTGTGTGTTGCGTGTTTCTGTGTGCGCACGCGCGCGCGTGTGTGTGTGTTGTGTGTTTGTGTGCGTATGCGTGTGTGTGTATATGTGCACGTGTGTGTGTGCATGTGTATGTATATTCAGGTGAGGTGGGGAGAGGAGTTGTTCTATGAGGCCCCTTGTGAATGGATGTACCATCACACTCGAAATCTTTAAACTCGCATTTCTTTCCTAAAAAAACAATTTTGTAAGAAGTTGAGTAAGGAAACAAGCAAATAAAGAACCGTATAAAGAATTATCTCATGGAAAGTTGGTGCATTTATGCTTTTTTGGCAAATAGATAGTGAAATATTTTTTTAAAGGATGGGCGTGTATGTGAATGGGAAGTTATGCGGATAAAAAGTTTATTTTAAAGGTTATTCAATTATTTTTTTGGTTTAAACCAGTGTGTTTTTGGTGTGAGTGTGTATGTTGTGTGTGTGTGTGTGTGTGTGTGTGTGTGTGTGTGTGTGTGTGTGTGTGTGTGTGTGTGTGTGTGTGTGTGTGTGTGTGTGTGTGTGTGTGTGTGTGTGTGTGTGTGGTTAATCTGTCTTGATGTGCGTGAATGTGTGTATATGTGTGTATAGATTTTGGGGGGCGAGAGAGGGGGGATAGACTTTGAAATAAGAGGACAGTTGTGCACTAAATGCGATTTACAGTTCATGTGTAGACCTGGAAGTCATATGATCTATGAGAGAATGAATGAATGAACGAATGAATGAATGAATGAACAAAAGAATCAAGCAACGGAAAATTGACTGAATTAATGAATGAATGAATTAATGAATGAACGAACGAATGAATGAAGAAACGGAAAATTGACTGACTGAATGAATGAACGAACGCACGAATGAATGAATGAATGAATGAATGAATGAATGAATGAACGGAAAAATGAAAGAATGTACAAACGAATGAACAAATGAACACACGGACGAATGGATGGATGAACGAACGAACGAACGAACGAATGAATGAATGAATGAGTGAATGAATGAATGAATGAATGAATGAATGAATGAATGAATGAATGAATGAATGAATGAATGAAAGGAGGGAGGAAGGAAGGAAGGAAGGAACGAACAACGATTGAACGAATAAACAACTGACTGACTGACAAACTGAATGAATGAATGAATGAATGAATAAATGAATGAATGAATGAATGAATGAATGGGTTAACAAATCTGATCTACCTGTACTGTCAACAGTGGCGCTTAAGGTTTATTACGTGCGGGGTTTAATTTTGTTTGTTGTTGTTGTTTTGGTTTTGGGTTGCTTTTCTCATTCTCATTATCTCACCGTTGTTGTTGTCGTCGTAGTTACCGTTGCTATTATTATTTGCTGTTACTAGACATGCTGCAAAACGCACATGTGCATGTGTCAAAATAGTGCATCGTGTGTAAATTTATCTCTTTTTTCCATTTTGTACCCTCCGTATATTTCATTTTTAATTGAGCGTAAAAGGTTATCTCTTCTATTATGATTACTGTCAAGATGTGTCCACACGGCACGTGAAGAGAAGAGAGACAGACAGACAGACAAGACAGATAGATAGACAGAGAGAGAGAGAGAGGGGAGAGAGAGAGAGAAAAGAGAGAGAGAGAGAGAGAGAGAGAGAGAGAGAGAGAGAGAGAGAGAAAGAGAGAGAAGAGAGAGCGAGCGAGAGGCAGGCAGAGAGAGAGAGAGAGAGAGAAGAGAGAGAGAGAGAGAGAGAGAGAGAAGAGAACAGCAGGACACACACACCCAGACACACACAGACAGACAGGTGAGAGAGAGAGAGAGTGAGAAAAGAGAGTGAGAGAGAGAGAAAACCTGACAGACGTACAAACTGACATGTAAGAGAGAGAAGGGGGAAAACTAGACTCAGATCATTCAAGTAAACATTGAAGAAGAAAAAAGACAGATGGATAGAACGTCAGACAGACAGATGGATAGAACGTCAGACAGACAGACAGACAGACAGACAGACAGACAGACAGACAGACAGACGAACGGACGGACTCTGACTGACAGACAGATAGACAGACAGACAGACAGACAGACAGACAGACAGACAGACAGACAGGAGCGAGAATCAGGGACAAGGATATAATTTATTACAGAGAGACTGGGAGAAAGAGAGGAGACGGGAAAAGAAGACTTCAGTGAGGTTTTCAAGTTATTACTTGAACTCGTGAGAAAGACAAAAGCTAAAAGAGCATAGTTTAACCAGTCTGTTATTCCATACCTCTGTCTCTGTGTATCTGTCTGTCTGTATGTATGGTTGTCTGTCTGTCTGTATGTTTGTCTCTCTGTCTCTTTCTCTCTCTCTCTCTCTCTCTTCTCTCTCTCTCTCTCTCTCTCTCTCTCTTTCTCTCTCTCTCTCTCCTGTCTCTTCCCGTGCCCCCTTCTCTCCCTCCTTCCTTCCTCCCTTTTCCTTCCCTCTTTTCTTTGTCTGTGTGTGTCTCTCCCCTCCCTCTCTCTCCGGGGACTGGATGTAAAAAAGCACATGATGCTTATTCATTATCCTCAAAAAAAAAAAATTGTCGTTGTCTCTCCTTCTCCCTATCTCTCTCTCTCTCCCCCCCCTCTTTTCCTCTCTCTGTCTCTGTCTCTCTCGCCCTCCCCCATCTCTCTCTCCATCCATCCCTCTATGTTTCCGTTCCCGTCTCTCCCCCCCCCCCCCCCCTCTCTATCTTTCTCCTTTTCCTTCTCATTCTCCCTCTTTCTCCCCATCTCTCCCCCCTCTCTCCCTGTTTCCCCCCCCCCCCCCCTCTTTCTCTCCCTCTCTCTTCCCCCTCTCCTCTCCCTTCTCTCTACCACTCTTTCCTCCCTCCCTCTCTCTCTCTCTCTCCTCTCTCTCTCTCTCTTCTCTCTCTCTCTCTCTCCCCTCTCTCTCTCTCTCTCTCCCTCCTCTCTTTTCTCTCTCCCTCTCACTCCCACCCTGTCTCTACTTCTCTCCCCCCCCTCTCTCTACATCTCCCTCTCTCTCTTCTTTTTTTCTTTCTCCCCGTCTCTCTCTCTACCTCTCTCCACCCTCTCGCTCTCCATCTCTCTACCCCTCTCTCTCTCTCTGTCTCTCTCTCTGTCCCTCCTTTCTCTCTCTCTCTCTCTCTCTCTCTCTCTCTCTCTCTCTCTCCTCTCCCTCTCTCTCTCCCTCTCTCTCCCTCCCTTCTCTCTCTCCCTCTCTCCCCTCTACGCCACCCACCCATCCATCCACCCACACTAGCAAGGAATCAGGGATGCAGACAAACAGACCAACACACAGACACACAGACAGACACACACGACAGACACACAGACAGAACACAGACACACAGACAGAAACACACACAGACAGACAGATACACAGACACACAGACACAAACAGACACACACACACACAGACACACACGCACACAGACAGACACACACAGACACACACAGACAGACACACACACACAGACACACAGACAGACAGACAGAAAGCCAGGATTGCCCTGACAAAGGAAGGCCTGTGACAGAAATGGGTTTTTGATGATGCCCAGATAACTATACTAGCCAGACTTGGAAGAGAGAGAGAGAGATAGAGGCAGGCTGTTGCGTAAAATACTCTACCTACTATACCTCCCTGTCTCTCTCCCTGTTGGGGTTTTGTGTGTGTGTGTATTTTTGTGTGTGTTGTTGTACAGGTGTGAGGGTGTGTGTGTGTGGGGGTCTGTGTGTGGAGGAGGGGTGGGTAGGTGGGTCGAGGGTGGGGTGGTTGGTGGGGGTTAGTGTTGTGTGTTGTGGTGTTGGGGGGGGGGGGGGGGGTGGTTGGGGGTTTGGGGGTAGTGTTTGTGTGATGGGGGGTGGGGGGGAGGGTAGTGGCGTGTGGGTGTGTGTGTGTGGGGGGGGGGGGGATAGTGGTGTACGTGTACGTGTGTGTGCGTGCGTACGTGTGTGTGTGTGTGTGTGCGCGCGGTTGTGTGTGCGTGTCTGTGTGTTTGTATGTGTGTCTGTGTGAGAGTTGAAGTGGTGGAGGGGTAGAGATAGGAAGGTGGGTGAGTGTTGTGTAGGTGTGTGATTGACAGGCTTTTACACAAGTTAGTACCTGGTGTATGTGTATGTATGTATGTGTGTGTTTGTGTTTGTGTGTGTTGTGTGTGTGTGTGCGCACGCGCGTGCGCGTGTGTGTATTATTATGTTTCTCTCTCTGTCTCTGTGAGTGTGTTTGTGTCTGTCTGTCTCCCTCTCTCTTGCTGTCTCTTCAACACACACACTCACTCACTCACACACACACATACACACTCACTCACACGCATACACACACACTCACACTCTGTGAGTGTGTGTATGTGTGTGAGTGAGTGTGTGAGTGTGTATGTGTATTGAAGAGACAGCAAGAGAGAGAGAGAGAGAGAGAGAGGAGAGGAGAGAGAGAGAGAGAGAGAGAGAGAGAGAGAGAGAGAGAGAGAGAGACAGACAGACACACAGACACACAGACACACAGACACACAGACACAGAGAGAGAGCGTATCGTTTACCTCAGGTAGTGAGAGCTTTATGTTTACGTGATATAGCAATGCCAGAATAGCAGACTGCTGATACGATTGAGAATTAGAGGTATAAATCATGACAGTAGCAGCAGAAGCAGCAGCAGCAGCAGTAGTAGTAGGAAGAGTAGTGGTGGTCGTCGTCGTCGTAGTAGTAGTATTACGAGCAGCAGCAGCAGCAGCAGCAGTAGTAGTAGTAGGAGGAGGAGGAGGAGCAGCAGCAGCAGCAGCAGCAGGAGTGGTGGTGGTGATGGTGGTGGTGGTAGTAATATGAGCAGCAGCAGCAGTAGTAGCAGCAGCAGCAGAAGAAGCAGAAGAAGCATCAACAGTAGTAGTTATAGCTGCAGCAGCAGCAGTAGTAGTAGTTGCAGCAGCAGCAGCATTAGTAGTAGTAGTAGTAGAAGTAGTAGTAGTAGCAGCAGCAGCAGCAGCAGCAGCAGCGACAACAGCAGCAGCAGCAGTAACAGTAACCACCACCACCACCACCACCACCGTAAAAATAGGATAAATAGAAGCAACATTAGTAGTTAGAATACAAACAGTAGTAGTTATAGTGGCTTTGATGGTATTCTCCTTTTCTGTCATATCTCTTTCTGTCTGTCTGTCTCTCTCCCTCTCTCTCTCTCTCTCTCTCTCTCTCTCTCTCTCTCTCTCTTTTCTCTCTCTTTCTCTCTCTCTCTCTACTCCCCCCCCCATCCCCACCCCTCCGTCTCGGGTGTACAATCTTTGGATATATGTAACTTTACTCGTGAGGCCTTTAATGAAATAGAATAGCTGTTCTGGCTGTAGTTTTGAGATCCTAAATTTCGCGAACTTAATAATTATTTGTGAAATTTAGAGATATGTTTCTTTGGAAATTTGGGGGGACACACACACACACACACACACACACAGCACGCACACACACACGCACACACGCACGCGCGCGCACAGACACACACACACACACACACACACACACACCTTGGCGCACAGCACACACACACACACAGACACACACAGACACACACACACTCCCTCTTTCTCTCTCTCTCTCTTACACACACACACACACACACACACACACTCATGTGTTCACACACGTACACACTCTCCCCCCCCCCCCCCTCACCCCCTCCACACACCCACCTCCACCACACACACACACACACACACACACACACACTCATGTGTTCACACACGTACACACTCTCTCCCCTCCCCACCTCCACACACACACACACACACACACACACACACACACACACACACACAAGCATACGTGCCTGCGTGCGTGCGCGCATCCATACCACTATACATACACCATTCTCACCAGACGACTTAAAACCTGCACATTCATTTAACAAGGCTTCGTGCTTGTGTTCTGTGTTGCAGGAGAAAGCGGAGGAGAAGGAGGAAAACATGGCCCTGTGCATTCTCCTGCTGAAGCGACGCGTGCATTACCTGCCTGTCCTCACCGCTCTCTTCATCGTCGTCTCCTTCGTCATCTCGTCAGTCCTTTGTTATCGTTGTGGTCTTCATTCAGGGGGGGTGTTCACGCTTATGTCAATGATATAGTTCAACATATTGATGAGAAAGATTCGCCATAATTATTATATAACCGCAAAAGACAGAAGTCCTTGTTTACTCTATGCTGATGACCTAGCGTTACTATCAACAACCAAAAATAGGTCTTCAAACTAAACTGAATAAATTGCAAGAATACTGTTCTAATTGGGGTTTAAAGATAAACAAAACAAAAAACGAAGGTAATCGTCTTTACGAGATCACCTCCTAAAATTCCCATTCATTTTAAATGTGGAGAGCATGTATTTGAAACAGTAGGAACTTATAAATATCTAGGTGTCGTTTTTCATCAGAACGGGAAATTTCAAGCAACACAAGAACATTTAGTAAAAAAAATAAATAAAAAAAAGCAACAAAGCAATGTACGCCTATAAAAGCAATTCATGGACAAAATTTAAAGACTACTATAATAATGCGTTTATTCGACTCGCTGATAACCCCTGTTTTAACCTATGGAGCAGAAGTTTGGTTTCCTTTTTGTTTTAATGGGGAGACAGAATTTCATTTTTATAAACCGTTCAAGGCATGCTTATCAAATCAGTTCTTCTATGAGAATTTTCATGTAAAATTTTGTAAACAAATGCTAGGAGTTCATAAAAAAAGCATTAATACTACCCACGTTTGGGTGAATTAGGAAGATTTCCACTGACCCTTAAAATCATAAGCCAGATAATATCCTTTTGGATTCATTTGACAGAATCAAAACCAGACTTATATTAGAAGAATACTTAGCAAAACATCCGGTGTGGCAAGCGCCTTGTTTGTTATCGTTGTCTAAAGGGGGTGTTACATTAGAGCAAACTGTCTGGTTGGCAGGCAGTTTGTTTATTATTACACTAAAGGGGGTGTTACAAGTAGCAAACTGTCTGGTTGGCAGGCAGTTTGTTTATAATTCACTAAAAGGGGTGTTACATTTAGCAAACTGTCTGATTGGCAGTTTGTTTGTCTGATTATTATTCACTAAAGGGGGTGTTACACAATAGCAAACTGTCTGGCTGGTAGACAGTTTGTTTGTTTATTATTCACTAAAGGGGGTGTTACATTTTCCAAATATTCTGGTTGGGAAGCGGCTAGTTTTATCATTATCTAAAGGTGGTTTTACACCTTAGTAAATTTCCTCTTTGGCAAGCAGTTTGTTTGTCATCATTGTGTAAAGGGAGTGGTACTTTTGTAAAAAGAAAATAGTGCTGTTTGGCAAGTGGCTTGTTATCATTGTCTTAAGGGGGGATTGTTAATTCTAGCAAATTTCCTGTTTGGCAATCAGTTTGTTATCGTTGTCTTAATGGGAGTGTTAACTTAGCAAATTTTCCTGTTTGGCAAGCAGTTTGTTTGTTGTCGCTGGCTTAAGGAAGTGTTACACACAGCAGATTTCCTCGAAGTAGTGTGTCATTCTCTAAAGGGCGTGTTACAGTTAGCAAATATCCTGTTTGGATAAACACTTGATAGTTAAGATTGTCTAAAGGGGGTGTTACGTATAAATTTCCTGTTTGGCAAGCAGTTTATCATGTTCTAAAGGGGGTGTTACAAATTTCCTGTTTTACAAGCAGTTTATCATTGTCTAAATGGGGTGTTACACACAAATTTCCTGTTTTACAAGCAGTTTATCATTGTCTAAATGGGGTGTTACACACAAATTTCCTGTTTTACAAGCAGTTTATCATTGTCTAAAGGGGGTGTTACATACAAATTTCCTGTTTGGCAAGCAGTTTATCATTGTCTAAAGGGGGTGTTACACACACATTTCCTGTTTGGCAAGCAGTTTCTCATTGTCTAAAGGGGGTGTTACAAATTTCCTGTTTGGCAAGCAGTTTCTCATGGTCTAAAGGGGGTGTTACATCAAATTTCCTGTTTGGCAAGCAGTTTCTCATGGTCTTTAACACAAAACTCCTCTTTACCTGATGTACGGAAAGTCCGGCTCCACATGCCCGTGACCCACTGACACCCCGTACCTGAAAATTATCATCATTATCATCACCATCATTATCATCATCACTATCATATCATCTTCTTTTCTTCTCTTCTCTCTTCTTCATCATCCTCATCACCTTTTCCTCCTCCTCCTCCTCATCTTTTTCTTCACCGTCTTTCATCATCATCATCTTCTTATTCTTCTTCATCATCACCATCATCATCATCTTCTTCTTCACCATCATCACCATCATCATCATCATCATCATCATCATCATCACCACCATCTTCTTCTTCATCATCATCTTCATCACCACCATCTTCTTCATCATCACATTATCATCACCTCATCATCGTCATAACCATCATCACCATATCATCATCATCATCACCACCAGCACCACCACCACCACCATCATCATCATCATCATCCAAATCAGCAGCAACAGCAGTACCACAAACGGATCACACGCTTTTATGCGCGTCGACACACATACATCACAAACACAACGATTTCACTTTTCACCCCCCAACCCACCACCACCCCTACACGTACGTGCTCACGAGCATGCATCAGAATTGATCAATCACACCCCCCAAAAAAACCATGCACGCTAATTGCATTTTAAGTATCGCCGTGATACCCATGAACTTGTCTGTTCCTGCACTCAATCTTTCTGCAGTCTATCAATAAAGTTTGGATGCCAGCCATTAGCAGCAGCGGCAGCAAGCAGGCCTGAGGGAGGAAAAAATGACAACAGCGACCAGGATAAAAATGTTAAAAATGTACCCAACCATTATATTATACATGATGTTTAGCTTACACTTTGATTCTCTTTAGATAAAGTACGTGGCCTTTTTCTGAGTGGTGTGGGTGGGGGGGGGGGGGGGGGGGGGGGGGGGGGGGGGTGTGGGGGGGGGGGGGGGGGGGGGGGGGGGGGGGGGGGGGGTGGGTGGGGGGGGATGGGTGTGTGGAGGGGGGGGAGAGGAGAGAGTGCATGAGTGTGGTGTGGTGGTGAGAGTGGGTGTGTGGTGTGTGGGGTGTGGAGTGGGGTGGGGTGTGTGGGGAGGGGTGTGTGTGTGCTTGGCGATTGATGGGATGTGTGGAGTATATGTGTGATTAAAGAAGATATGATGATGGTGATGAGATGTGTGTGATAGATGGGTGTGTGTGATGTGGGTGTGATGAGTGGATGGCATTGTGATGAGGTGAGATGATTATGATAGAAAGAAGATGATGATAGATAGATGATAGACGAGCGAGTGTGTGGTTGTATGGGTGGGGATGGTGGTGGTTGGTGTGATGATGATGAGATGATTGATGTTATGATGATTAGAATGATGTATTAATTCAGGTGGTGGTTGGGTGTGGTGGGGTGTGGAGTGTGTGTGGTGGTGTGTGTCAGTGGGTCACGGCATGTGTGTGGAGGCCGGACTTCCGTACATCAGTAAAAGGAGTTGAGTGTTAAGAGGAGACTTTCAGTAGATGATTTGTATTATAAATAAAATAGAAATATGAAGTGTGTGTGTGTGTGTGTGTGTGTGTGTGTGTTGTGTGTTGTGTGTGTGTGTGTGTGTGTGTGGTGTGTGTGTGTGTATGAAGGTATACATAATGCGATAATATGTGTTGTATGTATGTGTGCATGTATGTATCATGTATTTAGATGAGGTAGTAGATAGATAGATATCTAGTAGATAGTTTTGTGTGTTCCGTGCGTGCGTGCTGTGTGTGTGCTGCGTGTGTGTTGTTGTGTGTATCTGTGTGTCGTGTTGTGTTGTTGTGTGTGTTGTATGTTCGATTTCATTTTATCGTTCTCTTCACAAATGTGATATTTAGACACATTAAGGGGGAAAAGTGTATGTTGTTTGAGTGTGTGTGTGTGTGTGCGTGCGTGTGTGTGTGGTGTGTGTGTGTGTGTGTGTGTTTTGTGTGTGTGTGTGTGTGCGTGCGTGCGTGCGTGCGTGGTGCGTGCGTGCGTGGTGCTGTGTGTGTGTGGTGTTGTGCGTGTGTGTGCCTGCACGCGAATGCCGTGGGTGGAGATGGAGATGGCGGGTAAGGCAAGTTCTTACGCTACATATCAGTCCGGATGTCTGACTGTTTCGCTATCTCTCTGTGAGTTGAAATGCTGTCTGTTATTGTGATACGTCTTGTACCATTTTTTTTCAAATGCTGGGAGAATGTTGTATAATTTATGTGCTGTAAAGGTGTGTGTGAGTTGTGTGTGTCCGTGTGTGTGTGTGTTTGTGTGTTTTTGTGTGTGCGTGTGCGTACGTGTGCGTGCGTGTGGTGTGTGTGGTGTGTGCGTGTGTGCGTGTGTTAGTGTGTATGTATGTATGTATGTAACTATGTATGTATGCATTTATGTGTGTTTCATGTGTTTCAGCCATACAGCCATCAAGATTCCTGAAAGATGCATATTTGCTCAACTCATCAATGTCGGAGCTTTTCTCTGTAAGTGTCTGTCTACCTGTCTGTCTATCTGTCTGTGTGTCTGTCTGTGTGTCGGTCTGTGTGTCTGTCTTTGTGTCTGTCTGTTACTGTCTTTGTCTGTCTGTCGCTCTCTCTCTTCTCTCTCTCTCTCTTCTCTCTCTCTCTCTCTCTCTCTCTCTCTCTCTCTCTCTCTCTCTCTCTCTCTGTCTCTCTGTCTGACGTGACGTGCGTAGATCGAGAATAGACCCTGGCGTGCATAGAAAGAGAATAGACCCTGACGTGACGTGCATAGGGAATATACCCTGACGTGACGTGCATAGATAGACAATAAACCCTGACGTGGAGTGCATAGAGAATAGACCCTGACGTTATGTGCATAGAGAATAGACCCTGGCGTGCATAGATAGAGAATAGATCCTGACGTGCATAGATAGAGAATAGACCCTGACGTGGCGTATATAGATAGAGAATAGACCCTGACGTGACATGCATAGATAGAGAATAGACCCTGACGTGACGCATATAGATAGAGAGAATAGACCCTGACGTGACGTATATAGATAGAGAGAATAGACCCTGACGTGACGTATATAGATAGAGAATAGACCATGGCGTGACGTACATAGAGAATAAACCATGACGTGACGTATATTGATAGAGAATAGACCCTGACGTGACGTACATAGAGAATAGACCTTGGCGAGACGTATATAGATAGAGAATAGACCCTGTCGTGACGTACATTGATAAAGAATAAACCCTGACGTGACGTATATAGATAGAGAATAGACCCTGACGTGACGTATATAGATAGAGAATAGACCCTGACGTGACGTATATAGATAGAGAATAGACCCTGACGTGACGTACATGGATAGAGAATAGACCCTGACGTGACGTATATAGATAGAGAATAGACCCTGACGTGACGTGC
>CM054158.1:37094568-37097068 GCA_028751875.1 Rapana venosa | reverse complement strand
TCTCTTCTTTCTATGTATTTGTCTGCCTCTGTCTCTGCACTCTCTGTCTCTTTCTCTGTCTGTCTGTCTGTCTATCTATCTTTTCCTCAGCCTTTGCCCATACTTTCATTGCCTCTGTCTCTCTCTTTTGGAATTGTTTCTGAAGAGTGTATATCAGTCAGTGCATACGATACGAGAGCAAAATTTAATATGTTTATTCATATGTGTGTGAATGCGTGTACAGACGAGTGTGCTCACATATGTGTGTGAAGTGTGTGTTGTTTTTGTGTATGAAATCCGGGTGCTGGAAGTAAAGGAATGAGCACAGCACTGAATTGGACGCATGTATGTATGCGTTCATGCATGTGCATACGAACATAATGTGCATACATGTATGAATGAATGCATCTCAACACATAATAAATACATATATACATACATACATACATACATACATACATACACACGCATACATACATTTTGTTTTTGTGTTAAATAAGTCTTCTTGACTTAAATGGCAATAAAATAATCTGAATACATCCATCCATCCATCCAGACAGACAGACACATACAGGCATCCACACAAGTGATGGATGGATGGATGGATGGATGGGTGGGTGGATGGATGGATGGGTGGATGGGTGGGTGGATGGATGGATGGGTGGGTGGATGGATGGATGGATGGATCGATGGATGGAAGGACGGACGGACGGAAGGACTGACTGATGGGTGGATGGATGGATGGATTAATGATGCTGGTTGACTGAACTAACTGACTGACTGACAGTTACATTTCTGTCTCTGTCTATCACAGTGGGGACAATGGATGGATGGATGGATGGATGGATGGATGGATGGATGGATGGATGGATGGACGGACGGACGGACGGACGGACGGACGGATGGATGGATGGATGGACGGACGGACGGACGGACGGACGGACGGACGGATGGATGGATGGATGGATGGATGGATGGACGGATGGACGTATGGATGGACAGATGAATTTATGGATGGATGGATGGAGGTGTGGTTATGCTTGACTGAACTAACTGTTACATATTATATTTATCTGTCTGTGTGTGTATCTGACAGTGGGGGCCAACGTCTTCGTTCGATTCCTTCAGCAGAGCGAGCAGTTCAAACCAGGGGGCCGCATCACCCGCGCCAGGGCCAAGGACCGACGACTCTGCATCGCCTCCCTGGTCGTCGGCTGGTTGTCTGCCCTTGGCCTGAGCATGGTGGCCAACTTCCAGGTACGTGGAGACTACACTCCATAGATGTGCTGGCTGACAGATTGGAGAATGAGTGGATGTTTTGGGGGTTTGTTTTGATTTGTTTGTTGTTGTTTGTTTGTTGTTTTTGTTGTTGTTTTGGGTGTTGGGGTTGCTGGTTGCTGTTGTTTATGAGTTTTTATGCACCGTTGCCACGGAAATAATCCAACATGGCCGTCAGAAGTAAATGTTTCAAACTTTTCAGTACCTTTTTTTTCTATAACAAGTACAAGAGACCTTCCTTTTACAAACATATTCTGCAACCCGAATTCTTTAAATCTACACAGTAGAAAATCTCAATAGTTGCGTTTAGCAATTTTTAAATCAAAATAAAAACCACATAGTTTTTTCGCCACTATTACACCCCGTGTCTATCCTTAAGTGGTTGGGTCCTGTTGTTGATGTTTGCAGGGTTTTTTGGTGGGATGGGTTTGGGGTTTTTTTGGTTGTTGGTGGAGAGGGAGGGGTGTGTATAGACGAAAGGCATAGCATTTTTTGTTTTGTTTCTTCGACTAGAGCTCTGAGGTTCACCAATATTAAGATGTTGCGTATGCGACCGTTTTTGCCCACCATGAAGACTTGGCATATAAAGTTACCATCAAAGTTCAAGCTGGCTGTATTCAATAGAGAAGGTGTTAATACTTAATGTTAGTGCTAGATTTTCTGCTTTATTATCCCTTTAAAAAGAAAAGTCTTTTAGATTATTCCTTAGTACTTTTTCATAAGGATCGATCTTGTACCAAATTCTGCTTATTATTCATCAAGTAGTGTCATTTATGCAATGTATGTTAAGAAATCTTCTGCTGATTTTCAAAGTATTTTTCAGACAGGAACATGTATTGTGTGTTTGTATTTAAAGGGTTTTAAGAAATAGAGTAATGACAGTTGGAACTACGTGCGAAACAAAAGACAACCCCCCCCCCCCCCCACACACACACATACTACTACTACTACTACTACTACTACTACTACTACTACTACTACTACTACCTACTACTACTACCTACTACTGCTGCTGCTGCTGCTGCTGTTGCTGCTGCTGATGATGATGATAATAACAATAATAAATGGAATTTGTATAGCGCTTTATCTTGCAAAAACATATCGAAGCGCTTACATATCCTCCCTTCGACACACACACACATACACACACATACACATACACACACACACACACATACACACACACACACACACACACATACACACACAACACACACACACACACACACACACACACACACAC
>CM054158.1:37082068-37089568 GCA_028751875.1 Rapana venosa | reverse complement strand
GTCTATCTGTCTATCCATCTGTCTGTCTGACTGTATGTCTGTCTGTCTATCTGTATATCCATCTGTCTGTCTGTCTGTCTGTCAATAGGTGTAACTCAAAGGAGAGCGAGGATGAAAACAAAACATGTCAAACTCTTTTGTTTTTCTGTTACCATTCATCAGAGAGAGAAAAAAATAAGAAGCTACGTTTAACCGTTTAAACCAGTGACCTACTATCCTACATTTTTTTTTGCCACCACAGAGGTCCAAAAAATCACCACAGTATCATGTCGATCTCTTCTAACATAGAACAAACAGAAACAACCCAGACATGACAGATCAGGACCCTGCCCCCTCCCCAAAAAACCCAAAAAAAGTTGACAATCTGGTAAACAGACTGATCAACAGGCCGACATGGCTTAGCAGACAGATAGGTCCCTATAGCAGACAGACAGGCCCCTATAGCAGACACACAGGCCCCTATAGCAGACAGACAGACCCCTATAGCAGACAGATAGGTCCCTATAACAGACACACAGGTCCCTATAGCAGACGCACAGGCCCCTATAGCAGACAGTCAGGCCTCTATAGCAGACAGACAGACACCTATAGCAGACAGACACACAGGCCCCTATAGCAGACACACAGGCCCCTATAGCAGACATACAGGCCCCTATAACAGACAGACAGGCCCCTATAGCAGACAGACAGGCCCCTATAGCAGACAAGCAGGCCCCTATAGCAGACAGACAGACAGGCCCCTATAACAGACAGACAGGCCCCTATAGCAGACACACTGGCCCCTATAACAGACAGACAGGCCCCTATAGCAGACAGACAGACAGGCCCCTATAGCAGACAGACAGGCCCCT
The DNA here is from genome assembly GCA_028751875.1 of Rapana venosa. Classification (NCBI taxonomy): domain Eukaryota; kingdom Metazoa; phylum Mollusca; class Gastropoda; order Neogastropoda; family Muricidae; genus Rapana; species Rapana venosa. The sequence continues at coordinate 37,088,717 of CM054158.1, read as the reverse complement.
ATAACAGACAGACAGGCCCCTATAACAGACAGACAGGCCCCTATAGCAGACAGACAGGCCCCTATAACAGACAGACAGGCCCCTATAACAGACAGATAGGCCTCTATAGTAGACAGACAGGTCCCTATAACAGACAGGTCCCTATAACAGACAGACAGGCCCCTATAGCAGACACACAGGCCCCTATAGCAGACACACAGGCCCCTATAGCAGGCAAACAGGCCCCTATAGCAGGCAAACAGACAGACCCTAGTAAACAGATCGATCCAACAGGCAGACCAGATAGGCCCCTACTTTACCAGACAGGTAGGCAAGCGGGCACTTCAGTGAAAAAGGTTATCTATACCAGATCGTTCACTCTACTTTTGCCCGCTGGAGAAAAAAAAAGCTACTTTTTCAAAAACCTTTTATAGCTGCTGTCCTTTCTGTGAAGTGTGAAATAGATAGACTGTGCTGCTGCTGCTGCTGCTGCTGCTGCTGCTGCTGCTGCTGCTGCTGCTGCTGCTGCTGCTGCTGCTGCTGCTGCTGCTGCTGATGATGATGATAATGGTGGTGGTGGTGGTGGTGGTGGTGGTGGTGGTGCGGATGAAGATGGTGATGATGATGGTGAAGATGATGATCATGATGATGATGATCATGATCATGATGATTTGTTGGAAGTGAGGATTGGTTGAGGGAGGGATTAAGAGTGTTTGGGTTTTGAGAGAAAGAAAGAAAGGGAGAGGAGAGAAGAACAAAGAGACATAGAAAGGATGTTGGAAAAGGGGGGGGGGGGGGGAGGAGAAAGAGAGAGAGAACTTAAAAATATATATTTATTCTTTTATTTCGAGGATAATGGAATAAGCACTCATGTTCTTTTTTCATCCAGTCCCCGTGTGTATGCAGTTTTGTAAATTTTGTCATCTGTTCCCACAGAGAGAGAGGGGAGAGAGAGAGAGAGAAGAGAGAGAGAGAGGAGAGAGAGAGAGAGAGAGAGAGAGAGAGAGAGTTCTAGCCAAGAAACGAAAACAAAATCCTTTTTAAACATAGAGCACAGAACCAGACATCACATACTAATAGACATGACACTCAGACAGAGAGACAATCAGACAGACAAGACAAGTTGGCAGACAGGCAGATAAACAGCACTTTACTATGCACTAGGTGTAAAGGTTGTATCCACCAGATGTTAACTCTTTGCAGTCTGGTCTGGTCTGGGGGACTGGAAAATAGAGGTTGTGTTTTTTAACCCCTCTAGTGCTGCCGTCTTCTTCTTCTTCTTCGTCTTCTTCTTCCTCCTCCTCTTCTTCTTCTTTCTTCTTCCTCTCCCTCCTCCTCTCTTCTTCTTCTTCTTCTTTTCTTCTTCTTCTTCTTCTTCTTCTTCTTCTTCTTCTTCTTCTTCTTCTTCTTCTTCTTCTTTTCTTCTTCTTCTTTCCTCCTCCTCCTCCTCCTCTCCTCTCCTCCTCCTCCTCCTCCTTTCTTCTTCTTCTTCCTCCTCTCCTCCTCCTCTTCTTCTTCTTCTTTTTATTCTCCTCCTCTTCCTCTCTTCCTCCTCTTCCTCCTCCTCCTCCTCCTCTTCTTCCGGCACTTGACTATGCACTAGGTGTAAAGGTTGCATCCACCAGATGTTAATTCTCTGCAGTCTGGTCTGGTCTGGGGCACTGTGGAAAATAGAGGTTGTGTTTTTTAACCCCTCTGGTGCTGCAGTCCTGCTGTGAAGTGTGAAATAGATATACTGGGTGGTGATGATGATGGTGATGGTGATGATGGTGATGGTGATGGTGATGATGATGATCTCTTGGGGATGGGGAGGTGGAGGTGAATAGCAGAGGGTTGGGCTTGAAGAGAGGAAAGGAGAGGAGAGAGGAAATATATATTAGAGAGAGGGGGGGGGGGGGGGGGGAGGGGGAGGGGGACAGAGAGAGAAAGAGTAGTGTGTGTTTGTGTGTGTATGTAAGTGTGTGTGCACGGGCGTACATGTGCGCCCGTGCGTGTGTACATACTGTGCATGCGTACATGGTATGTACATGCTGATATAATTATGTGAACATGCATATATTCCTGTCCACACTTGTCTGTCTGTATATGTCTGATCTTGAGCATGAAAGAAAAAGAAAGAAGAAAGAGTAACGTGACTGTGTCAGTTTTGTGTTTGTGTTTGCATGTCAACCACCTTTCCTTAGGCAGAGTCACTGAATTCAGCAGCTGGCAGTGACCTACTGGCCCAGTTTATCTGTCCCCCAGGGGTCTTCAAAGACTACACACAGTATTGTGGCAATCAGTTCTGGCCCAGGTCACATAAATGCTTCGTCAGTTATTATTGATGTAAGCTAACCGCTGAAGCCTGAATCTTCTTCTTTGCGTTGTCTGGGTTATGTTTTGAGACCAGATCTTCTGAGGAATTCAGCAGTTGCCTGCAGGACATCCACCGTGCCGTACAGTTTCTGCTCCAGAGGCGTGGGCTCAGGCCACACTTCCAGCCTTAGCGTCTGGAGGGTCCTGCAGTCTTGTAGGATGTGGGCCGTATCCTGTTCTTCTTCTCCACAGGGGCACATAGCAGATGGTGTAATTTTCAATTTTCTGTGGAGGTGTTTATTCAAGCTTGAATTCTTCTTCTTCTTCTTTTTCTTCTTTGCATTCTTCTTCTTTTTCTTCTTTTTCTTCTTGTTCTTCTTTGCATTCTTTTTCTTCTTCTTTTTTGCATTCTTCTTCTTCTTTTTCTTGTTGTTCTTGTTCTTGTTCTTCTGCTTCTTCTGCTTCTTCTTCTTCTTCTTCTTCTTCTTCTTCTTCTTCTTCTTCTTCTTCTTCTTCGTCTTCCTCGTCTTCTTCTTCTTCTTCTTCTTCTTCTTCTTCTTCTTTTCTTCTTCTTCTTCTTCTTCTTCTTCTTCTTCTTCTTCTTTACATTCTTCTTCTTCTTCTTCTTTACATTCTTCTTCTTCTTCTTCTTCTTTACATTCTTCTTCTTCTTCTTCTTCTTCTTTGCATTCTTCTTCTTTGCATTCTTCTTTGCATTCTTCTTCTTCTTCTTTGCATTCTTCTTCTTCTTCTTCTTTACATTCTTCTTCTCCTTCTTTATCTTCTTCTTCCTCGTCTTCTTCTTCTTCTACTTCTTCCTCGTTTCTCCTTCTTTATCTTCTTCTTCTTCTTCTTCTTTCTTCTTCTTCTTTTCTTCTTCTTCTTCTTCTTCTTCTTCTTCTTCTTCTATTCTTCTTCGCATTCTTCTTCTTCTTCTTCTTCTTCTTCTGCCGGCACTTGACTATGCACTAGGTGTAAAGGTTGTATCCACCAGATGTTAACTCTTTGCAGTCTGGTCTGGTCTGGGGCACTGTGGAAAATAGAGGTTGTGTTTTTTAATCCCTCTAGTGCTGCCGTCCTGCTGTGAAGTGTGAAACAGATATACTGGGTGATGATGATGGTGATGATGATGATGATGATGATGATGATGATGATGATGGTGATGATCTTTGGGGGATGGGGGATGGGAGTGGGGGAGTAGAGGGTTGGGCTGAAAAGAAAGTGGATAGTCGAGAAAGAGAGAGAGAGAGAGAGAGAGAGAGAGAGGAGAGAGAGAGATGATGAGAGAGAGAGAGAGAGAGGGGGGGGGGGGGAGGGAAAGAAAATAAGAGACAGACAGATGGATGACAGACCCAGAAAGATACAGAAAAGGCGGTGGGAGGGGTTTGAACAGAGATGAGGAGAGAACAAAACAGACAGACAGACAGGACAGGCATACAGAGGAGTTCTTTTATTTTGTGCAGGCACATGAGTCTGTCTGCTGTGTCTGTCTTGTCTCTCTCTCTTTTTTTCTCTCTCTCTCTCCTCTCTCTCTTCTCTCCTCTCTCTCTCTCTCTCTCTCTCTCTCTTCTCTCTCTTCTCTCTCTCTCTTCTCTCTCTCTCTTCTCTCTCTCTCTCCGTGTGTGTGTGTGTGTGTGTGTGTGTGTGTGTGTGTGTGTGTGTGTGTGTGTGTGTGTGTGTGTGTGTAAGAAAAAGAGAACGGCACATCATACCTTGTTTTGCTGTGACCTTTCCACAGACTGAAACTATTGAGATGCTAAACCAGTCACTACTCTGTGTGTGTGTGTGTGTGGTGTGTGTGTGTGTGTGTGTGTGTGTGTGTGTGTGTGTGTTTGTGTGTGTTTGCAATTGTGTGCATACATGCATCTGTAGGAGTTTGTGTGTATGGGTTGTGTGTGTGTGTGTGTGTGTGTGTTTGTGTGTGTGTGTGTGTGTGTTGTGTTGTGTGTGTGTGTGTGTGTGTGTGTGTGTGTGTGTGTGTGTGTGTGTGTGTGTGTGTGTGTGTGTGTGTGTACAATGAGTGCAATGCATGGTCTGTGGGATGTGTTGTTGTGTGTGCGCGTGCGTGCGTGGTGCATCTGTGGGGTCTATGTGTTTTCTGCATGTGTGTGTATCTATGTATGTATGTGTGTGTGTACAATGTGTGCTGCATGCATCTGTGGGATGTGTGTGTGTTTGTGGTGTGTGTGTGTGTGTGTGTTTTTTCTGTGTCTTGTGTTGATGTGTTGTGTGTGTGTGTGTGTGTGTGTGTGTGCGCGCGCGCGCCCGTGTGTGGAGTGTGTGGTCGTGTGTGTGTGTTTCTGTGTCGTCGGTCGTCTGTCTCTCTCTCACCCCCCCTCCCCCTCCCCCTCCTCCCCCCCCCTCTTCCCTCTCTCTCTATCTCTTTTGTCTTTCTCTTTTCTCTCTCTCCCCTTTTTTCCCCTCCCCCCCCCCCCCCCTCTCTCTCCTCTCTCTTCTCTCTCTCTCTCTCTCTCTTGCGCCTCTGTTGGTGTGGATGAAGTAAAAGTAGAAGGGAGAAAAACAGTTGTCATAGTTTTTTTTCCCTTTGACCTTTCGGAGACAACCTTTTGACCAGTTAAACCCAGTAGCCTATACCCCACTCTACCCCCACCCCCCACCCACCCCCCTCCCCAATGGTTTTTTAAAAAATCCCCGCAGTATCGTGTCAATCTGCTCTGAATAGAAACAAAAATAAAAACGGACATGACAGACAGACAGACGATGACAGACAGACAGACAGACAGACAGACGACAGAAGACTGATGAAGACGACTGATGACAGACAGACAGACAGACAACAGGCAGACAGACAGGCAGACAACGACTGACAGACAGACAAACATATGACGACAGGCAGACAGACAGATGATGAAAGCAGACGGAAGACTGACAAACAGGCAGGCAGACAGAAAAAAGCAGAAAAACAGACAGACGGCACAAGCTCTTTTTTTTACCACGTACTTTGTGTGAAAAAGGTCGTACCACCCGATTCAGTCGTCAGGTCTTTGTTGTTTAAGTTTAAAGGTTGTGTTTGAGGATATGGGCTTTTAAATTTCCATTTCCCTGGCTGTGAAATCGGAAAAAAGATTTCTCTGGGGGTGTGTGTGTGTGTGTGTGTGTGTGTGTGTGTGTGTGTTGTGTGTGGTGTGTGTGTGTATGTTTTGGGGTGGGGTGTTGCGTGCGTGTGTGTGTGTGTTTATGTTGTAATGTATGTAAGTTGTATTATGTAATGTAGTATGTATGTATGTAATGTATGTGTGTGTATGTAATGATGTAAATAATGTATGTATTATGTAAGTATTATATTTGTAAAATATGTATGTATGTATGTATGTGGTTATGTTTGTATTAAATAATGTATGTATGTAGTATGTATGTGACTATGTAATCTAAGTATGTATATGTCGATCATTTTGGTTCAAGGAAAATTTTGGAAAAATAAAATATTAGGTTTGTGAGAGGAGAGAAGGAGGGGGAAAGAGAGATAGGGAGGGAGAGAGAGAGGGGAGAGATAGGGAAGGGGAGGGGGGAGGGTGAGAGAGAATGAGAGGGAGGAGAGGGGGGAAAAAAAGAGAGAATGAGAGGGATAGGGAGGGAGAGAGAGAGAAGGGAGAGGGAGAGAGAGAAAGGGAGGGAGAGGGGAGAAGGGAGGGAGGGGAAAAAGAGAAAACAAGTGAAGGTGAAGGAGAGAAGCAGACAGACGAATTGAAAAGGGCAGAGGTTGGGGGGGGGGGGGGGGGGGGGGGGTAGAATCGAAAGGTGATCAGAAGCAGATGACAGAGAAGTAGGGGAAAGACGGCGAAAATGGGACGGCGGGCCCGCGACAGACGATGTTGTAAAGGGGGATCCAGGGGGGATAAGCGCTGGGGAGAGAAAAGACACACAGAAAGCAGCGAGACGAGGGGACAGGGGACGACTGACAGAGAGCAAAAAGTGACAGGGAGACGACAGGTGACAGGAAGAGGGAAAGAGGAAAAAAGAGGAGACGACAGGGCCTTTTTACAGCGATGTTGTAAAGGGGGTCCAGGGGGGAGGATGAAAAAAGCTGGGGGAGACAGGACAAAGACAGGGCAGCGATGACGACTGACAGAAGAGACAGACTGACAGAGGACAGACAGAAAAAAGAGGCCCTGAGCAAAACAGAGAGCCAAAACGAGAGAAGAACCGTGAGACAAAAAAAGAAGACAAAAACAAAAGGGGGAGAGAGAGAGACAGACAGACAGACAGACAGACACACACCACAACACACACACACACACACAAACCACACACACCACACACACACAGAGATAAATAAATAAGTCCTTCGGATGAGACTATAAATCGAGGCCCCGTGTGCAAGAACATCTCGAGCACGTGTTAAAATCATGTTCCG
>CM054158.1:37069568-37077068 GCA_028751875.1 Rapana venosa | reverse complement strand
AGAGAAAAATAGCGAACAGGATTTTTATTTTTAACGGGCAGGTTAAGGAGTTGAGTTTATGTTTTGATGCCAATGCGTGTAATTATGTATTACCTAGAGAGTGTAAGTAGTTGCATACTTTTGTGTGCAAGAGCCATTAAATCCATAATCGTCTTTTGGAGAGATTTGAAGAAGTGTGTGTGGTGTGTGTGTGTGTGTGTGTGTGTGTGTGTGTGTGTGTTTTGTTTTGTGTGTGTGTGGGGTGTGTGTTTTGTGTGTGTGTGTGTGTGTGAAATCTCCTTGGGTGTGTGTGTGTGTGTGTGTGTGTGTGTGTGTTTTGTGTGTGAAATTCTGGCATAATGTACATTTTTGCGGAAATGTGTGTGAGTGTGTTTTAAATGTACGACAAAGACTTACACCTGCACCAGTTAATTAACCCTTTTGTTTACTCAAGCTAGTCAGTTTTCCTACCTGTTTCTATTTCTGTACAGAAAAATTTAAAAGTCCTGCCCAATTTCTTAAACCTGTTTTTGGTCCCCCTGGTTCTAATCTACGATCAGCCACATATGTTTCATGGCAAAGAACCCCTAATTGACAGTTACACCCAAGACCTAACACCTTACCTCCTACAAAAGACGGCCATTTTTGCCCCGCTTAGAGAACAACAGCGACCTCTGTATCATCCATTTCACAAAGGGAGATAATACAGGAAGAGCACAAACTACATAGGGGCAGGGTGTGTGTGTGTGTGGGGGGGGGGGGGGGGGGGGGGGGGGGGGAATGGAACCAGAACTGGGCTTTTCCCCTGCTGCCCAATTTGTTTAACTTACACAAAAAAGAAAACTGTGCAGAGAAAGGTTTGCATTCAGCATGACTGCGCAGTTGCCGTTTTCTGTTTTTTCTTGTTTGTTTTGTTTGACATATTTGTCTTCTTCCTTGCTTTTGCTGTTAACTGTGAGAGTGCTTTTTTTTTTTGCGTTGCCCTTGGGATTTTATGGAGGTAGTTGTTGTTTTGTCTTTGTGTTGTGTCTGCCTCTTCTGTGTGATTTTCTGTTAGTTTCGTAAGTGTTTGTTCTCTGGTGTTTTGTTTTCTTTCTTTCCTTGGCTTGAGTTTCCAGATTCACCCATGGTGAGATTTTTTGTGTGTGTGAATGTTTCTTTTCAACCGTAAGGTGCTGCCTTCTGACCTTGCAAATTTCTGGTTTTTGAATATCCATGGTCAGTGTGTGTGGTTTTGTTTGTGTGTGTGTTTTGTATGTGAAATATGCATTATTGGCTTTTATACATTGTGTATAATGTTATGTGTGTGTTTTACTGTGCAAATAAACTTAAAAATTTATTGGCTTAGTGTTTACTCCAATTACTCTGTACATATTTCTCTTTCTGTAAAGAAAAAATTAGAGACCTTGCAAAATTCTTAAACTTTTTTTTCCCGCCTCCTCCAGTCTACAATCATGGCAAAGAACCCCTAATTGGCAGTTACACCCAAGACCTAACACCTTACCTCCTACAAAAGACGGCCATTTTTGCCCCGCTTAGAGAATAACAGCGACCTCTGTATCATCCATTTCACAAAAGGAGATAACACAGATAGAGCACAAACTACATAGGGGGCAGGGTGTGTGTGTGTGTGTGTGTTTGGAAGGGGGGGGGGGGGGGGGTGGTGTTGCAGGGAGGGGAGGTGGAACCAGAAGCCAGGCTTTTGCCCTGCTGTCCCATGTTTAACTTACACAAACAAGAAAACTGCGCAGAGAAAGTTTTGCAATATCAGCATGACTGCAACAGATTGCCCGTTTTCTGTTGTTCTTGTTTGTTTTGTTTGACGTTAATCTTGTCTTCTTCTTCCTTCCTTCTGCTGCTGTTAACTGTGAGAGTGCAGCATGTGTGCACTTGGGATTTTATGGGAGGTAGTTGTTTGTTTTGTCCTTTGTGTTGTGTCTGCCTCGTCTGTGTGATTTTCTGTTAGTTTGCTAACGTGTTTGTTCATATGGTGTATTGTTTTCTTCTCTTTCCTTAGCTTGAGCTTCCAGATTCACCCATGGTGAGATTTTTGTGTATGTGACCGTTTCTTTTTAATCAGTAAGGTAGCCGCCTTCTGACTTTGCAAATTTCTGGTGTTTGAATATCCATGGTCAGTGTGTGAGTGTGTTTGTGTCAGTGTGTGAGTGTGTTTGTTTGTGTGTGTGTCAGTGTATGTGTGTGTGTGTCAGTGTGTGAATGTGTTTATGTGTGTGTTTGTTTGTGTGTGTGTGTGTGTTGTGTGTGTTTTTTGTGTGTGAAATAATGCAATTACTTGGCATTCTATACACTTGTCTTCAATTCAATTTAACATCTGTTCACTCTCAGTGACATTAGGTATATAACACTTGTGCTTAAATGTGTATACAATACATACATATGTGCATATACATTTGTGCGTAAATGTGTATACAATGTGTATGCATATGTACGTATAGATTTGTGCGAAAATGTGTATGCGTGTGTTTTGCATGTGCAGCATAAACTTAAAAACTTACCCAAATTAATGAGCTTAGTGTTCACACCAGTTACTCTGTACATATTTCTATTTCTGTAAAGAAAAATTAAAAACCTTTGCCAATTTCTTAAACTTCTTTTTTCCCCAGCCTCCTCCAGTCTACAATCAGCCACACATGTTTCATGGCAAAGAACCCCTAATTGGCAGTTACACCCAAGACCTAACACCTTACCTCCTACAAAAGACCGCCATTTTTGCCCCACTTAGAGAATAACAGCGACCTCTGTATCACCCATTTCACAACGGAAGATAACACAGGAAGAGCACAGAATATATAGGGGCAGGGTATGTGTGTGTGTGTGTTTGGAAGGGGGGGTGTTGCAGGGAGGGGAGGTGGAACCAGAAGCCAGGCTTTTGCCCTGCTGTCCCATGTTTAACTTACACAAACAAGAAAACTGTGCAGAGAAAGGTTTGCAATATCAGTATGACTGCAGCAGGTTGCCCGTATTCTGTTGTGCTTGTTTGTTTTGTTTGACGTTAATCTCGTCTTCTTCCTTCCTGCTGCTGCTGCTGCTGTTAACCATGAGAGTGCAGCATGCGTGCACTTGGGATTTTATGGGAGGTAGTTGTTTGTTCTGTCTTTTGTGTTGTGTCTGCCTCTTCTGTGTGATTTTCTGTTAGTTTGGTAACGTGTTTGTTCATCTGGTGTATTGTTTTCTTCTCTCTCCTTGGCTTGAGCTTCCAGATTCACCCATGGTGAGATTTTTGTGTATGTGAATGTTTCTTTTCAACCAGTAAGGTAGCTGCCTTCTGACTTTGCAGATTTCTGGTGTTTGAATATCCATGGTCAGTGTGTGTGTGAGTGTGTGTGTGTGTGTGTATTTTGTATGTGAAATAATGCAATTACTTGGCATTCTATACACTTGTGCATAAATATATTGTGTGTTTTACATGTGCAGCATAAACTTAAAAACCTACACAAATTAATGAGCTTAGTGTTCATCAGACCTGTTCTCCTGTATGGCTTGGAGATGTGGGTTTATATAAAAACCATCGAACATTTGTTGAAGATGTGCGAAAACCGAATGCTACGCTACATGACAAAGATCAAATGGGAAGACAGGATCACATATGAAGAACTATGGAGAATGTGCAAAGTTGATAATCTGAAGTCTGTAGCTAGTACCAGTAGACTGCACTGGTTTGGGCACATTCAATGGAAAGCAGACCACCACATCATAAAAAGAGCAATGAACTTGGTAGTGGACAGAAAGAGACCAAAGGGAAGACCTAGCAAGACCTGGGCTGCCTGTATTGCAGATGATCTTAGAGAAAGGGGCATAAATAAGGAGGAAGCTCAAAACAGAGAGAGATGGAGAAGGCTCATCAATGTTAAACCTCCCCTGGGAGAAACATGACAACAAAGGAAGAAGAAGAAGAAGAACAAGAACAAGAACAAGAACAAGAAGAAGAACAAGAAGAAGTTCACTCCAGTTACTCTGTACATATTTCTATTTCTGTAAAGAAAAATTAAAACCTTGCAAAATTAAGCTTCTTTTTTCCCACCTCCTCTAGTCTACAATCAGCCACACATGTTTCATGGCAAAGAACCCCTAATTGACAGTTACACCCAAGACCTAACACCTTACCTCCTACAAAAGACGGCCATTTTTGCCCAGCTTAGAGAATAACAGCGACCTCTGTATCATCCATTTCACAAAGGGAGATAACACAGGAAGAGTTCTTCATCTTGCCGCTGCTGTTAACTGTGAGAGTGCATGTGTGCACTTGGGATTTTATGGGAGGTAGTTGTTTGTTCTGTCTTTTGTTTCAGCCTTGTGTGTGTGGAATGTTCTGTTAGTTTCTTAAGGAGTTTGTTTGTCGGTGTATCTTTTCTTTTCGGTCATTTCTCTGCTAGAGCTCCAAGGTTCACTGATGGCTAGATTTTTTGTGTAGTTGTGTAGGAGACTATTTTTCCAAGCATTAACTGATTAAGGTAGCCGCATTCTGAATTGCTGGTTTATAAATATCCTAGTGTTGTGTGTGTGTGCGTGCGTGCATGCGGTTGTGTGTGTGTGTGTGTTCATGTGAGCATGTGGTGTGGTGTGGGTGCATGCATGCGGGCATGTGTGCGTGTGTGCAGACAGGTGTGTGTTTTTGTGTGTGTAAGCATGTGTGTCCTGTGTAAGTGTATGTTCATTTGAGCATGGTGTGGTGTGCATGCATGTGAGCATGCGTGTGTGTGAGCGGACAAGTGTGTGTGTGTAAGCATGTGTGTGTGTGTAAGTGTGTTCGTCTGACCGTGCACGCCTTTGCACAAAATTATACCATATATTTAGATGCAAAGGTAAAAACTCTTCCAAAGATAATAACAAACAGCTTGATCACTTCTCGCCATAAACGACCTACTAGCCTAGATTACACCAAAGAACATCCCTGAAGTCGGAATGCGGCTACCTTCATGGTAGGGCAAAAATGATGGCATACGCAAAATCTCACCATTGGTGAACCTCAGAGCTGTAGCCCAGAAACAAAAAAATATCCCCCCCCCCAAAATAACTTAGGACACCCAAGCAGCAGCAAGAGTCTGTTACCTACCCAGACATAGAACAGAGGGACCCGGAGATAAGAGAGATGTAACTATGTGATAAAATAATACAGCAGAGTGTATATAGTTACGGTAGATTTCTCTCCTAAAGTTCAGGCAGCTCTTTCCCCGGTGGGGGGAAAAAAAAAAGAGTGTCGGCTCCACCCTCTTGCATATATTTTTTTAGGGGTGCAAGGAAGGGGGGGGGGTCTGGTGAATTTTTTTGCGTATGCGACAGTTCTATACTAAACAAATTTTTTTTAATGACTTTGACCACTTACTCGTATAACTCGTATCTACCCTTACCCGGGATAGCCTGGTGGTTACAGTGATGTATGTATTAGTGATCTGCTGACCCAGGTTTGAATCTCGCTCAAGAGGATTTTTCATCTGGAGTTAACATCAGTGCCGACTCCACTCTCCCTAAAAGTCCTTCGGATGAGACCATAAACTGAGGTCCCGTGTGCGAACGCACGCAGAACAACTTGCACACACGTTAAAAACCCGTTCGCTTTTCCGAAAAGTAGGCCATTGTGTGCCGGTGGGAACGGATGACAAAATTTACAAAAACTGCATACACGCGGGGACAGGATGAAACAAAAGCTCATGAGTGCTTATTCCATTTTCCTCGAAATAAAAGACTAAAATAAAAAATAAGTAAAGAAAATGTGTGCTAATATAGGTCCATACCCATATCAGCCGTGGGCGCCTGGGCTTTATCACAGTTCTTGATTAACCCATTGACGCTGGGGGCAACAGCAAAGTGAGAGGCTGTATGACCAGTGGCTTTCCCACTCATGGAATTCCACTTTACAGCTTAGTCTTTAGTGATCGACTATGACTCTCTGACTAGGAGGCTTGACTCGCACAGTCCTTATATCGTGCTGCAGCCCTGGGGGCTGGTTGGCCTTTGGAGAGCATCTCCAACGCTGACTGTCCTTATGCCCACTTGGCCGAGAGAGTGGGGATGTGCTGTGGGCAAGGCATCTCCACCATAATCAAATTTCTGCCCAGTTTCCAAAACAGCAGCTGCCTCCTCTGCTGTTTTGGAGGTCATCGTCGGACATGACGGACAAACATACATCCCATATGAAAGTTTAGTCTTCACAATGCAGTGCCCTTCCTGGGTTGTTGACCCTTATGGTTTGGCTAGGGCGTTGATACAAGGAAGGACAGTAGAGTTGGTTTTATGCCCTGTTTTAACCTGTCTATAGCTGCACAGTTTTAATCTGAGATTGAAAAGTTGACGAGGTGACAGCCCTGATAATGGCCTCTGTGGTCGGCGGGGCTATAAACAATAGGATTGGATTGGTCGTCATAAGCAGTTGTTGTTTTTTTGGTCTACATTTATCTGATTTTGTTTCGTTTTTGTTTTTCAGGGGGGGGGGGGGGGGGGGGGGGGGGGGACATACTTTGCGGTTTTTTCTTGTACTGCTTCTAATCTACAATTACCCACACGTGTTTCATAGCCCCCAATCCTAGTTGACAGTTACAACGAAGATCTAACCCTTTATTTGTTGTTAACGAGAGAGAGTGAGAGAGAGAGGGAGAGAGAGAGAGAGATGAGAGAGAGATGAGAGAGAGAGAGAGCGAGAGAGAGAGAGAGAGAGAGATGAGAGAAGAGAGAACCCTTACTTTGTTGTTAAGGGAGAGAGAGAGAGAGAGAGGGGGGGGGGGAACCCTTACTTTGTTGTTAACGAGAGAGAGAGCACTTTGGGCAACTCTCAATTAGAGTTAGCCTACTGTGACTTTTTCATTATCCATCCCGCAAAAGGGAGATAAGGCTGAAAAAGGGAGATAAGGCAAATAAAAAGGGGAGATAACGCAAAAAATAGGCTAAGCAGAGGGGGGGGGGGGGGGGGGGGGACCAAAACAAAAAAAGAAAGCCGAGGTTTTTCACTGCATTAGCATATTCTATCTATCTATCTGTCCCGTAGTCTGACGACCGTGGGGGCACCCTCAAAGACTCAACAACCAGTTCCCTCCATTCCTCTCTCTGTTCTGCCTTTCTCAGGGTTTTGTTGAGTCTAGGCCTGTCCATTCGCTGATGTTAATATTAAAAAACACAAACAAGTTCACAGAAAGATTTTGGAAGATGGGGATTATACTGTTCGGTCTTTTTTTTCCTCTCTTGTTTTCTCTTACGTAATCTGGTCTTCTTGCCGTTTTCTGTGGGAGAGTTTAAGACCTGTTGGGTATTTCGGAGGTAGCGTGTTCCATTTTGTGTTTGCGTATTTTCACTCTACCTGAGTGTTTACCTGTCTGTCTGGCAGTTTCTCTGAGTACTTGGTTGTCTGCAGTATGAATGTTCAGAGTGTGTGTGTCTTTTATACCTTTAATTTATGTTATTTTGTTTGTTCTATTTTATAGATTCTGTTATGTTATTTCGAGGATAATGGAATGAGCACTTTTTTTTTTTTACATCCAGTTCCCATGTGTGTACGGTTTCGTAAATTTT
>CM054158.1:37062068-37064568 GCA_028751875.1 Rapana venosa | reverse complement strand
TTTATACCTCCAATCCCCATGTGTATGCGGTTTTGTAAACTGTATAGTGTGTGTGTGGGTGTGGGTGTGCGCGCGCGCGCATGTGTGTATGTGCGCCCGCGCGAGCGTGTGTACGTGCGTGCGTGTCAAATACAATGGATCAAGATTGCTGCTAAAAAAAAAAATGTCCCATCTCCCATGCCTCAAGCTTTATCGTGTATGTGAAAACGAAACGCAAAGAAAGAACGAGATGATTACACAAAACAGCTATCTGCAAAGAATACCCATCATCTGTGCCATTGAAAACATCGTCAGTGTTTTTCCTCGTGTCATATAATTATCTCCTGTACGTATTTTTGGTTGGGTATTTCCTTGTGGTAAACAAATGACGAGAGAGGAATATGAGTGTGTGCGTAAGGCCACGCTCATACACCCACATATACACGTACACATACACATGCACGCACACACACATACACACACACACACACACTCACACACTCTCTCTCTCTCCCCTCTCTCTCCGCCTCCCTCCCTCCTTCTCTCTCTTCTCTCTCCCTCTCTCTCTCTCCCTCTCCTCCCCTCCCCCCAATGTAATGCGCGCGCGCGCGCGTGTATGTTGTGTTGTGTTGTGTTTTGTAGTGTGTGTGTGTGTGTGTGTGTGTGTGTGTGTGTGTGTGTGTGTGTGTGTGTGTGTGTGTGTGTGTGTGTGTGTGTGTGAGTGTGTGTTTGGATAATTATGATGTGTGTGTTTGGATATGGTGTGTGTGGTGTGTGTGTGTGTGTGTTGTGTGTGTGTGGGTGTGTGTGTGTGTGGTGTGTGTGTGTGTGTGTGTGTGTGTGTGTGTGTTTGGATAATTATGAAATGTGTGTTTGGATGAGGTGCGTGTGTGTGTGTGTGTGTGTGTGTGTGTGTGTGTGTGTGTGTGTGGTGTGTGTTGTGTGTGTGTGTGTGTGTGTGTGTGTGGTCGGATAATTATGATATGTTGTGTTTGGATAATCAATATGATGTGTGTGTGTGTGTGTGTGTGTGTGTGTGTGTGTGTGTGTGTGTGTGTGTGTGTGTGTGGAAAAAGAGGTTGCTGCTGAGTATGCCATTTGCCTCCCCCCCCCCCCCCCCCCCCCTTTCCGCTCCCCGGAGGAAAAAAATGTGGCGTTAGTTTCCCCCGTTGTGACTCCATACGTTTTTTCTCATCTCGTTTTTTAGCGTTTCCTGAAACAACGTCATGGATGATGATAGGGAAAGATCGAAAGTGTGTGTGGTGGTGGGGGGGGGGGGGGGGGGGGTTGCGTGTGTATAGTGAGTGTGAGTGTGAGTGAGTGAGTGTGTGTGAGTGAGGTTTCTGTGTGAGTTGTGTGTGTGAGTGAGTGTTTCTGTGTGTGTGTGTGTGTGTGTGTGTGTGTGTGTGTGTGTGTGTGTGTGTGTGTGTGTTGTGTGTGTGTGTGTGTGTGTGTGTGTGTGTGTGTGTGTGTGTGTGTGTGAGTGAGTGAGTGAGTGAGTTGTGTGTGTGAGTGGGTGAGTGTATGTGTGAGTGAGTGTGTGGTGTGTGAGTGAGTGAGTGAGTGAGTGAGTGAGTTGTGTGTGTGAGTGGGTGAGTGTATGTTGTGAGTGAGTGAGTGTGTGTGTGTGTGAGTGAGTGAGTTGTGTGAGTGAGTGAGTGGTGGTGTATGTGTGAGTGAGTGAGTGTGTGTGAGTGAGTGAGTGAGTGAGTGTGTGTGGTGTGTGTTTCTGTGTATGAGTGAGTGAGTTTTGTGTGAGTGAGTGAGTGGGTGGGTGTGAGTGTATGCGTGAGTGTGTGTGAGTGAGTGAGTGTGTGTGCGCGCGTGTGCGCACGCATACAAGGGAGGGAGGAAACATTGTTATACTAGTAGTAAAGTATTTTCCTGGAATTTGACACTAAACGTGACAGTTATCCTATATATTTTTTCCCTTTATCTTGTCTTTTCTGGTAGCTCCTTAGAAATTATGTGTGCCAGATAATAACAGCACGCCTGATCCAGGACTATGTGTGTGCGTGCGCGCGCGCGTACGTGCGTGTTTGTCTGTCTGTCTGGCCATTCCGTGTCTCTCCGTCTCTATATCTGTCTGTATGTAGAACAAGACCATTCGAGTTTAATATTCAGCAATGATTTCTTAAGGCACCGAAAATAAAATAACGAATTTCTTTTCTTTTTTTTTGTTTCTGGGCTAGGGCCCCGAGGTTTTTTTTCTTTTCTTTATTTTATTTTTTTCTTTTATATCGAGGATAATGGAATAAGCACTTATATGCTTTTTTCATCCAGTCCCCGTGTGTATGCGGATTTGTCAATTCTGTCGTCTGTTCCCACCGGCACACAATGGCCTACTCTTACGAAAAGCGGAACAGGATTTAACGTGTGCGCAAGATGTTCTGCGTGCGTTCGCACACTGGGCCTCGGTTTATAGTCTCATCCGAAGGACTTTTGGGGAGGGTGGAGTCTGCACTGATGTTAACTCCAGAGGAAAATCTCCCCTTGAACGGGAATCGAACCCGGGTCGTCA
>CM054158.1:37039373-37059068 GCA_028751875.1 Rapana venosa | reverse complement strand
GACAAGGGGGGAAAAATTCTTTTATTTCGAGCATCATGAAAAAAGCCTCTGTGCTTTTCATCCAGTCCGCCCGCCCGTAGGGATACATCCTAATAATAATAAGCCCAATAGTCATACTCTCACACAGTAGAGAAAACAAAGGGGGGGGGGTGGAGGGGGGAATGCTTGAAAAAGCAAAAAACAAATAAAAGACAACCCCGAACCCCCCCCCCCCCCCCCCCAAAAAAAAAAAAAAACAACCAAAAAAAACACAACACCCCAAAACCCCAACAAAAACAACCTACCCATACCCCCCAAAAAAAACAAACAAAAAAACCCCCCACCCCCACCCCCACCAAAAAAGAACGAAAAAAAGACAAAAGAGAGTGTGTGAGTGAGTTTGTGGGTGTGTGTGATGTGCATGTGCGTGCGTGCATGTGTGTGTCTGTGTCTTTGTGTGTATATGCGTGTGTGTGTTTGTGTACATGTGTATGTGTGTGCGCGCGCGCACGTGTGTATGTATGTGTAGTGTATGTGTGGGCGTGCGTGCATGCATGTGTGTGTCTATGTCTTTGTATATGCGCGTACATGCGTGTGTGTATGTCTTTGGTGTGTGTGCGCGCGCGCACGTGTGTTGTATGTGTAGTGCATGTTGTGGGCGTGTCGTGCATGCATGTGTGTGTCTATGTCTTTGTATATGCGCGTACATGCGTGTGTGTATGTCTTTGTGTTGTGTTGCGCGCGCGCGCGCACGTGTGTATGTGTGTAGTCCATGTGTGGCGTGCGCGCGTGCATGTGGTGTTTTGTTGTGTGTATATGTGCGTAAGTAAGTCTTCAATTTTAACGTCTTTCCACTTTAAGTGATACCAGACGGCCCTAAAATAGGAGATGAATGAAAGAGAGAGAGGAGAGAGAGAGAGAGAGAGAGAGGAGTGAGAGAGAGAAGAGAGAGAGAGAGGAGAGAGAGAGAGAGAGATAAATCGATCGATCTACAATGTGTGGTGGTGCATGCGTGTGTTAAGTGTGTGTGTGTGTGTGTGTGTGTGTGTGTGTGTGTGTGTGTGTGTGTGTGTGTGTAATAAAGAGTAATAACAAGGGAAATACACAAATAGTATTCTTAACATAAACAGATCAAGAACATTTTTAAAAATGAAATTCGAAGAGATATACAACTACAATAAGTTCCCTATAGGACCTTAACAATAAACCTTTAGCAATGTCAAACGTTTGCTTACATTGTTCAAAACTTCGTCAATGGTATTCTCAGAAAAGGCAGGGAGTAAGGTTTTAAATTCTCACATTCAAGTATGATATGGGTATTTGAAATATATTCACAACATAAGCAATTTAACATCCTTGCTGAATTTTGCTGTGAATGCATTTAATCTTATCCTGAAAAATAACGCCTTGAGTTGTCTTTCTTTGACAGCATTTGTATGAATCTGTAAGTAGATCAATGTATTCAATTACGCTCTTCCCACTCTGAGTTGAATGTGAAAGCTGCTTGATTTGCCGATGCTTTTCTATGAATTTGTTTAAGGAAGCTTCTTCTAACAACTGATAACCCTCTGCAATGGATAGAGGGACATGCAGTACTATAGACCCCTTTATATTACGTGCACCTTTCTTCGCAGCCCGATCAGCCCACTCATTAGAAAATAATCCTATATGTGAAGGAATCCAGCAAAAGGAAACATGGATTCCTCTTAAACACAGAAGATTTATGAAGTATCTGATATTTAGTATAAGTTTAGTAGATTGCTTATAAGTTATAGACGTTAAGGCATATAAAACTGATTTTGAATCCACACAAAGTAATATGTGAAAGAAACAGTATCACTCACTCATTCATCCCTTGGTCGGGACGACCGTTGGGGTACCCGCACGGACGCTGCAAGTGGACCGCCAAATGGTTCTGTCCTGGGCTGCTTTCAGGAGGTTTAGTACAGTGAGGCCGGTCCACTCCTTGATGTTGGATATCCAGCTTTTGCGTGGTCGTCCCTGCCTCCTTGCTCCTTCCACCATTCCCTGCAGGACTGTCTTTGACAGGCTGTTATGCCTTGTTGTGTGGCCAAAACCATTTCAGTTTCCTCCGTTTGACTGTATTTTAGCAATGGTTCTTGTTTGCCAGCCAGTGCTCGATCTGCTGCCAGACGAAGTCATTGGTTTTACGGTCTCTGTAGGTGATGTTCAGGATCCGCCTGAGGCACTTCATCTCAAAGGCTTGAATGCGACGTTCTAAATCAGCAGTAAGTGTCCATGCTTCACAGCTGTACAAGGCAATGGATGTGACGAGTGCCTTGTAGAGTCTGACCTTAGTGTGGGTTCTGATGTTGTGGTTTCTCCACACTTTCGCCAGCTTAGTCATGGAGGAGAGTGCCACAGCAAGTCTGATCTTCACCTCTTGTGTGCTCGTGCCTTCTTTGGTGATGACTGCTCCAAGGTACTTGAAAGTTTCCACCCCTCTAGTGTCTCGCCACTCATCTTGATGCTGGTGGGAGTGGTCGGTGTGGTACTGTTCACTAGGATCTTGCTCTTTTCCGTGCTGATCTCCATACCGTGGGCATTGGTTGATGTTTCCAGTCTGGTGGTGAGATCCTGGAGTTCTTCTTCACTGCGGCCCATGAGATCAATATCGTCTGCGAATCGAAGATTGCAGACTGGCCTTCCTCCTATTGTGATTGTGGTCTTGAAGTCAAGGAGGGCCTCCTGCATGATGTTCTCCAGGAACACGTTTTAAAAGAACGGGGGATAGCGGGCAGCCTTGTCGAACTCCAACTGAAGTCCGGAAGAACTCCCCGATTTCTCCACCCATGAGGACTGCACTGTGGGGGCTGTCATACAGCGCCTGGATGACTTGAATCAGGTCCTCGTCGAAGCTATAGTCTCTCATGACTTGCCACAGAGCTTCTTGCCACACTCGGTCGAAGGCCTTCTTGAAGTCGATGAAGTTGTTGTAGAGCTGTAGCTGATGTTGGAGATGCTTCTCTATGAGCATTCTGATGTTGAAGATCTGCTCGACAGTGCTTCGACCTGGTCTGAATCCTGCCTGTTCTTCTGATAGGATTTCTTCTGCTTGTGATTTCAGTCTGTTCAAGGCAATGCGTGGCATAACTTTGCTTGGATGGCTTATCAGACTGATTGTTCTGTAATTTTGGCACTTCTTCAGGTCTCCCTTCTTTGGGAGTGGAACTATGATGGATTGGGTCCACTGTTCAGGCCACTCTTTGCTGGTCCAGATGCGTTGGCAGATGATTGTTAATGCCTTGATCATCTCTGGGCCTCCGTTCTTGATGAGCTCAGCCGGGATGTTGTCAATCCCTGGTGACTTGCCTCCTTTCAGGGATCTTACTGCTTCTTCTACCTCTTCCTCCAGCACCTGTGTGCTTTCAGGATCTGATGGTCTGGGATCTTGCTCGTGAAGTTTTGTTCGGATCAGCCTTCAGCTTGTAGTTGTACAGGTCGCTGCAATATTCTGTCCATCTCTTCATGATAGTGGCGCTCTCTGTAAGGACTGACCCCTCTTTGTCTTCAATAACGGAGGTCTTTAGCTGCTGGGACTTGGTTAGTACCTTGATGGTCTGGTACGCCTCTTTGCTGTCTCCTTTCGCCATTGCCTTCTCAACCTTGGAGCATTGTTCTGACATCCAGTTTCCCCATGGCCTCAGTCATCTTCTTCTTGATTGACCTGTTGACTGTTCTATACTCTTCGGCCGTTTCTGGGTTTTTGTTCTTCACTGGCTTTAGCTCCCTACGTTGGTCGCACAGGTCCAGGATATCGTTGGTAACCCACGGTTGGTTCTTTTTCCTCTCTTTCCCAAGGATCTCCAGCGCTGTCTCCTGAATGGTCTTGCTGAAGGTCTCAGTGAGGTTGTTGATGTCATCTTGGAGGAAATTCAATGCTGCAAATCTGCCCCCTATCTCAGCTTTAAAGATTTCAGCGACTTCGGGGTCCTTCAGCTTTTCCATGTTGAACAGTATGGATGATCTAAAATGAAATTCAAAGCCATAAGAATAGAGATCAGTTCAGCTGTAAAAACAGATCGATTTTTACCAACATAATACGACTTTTCTATTTTCAGTGCTGGTATATGTGCGTGCATGCGTGCGTGTGTGTGTCTTTGTGTGCGTGCGTGTGTGTGCGTGCGCACGTATGTATATGTGTGTAGTGCATGTGTGGGCGTGCGTGCATGTGTGCGTGTGTATGCGCATGCACGCGTGCGTGTGTGTGTCTTTGTGTGCGTGTGTGTGTGTGCGCGCGCGCGCACGAAATGTGTGTGTGTTTTAGAGAGAGAGGCAGACACACAGACAGATACACACACACCCACACAGAAATCTGTGGAGATTTTATGGTCTTATTTTTTTAATAGATAGCGAGGGGGTGGGTGTGTTATGTTGGCGTTTTATTCTTTTCCTGGGTTTTTTAAAGGCAAAGGGGGGGGGGGGGGGGGGGGGGGGGGGGGGGGGCTGGAGGGGCGGGAGAGTATCTAATTAGTCTTTCTCCTCAAACCCATCAGCCGACCTTTGAAACCAACCCCTCTAAAGCTGAAACGAAAGAAGAAAAACATCCCCTTCCTCCCCCCCCCCCCCCCCCCCCTCCTATAAAGGGGTTTAAAATCTTTTAACCCACACCCAACTGCCACCCCCCACCCCCCCCCCCCCCCCCCCCCCCCCCCCCCCCCCCCCCCTTAAAATGGGGTTTTTAAAATTTTTTTTCGTAACCCTTTACTACACAGGGAAAAATTAGCATCAAAGTTAACCCCGCAAGGTCCCCCCCCCCCTTTTTAAATGGCATAATTTATTATGATAGGGTGGGCGGAATATTCCATAATAGCATCAGCTTTGTTAAAGGACTTTTTGGCTGTAAAATTTAAAAATAAAATTAGGCATGAAATGTTCTCCTGTCTAAAGCTATTTTTCATTAGGGTCCTCAAATTACTTCTTCCATTCTTCTTCTTCTTCGCATTCGTTTCGCATTATTCTTGTTCTTGTCCTTGTTGTTGTTGTTCTTCTTCTTCTTCTTCTTTTTCTTCTTCTTCTTCTTCTTTCTTTTTCTTCTTTTTCCATTCTTCTTCGCATTTTTTCTTCCACTCTTCTTTTTTGCATTCTTTTTGTTGTTGTTGTTGTTGTTCTTCTTCCTCTTCTTCTCTTCTTCTTCGCATTCCGCATCTTCTTTGCTATCGTCGTCGTCGTCAAACGCTCAGACAGCAACTCTTGTTGTCTGTCATATGAGCGAAAATGCATCGCGCTGCTGTTAGGCGCCTCACAAGTCAGGCCCTGCGCATCCGTCTTGGTCGTGGGTAGGAGAGAATTCTCTTTGAAATCTGGGCAAAGGAATGGACTAAGAAGGCAGGGAGGGTATAGACAAGAAAGGGGTGATAGGAAGTAAAGGAACAAGAGGGAAACAAAGAGAAGAGGAGAGATTGAAAAGAGGAAATTTCCTTTGCAGTTTTGCAGAAAGGTAGGGATGTTTATTTTACACTGAAGGCCCCCGGATTACCAAGGGGGAAATCGTTAAATACGTACATACCTGTCGTTTTGAAGAATAAAATAATAATAATAATAATAATAAAAAATAAGTATGGAATTTATATAGGCTAATCTGTAAACAAAAATCAGCGCTCCAGATGACTTTTTTTTTCTTTTTTTATATAGTAGGATAATGGAATATGCACTCATGTGCTTTTTTTACATCGTCACCGTGTGAAAGGGGTTTGTAAATTTTTGTCATGGTTCCCACGGACACAATGGCCTACACTTTCGAAAAGGGAACAGATTTAACGTTTTTGGCAAGGTTCTGCTGCGTTCGAACCGGGGCCTCGGGGTTATAGTCATCCGAAGGACAAGAGAGAAAAAAAGGGAGAGAGAGAGAGAGAGAGAGAGAGGGGAGAGAGAGAGAGAGAAGGAGAGAGAGAGGGGGGAGAGAGAGAGAGAGAGAGAGAGAGAAGGGGAAATTCCTAGCACAGTTTTGCAAAAAAGGTGGGGATGCTTATTTTACACCGACAGGCTCTCCGGCATCCGTTTTAACACCACATACATACATACCTGTCGTTTTGAAGAAATGGCCGTTAATATTTGGACTATCAAAATATTGTGTGTGTGTGTGGTGTGTGTGTGTGTTGTGGTGGTGTGTGTTGTGTGTGTGTCTCTCTCTATCTCTCTGTGTCTCTGTCTCTCTTGTGTCTTCAATTTTACGTCTTTTTTCATTTTAAAAGTGATATTAGACTGTGTGAATGTGAGTGAGTAGATAAGTGTGGGGTGTGTGTTGTGTGTTGTGTGTGTGGTGTGTGTGTGGTGTGTGAGGTTTTTGTGCATAGGTTTCGGTATGTATTTTGAGTCAGTGTCTTATGTGTGTGCGTGTGTGTGATGGGGGGGGGGGGGGGGCGGGGGTAGGGGGAGGGAGGAATGTGTGCATCCCACGCCGCTCCTGTGTGTGTATATGTGCGTGCGTGTACGTGTATGTGTGTGTGTCTGTATGTTCTCTGTCTGTGTCTGTCAGTCATTCAGTCTGTGCCTGTGTGGCTGGCTGGTTTGTGTATGTGCGCGGAATGTGCAGGACGATATCATCATTATTATTATTATTATCATTATTATTATTTATCTACTTCTGTCACTGCTTGTCTGTGTGTGTTCATGCATCATCCTGTTTTCTCTTCCAGATGAGGGCGATGATGATGACGATGATGATGATGATGATGATGATGATGATGATGCGATAAATCAGCATAGCAATGAAGATTGATGAGGCCAGAGAGCGTTAAGGCTACTGTCGTGTGCATCTGTCCACCCCCCCCCCCCCCCTCCCCAACAAAGGTACATACGTACAGCACTCTGTGTGTGTTTGTTGGGGAGGGGGGGGGGGGGGGGGTTGGGGGAGGAGGGGTTGGGGGGGGGGGGAGTGTTTGTGTGTGTGGGTGTGTTTTAAGCGTATAAGTGTGTGTGTATGTGTGGGTGGGGGGGGGGGTGTTGTGTGCGTGGTTGTTGTTGTTGGTGGTGGTGGTTGTGTGTGTGTGTGTGTTTTTGTGTTGTGTGTGTGTGTGTGTGTGTGTGTGTGTGTGTGTGTAAGTGTGTGTGTTGTGTGTGTGTGTATAAGTGTGTGTGTGTGTATAAGTGTGTGTGTGCGTGTGGTGTGGGGTGGATCGGTGGGGGGGGGAGATATTTTTTGTGTGTGTGTGTGGGGTGTGTTGTTGTTATGTGTGGTTGTGTGTGGGGGTGGGGGGTTGGGGGTTAATGCTTGTGTGTGTAAATTGTGTATGTGTGTGAGAGAGAGACGTCACACACACACACACCAACCACACACCACACACACACACACACACCACACACACACACACACACCACACACACACACACCTACGGTTTCGAGAAGTTCTGAGTAGTTTGTTTTTTTAGCCCTAATACGAGATTACAAATATTCCCTCTAACCTTTGTAAACTTAAAAAAAAACAGATCATTTTCTGAGATTTTATCTTACTTAAATGGATCTGACGGAAAACAAACTAAGTTGAACAAACAAGTGCTGCCGAAACTTCGACTTTACATAAAGTGTTGTTGGCTTATTTTTCGTTTCAAAACTCGTTTTGATATGAATAATTGTTCTGTTTATGCAGACATCTGGAGGTAAACAGATACTTTAAAAAAATTTAAACACAACGAGTTGTTTACCGTAAAGCAGGGTTAATTTGCACTATTACTGTAAATTTTTAAAAAAAAGAAAATTAACGGATACTGTGACAGAAAATGCAGGGACACGAACACACAGATACACAGACAGACACACAGACACACACAACCCGGCACAAAAAGACACAGACACACACAAAACATACAACCAGACACACACACATACACAGGCACACAGAACACACACACAGACACACAAAACAAAAAGCATACACACACAAAACGCGCGCGCCCCACACATACACACAACACGCGCGCATGCACGCCAAAACGCGCACAACAGGGACATATAAAACACACAAGCACACACAGACAAATGCGACATTCGCACACACACACACACCACACAAAACCCCACACCCCACACACACACACAACACACACACCACACACACACACACACACACACACACCCACACCACACGACGACGACCACCACCACCACCACCACCCCACCACCTCCCCCACCCCCACCCCCAATAACAAACGACACAAAAACAATAACAGCCAAAACAAGTAAATAACAATATAGAACTAACAAAAGACAAAAACATCCCTCCCTAAAAAAACCAAAACCAACGTGTGTGTGTGTGTGTGTGTGTGTGCGCGCGAGCGCGCGCGCCCTCGCGTGCATTTGTGTGCGTTCGCGTTTGTGTGCTTGTATGTGAGTGCGTACGTGTGCCTACATCGCCTTCATGTAAATAAACTTCAAATCAACGAGGGGAAAAAAAAGAGATACCTGAACTGTCCACCCCCCACCCCCCCTCTACCCCTACTCCCACTCCAAGAGCTGATGAATTAACCTCTTAACCTCTGGAATTGAAATTTTAACGTAGAATTCAACCATGAAAACAAATAAACAAACAAAAAACAGTAGCAATAAACAAGCACAAAAAAATAGAGGAAAAAAGCACACACAAAAACCCACACACACAAAACCCCACGACCGAAAACCCTCCACTCAAACGTGCTTCTAGCAATAAACGGGGGCTATGGTATCAGATTGAGATGATGTTGGTTTTTTTAAATCGTCTTTGAGAAGTTCTGACGATACTCGGTACCACATCATGAAACAAAAGTCCTTCGGATGAGACTATAAACTGAATGAAACAGTACAATACAGTACAATATGCTACAATGCAATATGATACAGTACAAAACAGTGCAATATGAAACAGTACAATACAGTACAGTTCTATACGGTACAGTACAAAAAAATTTAGTACAGTATACTACAGTACATATCAATATGGTACTGTTCAATACGATGCAGTACAATACAGTACAATATGATACTGTACAATACAGTACAGATCAATATGGCACAGTACAATACGGTACAGCACAGTATATAGCTCAGTACGGTACAGTGCAATACAGTACAGTACAATACCCGATTATAGTACAATAAGTACAATACAATACGATTATAGTGCTGTAAGTACAATACAATACGATTATAGTACAATAAGTACAATACAATACGATTATAGTGCTGTAAGTACAATACAATACGATTATAGTACAATAAGTACAATACGGTATAGCACAATACAGTACAGTACAATACGATTATAGTACAATAAGTACAATACAATACGATTATAGTACAATAAGTACAATACAATACGATTATAGTACAATAAGTACAATACAATACGATTATAGTACAATAAGTACAATACGGTATAGCACAATACAGTACAGTACAATACGATTATAGTGCTGTAAGTACAATACCGTATAGCACAATACAGTACAATACAATACGATGCAGTACATATGATACAGTACAATACAATTCGGTACAACACAACACAGTACACTACAATACAGTACAATTCAATACAAAACCATACAATTCCAACACAGTACAATACAATTCGGTACAGTATAATACGATACAATACGTTGCAATACAATACAATACAGTACACTACAACACAAAAACCATACAACACGACGCAGTACAATACCGAAAAGATTCAGTACACTCTAATACAATACAAACGCAGCACAGGTCTGCTCTGTACGTCCAGTAACTACTCAAGAAAAAAACCGAAAACTTTTCCTTCCCTGACAGCAGTGCGTGAATGATGCAGACAGCTGCTGTTACTGCTGCTACTGCTGTTGCTGCTGTTGTTGCTGCTGCTGCTGCTGCTGTTGCTGCTGCTGCTGCTGCTGCTGTTGCTGCTGCTGCTGCTGTTACTGCTGCTGCTGTTGCTGCTGCTGCTGCTGTTGTTGTTGCTGCTGTTGCTACTGCTGTTGCTGTTGCTGCTGCTGCTGCTGCTGCTGTTGCTGCTGTTGCTGCTGCTGTTGCTGCTGCTGCTGTCCTGTTGGGCAGTAGACGTGTGTCAGCTGCCTCTGTCACACCTGTAGCCCGATGAATGAGAGAGAGAATGAATGAATGAATGAATGGATGAATGAATGAATGCTTCTCTTTATGTCCTGGCCCCAGGCAAGATTTGATTGCGAGTAATTTATCGTAATTATAACGTCACTTTTGTATAAGGTTGCGTAAATTTCTCATATAACGTTACTTTTGTATAAGGTTGCATAAATTTCTCATAATGGATGGCAAATTCAGCAGTGTACTCTTACTTAGGGGTACTGTTGCTGTAGCTGTAGTATCAAGCGCTTTTGATCTGTCTCTGCAAGATATAGCGCTATATAAATTCCATGTATTATTATTATTATTATTACTATTATTATTATTATTATTATAGGCTAATGTCACTTTTGTAGGGTTGTATAAATTTCACACACACACACATACACACACACACATGCACGCGCGCACACACACACCACCCCCATCCACCCTCACACCCCACCCTCACTCCCCACCCTCACTTTTTTAAATTACCAATTATTTTCTGTTTACAGGAAGAAGAAGGAAAAAAAAGACTAGAACCCAGCCCTCTGATGAAGCAGCGGCGATGGAAGGGACGGGGCAGAAGAAAATGGAGGGACAGTGGTCAGCAGTGGTGGCTGCACCAGGTCAAGTGTGCTGGGAGTGCTCTACAGACAGCCACAGACACAGACACTGCCACAGACTGCCACTGCGCTGTACTGCGCTGCACTACACTGTAATGCGCTGCGCTGCACTGCACTGTACTGCACTGCATTGGGGTCCTGAGCAACGCTGCACAAGGTCAGTGTGTTCTGCAGTCCTCCTCCTCTTCCCTTTTCTTTTAAACCAGTAGTAGGATGTTTTTTTGTTTTTCTTGTTTGGTGATTGTCTGTTTTGGTTTGGGTTTTTTTGTTGTATCTTTGTGACCCCCTCCCCTTCTTTTTTTTTATTGTTTACGTTTTGATCTGATTGTTTTTAGGAAACTCTTTTTTTTGGAAAATTGCTTAATTTTGTTTTTGCCTTTGTCCTTTTTTATTTGTACTTTTTGATCTGATTGTCGTTAGGAATCTCTTCTTTTTTGGAAAAATTGCCTATTTTTGGTTTTGCCTATTTTGGTTTTTGCCTTTGTCCTTTTTTTCTTTTTTACTTTTCGATCTGATTGTCGCTAGGAAACTCTTCTTTTTGGATGATGATTGCCTATTTTTTGTTTTGCCTATTTTGGTTTTTGCCTTTGTCCTTTCTTGTTTTTACTTTTCGATCTGATTGTCATGCTGCAAGTCGTATTTGAGGCAGAAGACCTGTGTGGATAGAAAATACTCGCCATCTTTCTCCATCAGGTGTTGTAGTGAGTGGATCAGTCATGTTGGGGCTCTTTTTTAATATTGAGAAACTATGCGTAGTCTTAGCATGGGTATTACGTAAGAACGCTCATCACAAAACACACCATCTACACAGATATGATTAGAAACAAAAGTTCGTTCGTTCAAAGTAAAACAGCAGCAACACATGTAGTAAAACCAGCCCAGGTTTATAATTTTTAAAAAAAGAAAAAAGAGCACTAGAATGTCTTTCAGTCGGCTGAAATTTGAAAGGATTTTGTTTTACACAACAGGATCAGTGTTAAAGGTATGTAGGTTCTAATATTCATCTGAGGAATTATTGAACAGAGTTTAGATGGATGAGTGAAAAGATTTTTGGCCATATGATTTTGAAAAAATTGTTTTTAGGAAACATAGAAGTCTTTCTGCACGAAACCTGAGAAATTGCGATGGTCGATAGATCTAAAGTAGGGAAAAAAGAGAGAAAGGGAGGATGGCAGTTTACCCAAATTAAAAAAGGGAAAAAAAGTTAAAAAACCCCCAATTTAGGAAAAAGGTTTTCCCAATTTTGACTGCCTCCAAGTGAAGGGACAAAAAAAAAGACAGAGATTTTTTTGGATTTCCAAAAAAACAAAAGGGGGGTTGCAAAGCACTGGATTTATTGACCAAAAAAATTTAGGGAGACACAAAAAACCCAGAAACGCAAGGAGGGAGTGACAACAACGAAGGCTTTTTAACAAAAAAAAAAAGAAAGGGACCGAGTAAATGGAAAATTTCCGCATAAAAAAATTTCTGCGAACCCTTTTCCCAGCGTTTTTTTCGTTTGCAGCAAGGGGAAGATGTGTCTAAAAGGTTTGTGCGGGGAACTTTTCCCTCCCACGGAAAATGACATGTAAGTTTGGGGCACAGTTTGGGGATTTCCCGGACCTGAGGGATGGGGCCCAAAACTTTTTGGGGGGTTGTGGTGTGGGGGGAGACTAAATTGAGGGGGCTTTTGGGAAACCAGCAGGGCCGGAACGTCACGGAAGATGAGGAAAAATAAAAAAAAAAAAAAAAGGGGGAAAAATTGTGCTTTGAGTTTTTAAAAAAAAATTTCGGCTCCGCACCCCCCCCCCCCCCCCCCCATTTTCTGTGAAAATTTGGGCAGGAAATAAAAAAAACCTTTTAAACCAGAGGTTGTTCAACCCCATCCAAGTTTAGCAAAAACTGATAAAAAGGGCGGGTTTTCTAAGTTAAAATTTGGTTTCCCCCCCCAAAAAAAATTTCATTTTTGGGGAAAAAACTTTTAGTTTTCAGTGGCTATCTTCGCTTTTGGTCTTCTTTTCTTCAGCGAACACCAGCCAGCAACTTTTGTTGGGTTTAATATGAGGGGAAAACATGCTTGCGCTCCCTTTTTTTAAGCCCCTCCCAAGTTGGTCTAGCAAATTCCGACTGCTCTGGTTTGGGGTTTTGACCATTTTTTTGGCTTCCCCTCTCGATTCTAAAAGAGGTTCTCAAGGGATTCTAGGTTTTAAAATAGAAGGGGTTTTTTTTGCATTTTTTGGGGTCTCCCAGGGGGTTTAAGCTGGGGAACCCACAACACTAAATTGGGTTTTGAAAGTTAGCCCGAAAATTTCCTAAGAAACCACCCTGAGAGAGAAAAACACGAAAACAAAACCCCCAGTGAAAAGCATCGCAGCTCCCCTTGGGGAAACTATATCAAAACCCTTCCCTTTGGGTTGTCGGAGGGGTTGGTTTTTTCCTCTGTCGAAATGTAGTTTTTTGGGTGAAAAGGTGTTTTCCCTCTTCTTAAAAAGTTCTCTCCCGGGAAATTTCCTTTTTTCCCAAATTTTCTGTTACTGCCTGGTTTCTTTCTTCCGGCCCCCTTTTTCCACCCGCTTCGCTTCCCCTGTTTTTTTTAACTTTAAAGGAAAACTAAATTTTTTAAATTAGAGGAAATCATCTTTCGGGCATTTTCTTCAGAAAGCATTAGTTTTTCCCCCCCAAAACCCCAGACTGTGAAGGTCCTGGTTTGCTTAAATTTTGGTGCCAGGTTGTGAAGTATTTTACCCCGGGAGGGAGAAAAGGTTTATCCTTTTCTGTTTTTATTTGCCTCTTTCAATTTTTTTTCCGTCTGCCAGGCTACAACCCCTTTTCCGGGGTTTGACTTGTCTGTTCCCCCCCAGTTTCGGCTTTGTTTTGTTCTTTTTTTGCGAGGTGATGGGATTTTTTTTTTTAAAATGAATGTGTGTGTTTTAAGTTTAAATTTTTTTATGGTAAATGAATACAAGGATCTTGCGCCCCCCAAATTTTAAACCCCGTTTTGCCTTTGGAAGAATGACCGGGGTGCCTGTAGGAACGGGGGGGTTTTAAATTTACAAATTCGCAGGGACACGGGGAATGGATGTGAAAAAGCAAAAGTTTCTTATTTTATTTTCCTCGACTGGGGAGGGAAAAGACAAAAAAAATGAAATAAAAACACACACACACACATGAGGGAAAATTTTCGCACAGTTTAAAACCTTTTCCGCTTTTCGGAAGAGTGGCCAAAATTTTGTGCCCGGTTGGGGGGCCCGTAAAGAAAATTTAAAAAAAACCGCTTTAAAAACGGGGAAAGGATGTAAAAAAAAACATAATTGCTGGTTTTCCCTTATTTCCTTTGATATAAAAAAATAAAATAAAATAAATAAATAAATAAAAAAACTGACCGTACTGCGGCCAAAAAAAAAACCAACAAAAACCCCAAAAAATGCGTCATCTGAGAAGGGGAAAACTTTTATGGGCAAAAATTTTTGTGTAATCGGCAAAAATACAACATATACATGGCACTCTCGCACCCCCAAAGGGAATAATTGCAAAAAACACCACTAAACCAAAAAAAAAAACCAAAAAAACCCCCCACTCACTCCCCAAACATTCGCACATGGTAAAATCCCCTTTTTTGAACAAAGAATAACAAAAAACCTTTTGATAATTTAAAGAAAATATACTTAAAAAAACAAAATTAAAAAGCATCGTTTCGAATTTAGGATGAGTAGAAAGTAAAAAGTTTATATTCATTTGGGGAAAAAAAAACTCGGGGTTTATTTTTCCGTTTTCATAATTCAATCAGCACACCCAAAATTCTTTGCCAAAAAAAGATTATGAAACAACTTTTCCCCACCCGGGTACCCCCATTTTCCTCTTCTCTTTACCAAAAAGGAAAAAGATATTTTAAAGGGGAAAAAAACCGAGGGAATTTTCAACCTAAAAATAAGGAATGTTTTTCAAAGGGGTTTTCACAAAAAAGGAGGAAATGTTCCCATTAAAAAAAATCGAAAAAGAAAAATAGGAAAAAAAAAGGGAAAGTTTTAAAATTAAAATGTTGGAAAATAAATTGGCACTTGACAATTTTATACCATGTTTAAAATATTAACCACAAAAAAACCCCTTAAAAAATCCTGAAACCCCAAAAAAAACCCCCTTTAAAACCTTTTTTGTTCCATCCGGGAAAATGAGCCATTTTTTTCCCTAAAGTATTTAAGGTTTTCCTTTTTTTTTTCTTTTTTAACTTTTTTGGTTTTTATTTTCGTTTTTGTTGCTATTGTAAGTTTTCAGGTCTACCTTTTTTTTAGGGGTAAGAGATAGAGTCAAAAACCTTTTCAAAGGTTTTTTTTGAGTCTCCTTTAGAAGGGGTTTATAGCGAACATGAGTGATGTTCCCTATAATTTAAAGTACCTTCGCCCACGACACTACGTTCATTTTGGAACCACTTGGGTCGTGCTGTTAAAGCCGGGATACCCCCATACCAAAAAAATATTTGGTTGGAATTAAAAAATTATAATGAAAAGTCCAATGTGCAGCTAAAAAATGTTCGCACACTTAAAACATACTTCCCTTTTAAAAAGAAAAACCCCGTTCTCTTTCTTCTTTTCTCCCGGGTCTTTTTCTTTCTGTCTGCTTTTTCTGTTGGCTATTCTCTCTCTCTCTCTTTTCTTTCTCTCCCCCCCACAAACCAAAACCCCCACCGCACGCACCCCCACCACGCACGCACAATTTTAAATTTATTTTTGATCAGGAAATTTTTGTACTTCACGATTTTTTTGACTTCATAGGGGCAGATATGTTTTATGGTAAGTTCAAAGCTTTTTTTCTCCCACCGCCATTCTTCCCTTTTTTTCCCCTTTTTGGGTTCGTTTCTGTTTAACCAATTTTAGGGCAAGGGGATAGGGCAAAAGAAGGAGAGGGGGAGAGAGGGGAGAGAGAGAGAGAGGAGGGAGGCGGGGGGGAGAGGAGGGGAGCCCGGGGGGTTTGGGCAATGGTTCCCTTTCCCCAAAAAAGAAAACAATGGTCAGGAGAGTTTAAAAAATTTGGAGATATGGGGCTTGGGGGGGGGGGGGGGGGGGGGGGGGGGGGGGGGGGAATACTATGAGAACGGTTTTTTCGAAAAATGGGAGGGAATTTTCCAAAAGGTTCTCCCCAACACCCCCCCCCCCCCCAAAAAAAAAAAAAAAAAAAAAAAAAAAACCACCCAAAAAACCCCAACCAAACAACAACAAAAACCAACCCAAAAAACAAAAAACCAAACAAAACGAGACAGATGTGAAGGGGTGGGGGGTGGGGCAGGGCAAGGAAACCAGCACATTCACTCGCTCTCTCTCTTTCGCACACACACACACACACACACAGAAACTTAGGATTATCAGTGCGCATTTACAAGCAGAAATCAGAACACAACGGCAAAAAATGTAAAAAAAAAGCAAACAAAACAAAATATAAAACCCAACAACAACAAAAAGCAACATTCTGATTATATCACCGCAACCAGTTTAGCAACCCATGCTTCCATTGTTTAATAGTTCATCAGACATACTCAGCATGCACCCTACAAACTGGGAAAAGATAGACTCCGCTGAGCTTTCCCGCGACGCGCAGAAACGATGATGATGATGATATGCAGAAACGGACTGGGACAGCATCGTGACTCATTCTGCAAGTATCCCACACGTTTGCTTGATAAATTAAAAAACATCCGGTTTTCGCCGCTGTAAAAGCTAAAGCAGTAGAGATAGACCTGTTTGTGTGGATATAATAAACCCCCCCTGAGGAAGGCGAAAGCCGAAATATTGGGGAACATTTATTATGCTGGTTGTTATGCTTTCACTTTGTGTGGTAATATATATATATATATATATATATATATATATATATATATATATATATATATTTGACCAGAGGTTTTGTTGCTTTATTCCCACCCGGAACTATCTTTGATAATTCGTTTTCAACAGCCTTTAGCAGCGTCAGGCTTATATATATATATATATATATATATGAATCGTCTATTCTCGCCCTGTCGTCATACCAAAAAAAGCATATTCTAACAAAAGATAAAAGGATTCGACAGAATGGCACGCAAAAAGATACACACCAAAAAATAACCCAGACGCAAAGAGGAAGAAATACGTAAGCGAATGCGATGGGATGTGAAATGTCAAAACTTGCTTTGGAATTAAACTGTACAGTAATGCGCACCGGCCTTGGCGTTTTAAATAAAACTTTGAATATATGATAAACTTTATAAAAAAAAAGAAGAAAAAAAAAGAAAGAAAAGCATGAATGGAAAGTGTCGCACCAAAAAAGACGATTTCGTAGAATTCGGATTGTATGTGAGACTTGCTCCACAAAAAGGACACACACACACACACACACACACACACACACACACAAGTCATTTATTTTTTTGTCTATCTTGTTTTGCTTTTCGTGTTGATATTGTTTTGCTTCTGGAATCGACGGCTTCAGTGAAGGAAAACTCTCGAGTTCTGGTGATGACCACCATGGCTTTTGTGGGTGGCTGGGCTGCAAGCATCGTGACTTGGTTATTTTGAACTTTTCTGCCAGCTTTGTGGATCAGGAGGGATATCATCATTCAGGGGAAGGCTTGAAAAAGGGGCGGGGGAGTGGGTTGGTGTATTGGGGGGGGGGAGGGGGGTGGCTAGTGGAAATGCAGAATATTATACTCAAATTAAAAAAAAAAAACCATGGAGGGTTTGTCATTAAGGTTGATCTATCTCGAAACTAAAATATTTGTTTTTTCTTGATGCCCAGATTTCATATTTTACCATTGTATGTGCCCAAGGAATGGGGTAGGGTAAGGGGTGGGGGATGGGTGGAGGGGGAGGGGGGTGAGGGGGAGATGTTTTAGGACTAAGAAGAGAAGCGCAGTACCTATGATGAAACCAAAATTTGAGAATCCAATACTTTATACTGCATGATAATTATGAAAACAAAATCCCCAATGCTTTTAGAAAACCGGTTTTAGAATAATACGACAGGTTCATCATTTATCTTTAAAAATTTTTATAACCAATCTATCAAAGATCCTAGTAGTCAACCAGGCTGAACGAATACCGGAGAATGATTCCGGGTATCTATTTAGCAACGGCCTGAGGCCTCGTCACCTCCCCCCCCCCCCCCCCCCCCCCCACACACACAACCACCCTGGAGAGGAGTGGAGGCAAGTGTCAGCATGTTCGTGATGGGTTTGCGTCATTCATTGCCGAATATGTGACCTGACCAGTCCTTTTTTGATTCACGTCCTCCACATGCATGAAAAGCCTCGACCGAGTAGTCCTCATTCCCGTTTTCTCTTAGCCTGTCACATATAATCAGTCAATTCCGGGTATCTATTTAGCAACGGCCTGAGGCCTCGTCACCCCCCTGGAGAGGAGAGGAGAGGAGGGGAGAGGAGGCAAGTGTCAGCATGTTCGTGATGGGTTTGCGTCATTCATTGCTGAAAGCTTTCACTGGGTGATGATAAATACTACACCAAAGAAAAACGGGTTTATCGACAGGATTTTGCTAGCTTGATGCTATTTGGAATCTTTTTATCCGTTTTCCTTTTATCTATCTATCTATCTGTCCCGTAGTCTGACGACCGTGGGGGCACCCTCAAAGACTCAGCAACCAGTTCCCTCCATTCTTCTCTCTGTTCTGCCTTTCTCAGGGTTTTGTTGAGTTCTAGGCCTGTCCATTCACTGATGTTATCCTCCCAGCTTTTCCTTGGTCTGCCTCTTCTTCTTCCTCCTTGGACAGTGCCTTGCAAAACTGTCTTTGTAATTCCTTGGGATCTTGTGACATGCCCATACCACTTAAGTTTACGCTTTTTCACGATCGTTAGAAGGTTCTCATAGGGTCCAATGGTTTGCTGGATTCTGTTATGCACGCTTTCGTTGCTTATGTGGTCTTTGTAGGAGATGCCAAGGAGTCTCCGAAAGCATCTCATCTCCACTGCCTGTACTCTCCTCTCCAAATCTGCAGTCAGGGTCCATGATTCACAGGCATACAGAAATATGGATATGACAAGGGAGCGCATTAGTCTGATCTTGGAGATAAGTGAGATATTCTTATCTCTCCAGATGGTGTTTAGTTTTGACAAAGCTGTTATTGTCTGTGCAGTCCTGCATACTACTTCTGGCTTGGATCCCTGGTCGGATACAATGGCTCCCAGGTACTTGAAGCTTTGAACTGTTTCCAGCTTCTGGTCATTAACCCTGATATCAGTGCTAATGCCGTTGGGGTTATTAGTCATCAGTTTGGTCTTCTCTGCACTGATTTCCATGCCGTATGTTTTGGAGGCCTTATCCAAGTGTTCTGTTAGGCTGGCAAGCTCTTTTTCTGATCCTGCTATTCCATCAATGTCATCTGCGAAGCGGAGGTTTGTGATCGTTCTGCCACCAATGCTGACTGATCCTTCATGATGTTCCAGTGCATCAGCCATGATTCTCTCCTTTTATACAGTTTAAAAAAACAACCTCCACGACTTCAATCTATTTTCCCTAAGTTTGAAAAGGGTGGGGGTAGGGTGTGGGTGGGGGCATGCGTTTAAAAATTAAGTGTGGAGATAAAACAAAGTTGTTTACACAGACTAGTTGATCATTACATTACAATGCTTGCAGCCCATTTTCAAAGCCCATCCGACCACTGGGGCCTAGCCCAGTTGCCACAGCGATAATTTTGTCAACTGTTCAAATCCAGTTGCATCCGATATGATGATAATTGTTGATGCTAATATCAGTCCTGCCCGACATGCAACAGAACACATAGCTCGTGACACAGCCACTTAGAATTTTTTTTTAAAGTCTTAATAAGAATGTAAAATTTTCTGATGAATTTATGATCAAAGTCCGCTATACTTGATTTCCTCAATTTTTCGACAAGAAAAGAGTAGAAGCCGGAACAAAATCAAATAATCAAAAACAAAAGAAAAACAATAAAAGAAAAAAAAGTCCAAAAAGACAAATACTGCAATGTATTTGACAATATCATTAACGCAGAAAATGAGCTCTTCTCTCGTTCGCTTTACACCTTCCGATGTGTTTGGGAAAAGTAACGGCAAGT
>CM054158.1:37021649-37034149 GCA_028751875.1 Rapana venosa | reverse complement strand
GAGCGCAATGTTCTAACCACTAGGCTATCCCGTCCCTCGCGCGCGCGCGTGTGTGTGTGGTGTGTGTGTGTGTGTGTGTGTGTGTGTGTGTGTGTGTGTGTGTGTGTGTGTGTGTGTGTGTGTTTTGTGTTGTGTGTGCGTGCGTCGTGCGTGTGTGTGTGTGTGTGTGTGTGTGTGTGTGTGTGTGTGTGTGTGTGTGTGTGTTGTGTGTGTGTGTGTTCTGAGTGTTAGTGTGATGTTAGTGTGTGTGTGTGGTGGTGTTAGTGTTAGTGTTAGTGTGTGTGTGTGTGTGTGTTGACTTCAATTTTACGTCTGTTCACTTTTAGTGATATTAGACGCGAAAAAAAAACAAAAAAAACCAAAAAAAACAACAACAAAAACGGGTGAGGTGGATGTGTTATTAAAAATTTTTTATAAATAAAATTTTTTTTTTTTTAAACTCGAAAAGAAACTTGGCAATGCAACAAGAATCATTAACAAGCAAACAAACAAACAAAAAGTCATTAACGTTAATGTAACTATAACAAATGTCCTATGGGACTGTGACAAAGACCTTTCACAATTTCAAATGCTAGTTTTAGATTGCTGAATATGCTGGTGAGGGAGTTTTCAGAAAAATGGGGCATGAAAGGTTTTACACTCTGGCAGTCAAAAAGTATATGAGTTTTTAGTGATATTCTCACCAAAACAGGCATTTACCATTTTTGTGAATTTGGTTATCAATGCATTTTAGTTTCATTCTATAGAATAAAGTTTTAAATTTCTCCTTAAACGTAAAAACCTTGTACTAACTTCTGAATGGTTCACCACTGTTAAATTATCGGTATTGATTGCAGTTCTAGTTAAAATTTCTCATTTTGCTGATTACTGTCGGTGACCTTTTTCCATGATTTTTGTTTCTAGTAAGCTATACCCTTTTGTAAGGAAAAAAGGGCACATGCAATTCTATTGCATCCCGTCCATGTTTTGCACCCTTTTTGGCAGCTCTATCCGCCCACTCATTTGGAAGAAACCATGTGTGAAGGCACCCAACAAAAATTCACACTTATGCCCTTTAAGGTTAAGAGATGTATGACATGCTTAATCTCTAATATGATTTTCGAAGTTTTCTTGAAACTTGGGGATTTTAAAGCATAAAATACCGATTTAGAATCACCGCAAACAAGAATTTGAAATATACACAACGGCAAATAAAGAATATAAGTAAGACCCATTAGTATTCCTACAAGTTCTGCTGTAAATATCGAGTGATATCTACCAAATAATATGAATTTTCAATTTTTAAAGCTGTAAAAACAAAAGCAGAACCTGTTCTTGATTATCTAGACGTGATCCGGGTCTGTATAAATTTGTAAATGGTAAAAATATTTATGATGGATGTGGGATCGGACATCAGAAACCATTATATTCAAATTGTCATTCTTGTTTAATTAGACACCTCTAAAAAATCAAAGTGTGCTTTATTCATTCCCATGGTGGGCAAGGTAAGATTGCTTCTCGTGTGTCCATGCTGTGTTGATTGACTTCAGAGTTTTGTATCAGATCAGACAAATGTACTTAGGGGCATTAAAGAGGATATATATTTCGCTCTTTTAGGAAAATTAAATTCTGATTTACTTCTATTTCTTCTGAAATAAGTTTTCTGTCGTTTTGTTTTTAAGCAAATATTTAGCACATGCCAGTTGACGGTAATTATCTAAAGGCAATATGCCGACTTCGTTATATTTTCCCCAAAGGGTTGAAGCGTGATAAGGCACACCAAGAGCAAGCCTGTATGCTTTGCAGTCTATACTTTGTAACTTTTTAAGTAAATACTTAGAGCACTAAAATAGACCTCTTGACCATACGATAATTTTGAACGAAAAGAGATGTGCTAAATTTTTAAGATTTAATGTGTCTTGGCCCCAGAATGTTTACTTACTATCTTCAAAAAGTTTAAGCCTTTCTTTCCCTTATTTTAAATTCTCTTCGATTGTCATTCCAATTAGCTTAGAAGTGGAATAACACCCAAGAATTTTTACGGTGTCTTTATACTCAATCATGTTGGTCCCAAATTCTAAATGCTGGTAGTCATCTGGATTACTGCCATTTTTAAAAAGCACAGTGTACGTTTTTTCTGTGGATAAAGTAAATCCCTTTTCGAGCATTAATTATCGATGTTGTTAAGCTGGTTCTGGTATACCTTTTTAATGTAGTTTAACGCTCTTTTTGGTGTGTTTGTTTCATAGAAACATTCATCCACATTTCAATATCATCTGCATATTGCACTAAGACGACTTCCTTTGACAATTTCATAGGTAGATCATGCAGCAAAACATTAAATAAGAGAGGCGATATTACAGAACCTTGGGGTAGTCCCATATGCAGAGATCTAAAAACTAGAATATGTTTAGCTATTCTAACCTGTATACTTCTATTAGTCAAAAAACTTTTAATATAATTATAAAAATGCCCAGAAAAACCCAGATCCTTTTGTTTACACGCAACTTAGCATGCCAAACTTGATCATACGCCCTTTTTATATCAAAGAATGTTGCAAGAACGTTCTTTTCTTCTTGCAAACTGATTTTTTATATGCGTTGATAGCTTAACCAAGTTATCTATGGCAGATCTGTCTTTTCGAAAACCCCCTTGATTGACCGGGGTTATTTTATTTTTATCACAGAAGTACATCAGCCTTTTAAGAATAATTTTCTCCATTAGCTTGCCAGTGTGTGAGGTCAAAGCAATTGGCCTGTAGCTATTTTTGTCTGTTGTGGGTTTTCCCTGTTTATGAATAGAATGACAATAGATTGTTTCCAATCCTGGCATAACACCCTTTAATCCCAACATTTATTGAACATTTATGCAGTAGTAAAATAAAGTTTGCTGGTAGATGTTTAAGCATGTCTTAGAAACTGCATCTAGCCCGACAGATGTTTTCTTAGTAGAAAGAGACAGTAAAGCATCTCTAACTTCACCACTGAAATTGGAGCATTAATGCATGAAAATGTTGTCAGAGATTGGGGCATTATACTCTGTTTTATTTTCCTCTTCTGTTTTTAGTTCCCACACTTAAGTGACAGTCCTTCAAGATGCTCGATTTGAAAACATATCTGCAAACGCCTCTGCCTTTTCTAAATTTGATGGGAATTCTTTGTTTCCAGTCTCACTGGACAAAATGGTAAACTAACACCTTTTTTCATTTCATGAAATCTTTCCCAAACCTTTTTAAGGTCCTTTTGATTTGAAAATTTTGGTGGGACAAAAAGAAGTCCAAAACTGTCTCTTTTGCCTGAGCTACAAACAAGGTTACAATGAATTTTAGCTTGTTTCTGTTTACATTATTTTCTGATGTTTTATCTTTTAGATAAATTTTATACATTTAAGCGTTTATTTTTTTAAATGCTTCCTCACACGCCGGTGTCCAACAGATATTTCCCTGATGTTTCTTTGTTTTTACCGTATTAATTTTGGGAAGAAAGTGGCAGCATTAAGGATGGTCTCAGTAAAACTGGCATAAAAGTGGTCAAAGTTGTCGGTGTCAAAGGGTCAGTGTTGTAAACTGCAAGGATGTCTTCAAACTTCTGCCAATCAGCTTTTTTTATAGTTAAATTTGAGGATTTTGTCTTTCTGAGTGTCACAGAAAGTTGTTGTTCCACAAAAAGTTGTGATAATAGGCAGGTGATCACTGCCAAGGGTGTCATATATTTACCACCACACCTGGAGCTAATACAGGAGAACAAATGACAGATCTAAGGCTGATGCTTTGTGACTGCAAGTCCCGGATTCTTGTGACACTGCCGTCATTTAGCAAGCATGACAGGAGTCAACTATGTTTTCTACAAATCATTATGAGAATTTTTCTACATTCCTTATCCCAGAAGGGAGCATGTGCATTAAAATCTCCTGCAATAAAACCATTTTTCATTATTTTTAAGGGGGGTGTACCACTCAGTATTCATTTTCATTTGGCCCCCTTGGGCCCAGATATACAGATACATATTTATTTTTTAAAGGGGTTTTTCCCAAAAAACTTACTCGTGCTGCCCCCATGAATTATATCTGGGATCGGGTTGGCATTTGGTGGGGACACATGAAATTTAAACTCCCCCAGTAGTGTTTGGGGTGGGGTGGGGGTGTGTGGGGGGTTGGTGGGGTGTGTTGTGGGTGTTTGGGGGTGGGTTTGTGGGGTTTTTGTGTGTTGGTGAGGGGATGTTGTGGGGTGTGTTTTTCTGAGTGTTAATGTTTGTGTTCTGAGTGTGGGGTGTGTGTGTGGTGAGTGTTAGTGTGTGTGTGTGTGTGGTGAGTGTTGGTGTGTGGTGATGTTATTTTTGTGGGGTAGGGGTGTGTGTGTGTGTGTATCTTGTGTGGGGTGAGTTGGGGTATTTTTGATGTGTGAAAATGTGAGTGTGTGTGGTGTGTGTTTGGTAAGGGGAAAGTGTGTGTGTATGTTTTGGTGAGTTGAGTGTGTGTGTGGTGAGTTTTTAAGTTTTGGGGTTTTGGGGGGAGTGTTTGTTTTGGGGTTTTGGTGTGTGTGTTTTGAGGTTTGTGGGGGGGTTTTAGTGAGTGTTAGTGGGTGTGTGTGGTGGTGGTTTTGCTGTGGGTGTGTCTATGTGTGTTTGTGTTAAGGGTTTGGTGATGGTGATGAGGGAAATGATGGACAAACGATGACGATGGGACAAAAAGGGAAAAAAGGAGGGACGATGGAATGATGATGTATGATGATGATGATGTTGATGAGAGAGACGACGGCGACGACGACGACGACAAAAAAAAAAAACAAAAAAACGGAAACAAAAAACGCCCGAAAAAAAGGAAAAAAAACGGAAAAAGGGGGAGGAATGGGCGTTGTAAAAGACACAAAGAAGAAAAAGAAGATG
Source organism: Rapana venosa (assembly GCA_028751875.1). Lineage (NCBI taxonomy): Eukaryota > Metazoa > Mollusca > Gastropoda > Neogastropoda > Muricidae > Rapana > Rapana venosa. Next base: position 37,029,287 of record CM054158.1, on the reverse strand, counting down.
ACTATGATCACAACAGCCACAAAATAAACCAAAAAAAACAAAGGGTTTGGGGCATGTGTTGCCTGCTTGCTTGCTGAAAGACCATCGACCGGTCCGCTCACTACTTTGGGAGGGGGCCCGGGCCCTTTTCCCCGGGCCTGGTTTTACTGCGGGATCCAAGTCACTTTTCCTTAAACTTTCATCACCCCAAGGGTTTGCTTTCCCCGGGGCCCCAGCCCCCCAAAACAGAAACGTTTGACCATCGGCCTCGTCACCTGTACCCTTTTGTTATATAATGTTGTATGTTGTGGGTGTGTGGGGGGGGGGGTTGGGGGGGGGGGGGTTTTTGGTGGGGGTGGGAGGGGGGGGTTGTGTGTGTGGGGGGGGGGGGGGGGGGGGGGGGGGGGGGGGAGGGGGGTTTGTGCTGTGGTGTGGGGGGGTTGGGTGGGGGGGGGGGTTTTGTGTGAGTGTGTGTGGGGGTGGGGGGGGGGGTGTTTGTGTTGTGTGTTTGGGGGTTTTGGTGTGGGTGTTTGGTGTGTTGGGGGGGGGGGGGGGGGGGGGGGGTTTTTGTGTGTGGGGTTTTGTTTGTGGGGGGGGAGGTGGGTTTGTTTTGTGTGTGTGTGTTTTTGGTCCTGTGGGGTGTGTGGGGGGGGGGGGGGGTTGTGTTGTGGTTTTGTTATGTGTGGGTTTTTTTATGGGTGGTGTGGGGGGGGGGGGAGGGTGTTTGTGTGTGTTTTTTGTGTGTGTTTTTTGGGGGGGGGTGTGTTTTTTTGTTTTGGGGGTGGGTGTTTGTGTTTGAGTTGGGGGGTTTGTGGGTTTGTGTTGTGTGGGGTGGGGGGGGGGGGGGTGTTTTGTGTTTTGTGTGTGGGTGTAAAGATTGTTTTTTTTATTTTTTTTTTATTTAATTCTTTTAATATGGGAAAGATTTTTTGGAATTTAAAGCACTCGTGTTTTTTTTTTTTTTTACAACCCCCACTCCCCGGGGGGTGAAATGCGGTTTTGTAAAAATTTTTGCCCACCCCGGGCCCCAACCGGCCACAATGGCCTACTTTTTTTCAAAAAAAGGGGAAAAACAGGTTTTAAAACGCGTGCGGCAAGAGGGGTTCTGCGTTGTGCGTTCGAAACCCCACGGGGCCTCGGTTTATATCTTCCGAAGGATTTAATAATGGTGTTGTGGGGTGTGTGTGGGGTGTGTGTGTGTGTGTGGTGTGTGTGTGGGGTGTGTGGGGGGGGGAGAGAGAGAGGGGGAGGGGAGAGAGAGGGGGAGGGGGGAAAGAGAGAGAGGGGGAGAGAGAGGGGGATAGAGAGAAAAGAGAAAAGGAGAGAGAGAGAGGACTTTCCGTATTTTTTTGGGTGGGGGTAGGTTTTTCCCCCATAACTCTTTGCGGTCTTTGGGGGAGCGGGGCATCAAGCCCACTAAAATTTGTCAAAGGGGGCCGCATATTGAGGGCGGTGCCCTTTCCCCTCCCCCCTCCTGTTTTTTTTTTACCTTCCCTAAACCCAAAAAGAGGGCAAGTACCCATTTAAAACCCTGGGTAAAACCGGGGGACTGTAGGGGAACCAAGGCGGGAAATGGTCACCCCCCCACTCTATGCTGAAAAACCTTAGCTTAGGGAAAGGGAGAGGAGAAAAGAAGTTTGTAAAAGGATTTTTTGCGGGGTTTCCCCTTCTTTGCTTGGTATTTACGCGATTATTACAGAAAAAAAACTTTAGGGGAAAAAAAAAGGAAAGTGTGTGGGGAAAATTTGTCACAGGCCAAGTAAAAAAACGGATGCTTTTTGAAAAAAAAACAGGGACGAAATATTGCAAAACCCACAAATTGCGTTTATTTGGCTTTCTGGCAGGTGTAAAACATTGCCTTATTTTCGTTTATTTTTCTTGAGCAAGTTTTTGCTTTACAAAATTCGTTTGGGGAATTTTTTTAAAAATCCCAAAATGCTTCAAAATGGGAACATAAAATGTTTTGAATTTTTGGGTTTTTTTGTTTGTTTGTTTGGGGGTGGGGGTGGTGGTGGGGTGGTTTGGGGGTGGGGGGGTGGTAAAAGGGTATTAAAAAGTTTTTTTTTATGTTTAAAAACCATTATCATAGTAGTCATCATTTTTTTTCTCAACATTTACCCATCAAATTTAAAGTTCTTTTTATCAAACAATTATTAATTAAAAATTTCTGCCACATCATTATCACCACGTCCCTCATATCATTGCCCTATCATATCAAAATTAATTTATCGCTACAACATCGTCGTCGGGCGTCGACCCCCTTTTCCCCCCTCCCCCTCCCCCCCCCCTCCTCCCCCCTCCTCCCTCCTCCTCCCCCCTCATCCTCATCATCCCCTCATCTCATCGTCGGGCCCTCGTCGTCGTCTCATCAAACATCATCTTTGTCATTGAACATGGCCCTTTTCTTATCTGATGGTTTCTTTAACCCCCATGTGTTTTGTGTTTTCTTGTGGGGTCTGTTGGGTTTTGCTAAAACTATTTAAAATGCGTTGTTGTTTTTGGAATTTTCTCTGCTGTGCAAAAAGGGGGTTTTGCCCCCCTAGCCATTTTACCCTTTTGCTGACCTTTTGGGTTCAGTTGGAAAACAGCAAAAAACCCTTTTAAGGGGGAAAGAGAGCAGGGGGGAGAAGGAACGAAAGAAGTGAGTAGATAAAATTTTGTTTTGTATAAATTTTAATGATTTTTTAAAAGGGTTTTTTAATTTTGTGATCATAAAAGTTTTTGAGCAATTTTTTTTATGATTTCTTTAAATGGGGAAAAAAAAAGAAAGAAGAAAAGAGAAGAAGAAGAAGAAGAAGAAAAAAGGGGAAAAAGGGGAATGATGGGGGGATTTATGATGAGCCACAAAAATAATGACATTTAAAATTTCACTGAGGGGTGCGTGCCGTGCGCACCGCGCCCCCACAAAACCCCAACCACCCCAAAAACACACCACACACCCCCCTCTCCTCCTCTTTTCCCAACAAAACACACAAAACCCCCCCAGGGAAAACCCCAAAACACTCACTAAAACACACCCCCCCTCTCTCCCCCCTCTCTCTCTTCCCCCAACACACACACACACACCCACACCACCCTTCCCCCTTCCCCTCCACAACACCAAAACTCACACAAAACACACACCACACACAACCCTTTCCCCGCTCTCTTCCCCCTCCCTCTTCCTCTCTCTCTCTTCTTTCTCCCTCTCCCCCTCCCCCTCTCTCCCCTTCCCCAAACCCACAACCTTCCCCCAACCCCAAACCCCACCCCCCCACCCCCCCCCCCCAAACCCCCTCTCCCCTCTCCCCTCTCCCCCCCTCTCTCTATCCTCTCTCCCCTTCTCTCTCTCTCTCTCTGCCCAAAAACAACCCACACACCAACCCCCCCCCACCCCCCCCCCCCCCCCCACCCCCACAACCCAAGCAACATTTTTTTCATCCCTCCCTCCCTTCCCCCAAACCTCCATTTTTCTTCCCCCCTTTAGGGGGCGCTTTCCCCCCCCTATTACCTGGGGTACCACCTTTCCCCCAAAAGGCCCCCCCCCAACCTGGGGTTTTTCTCCCAAAACCCCCAAAAAACCCCCCTCCTCCCCAAAATCCCCTCCCCCCCCCCAACCCCCACCCCAAAACCCCAAGTTTAATCTTTCCCTTTATTTTTTTTATTTTTTTAAAGGTTCCCCTTTTTGGGTTTTTTAAATTTAAAAAAAAGGGGGCAACGGGGGTTTTTTTTTCCCCCAATTTTAAAAAAACCCTTTTTTTTTTTCCCCAAACAAACCCCCCAAAGGGTTGTGCTTAAAAAAAATTTTGTTTTGGGTTTTTTTTTTTAAAAGAAATTTCCCATTTGGTTTTTGGTTTTTTAAAAAAATTTGGGAACGGGGTTTTTTAAAAAACCCCAATTTTTTAAAAAATAAATTTTTTTTTTTTGGAAAAAACGAAAAAAAATTTTTTTTTTCATTTTTGGGGTCTTTTTATTTTTTTAAAAAATAAACCCGGGGTCAAATTCCCCTTTTTTTTGGGTTTTTTAAGGGGGGCCCCCACCGCTTACCAATTTTAAAATGGAACCAGCTGGGCGAAAAAAAAAATTTTTTTGGGGACAGGTTTAATTGAAAAAAAAAAGCCATTTCAAAATTTTGGTTGGGGTTTTAGCCCCCAAAATAGTTTAAGTTTCCGTTTTTCCTTGGGCAAAAATTTCTGGTTATTGTTTCCTTCTCTTGTTTAGGGTTATTTTAAAACCTCCTTTAAAAAACAAATTTTTTAGTTGTTAAAACTAAGTTTTTGGGTTTAAAAACTAGGAACCAAAAACTTTCCCATTTTTTCGGCCCTTGTTTAAATTTTCTTTTTTTTTTAAAAAAAATGGAAAATTTTGGGGGGAATGAAAAGAAAACCCGGGGCCAAAATATTTTTATGTTGGTTTGAAATTTAAATTAAATTTTGGAAATTTTAAAAAAAAAATTTTTGGGGGGAAAGACCCCGGGGGTTTAAAAAAAGGGTGGCAAAGGGCCGCAGTTAATTTTTTGGGGTTAAAATCCCTGGTTCCGGGCCCCCCCTTTTCCCCAAAGAGTTCGCCCAAAAAATTTGTGCCCCCGGTTGGGAAAAGATTTTCCAAAATTTAAAAAAACCCCATACGCACAGGGGGTGGGTGTAAAAAAGCACATGAGCTTTTTTCCATTTTCCTCGATATAAAAGGGTAAAAAAATAAATAAATAATTTCCCTTGCAAAAACCCAACGGTGGGCCCAAGGTAACGCACCCCCTCTAGGGAAAGCAAGAGTCCGGGTTCGAAGGGGGCGGGGGGTTCGATCCCCCTTCGCGCCCCAAACTTTTACCCCCCTTTCCCCTAACCCTCTGGGTGCAGTTTTTTTTCGGTTGAGGCGAATTAAACCGAGGGCTCGTGTGCAAAACGTTTAAAGCACGGAAAACAACCCCGGCAACAAGGAGTTGTCCCCGGAAAAATTCGTAGTAAAAAAAGCCACTCATAAAAGAAAAAAAAAACAGTTGGCAGGGCAGGAAAAGGAAAAAAAAAAAAAGGGGGGCGCCTTTCCTTTTTGGGGACGCCCCTCTTTTGAGGGGAGCAGGGCCCCTTTTTCATGCAGAGAAATCGCTGTGAAAAGTAAAGTGGTATACCCAAAAAAAGTTTTTGCCGCAAACTTTATCATTAAATTTTTTGGGGTGTGTGTGTGTGGGGTGCGTGCGTGGGGGGTGGGGTGCTGTGCGGGGCTTTCTGCGTGCGTGCGTCGTGCGGGGTGCGTGCGTTTGCGTGGTGTGTGGGGTGTGTGTGTGGGGTGTTGTGCGCGCGCGGGGCGTGCGTGCGTGTGTGTGTGTTTTGGGGATAAAACTTAAACCTTGTTTTTTTTGTTTTGGGGTTTTTTTTTTTTTTTTTTCTTCTGGGAAATTGTTTTTTGACAAAAAAAAAAACTTGGCAGTTAGGGACAAATATCTTCTTTTCGTCGAATGCTCAGACGGGCAAACCCAATTTCTGTCTGTTCCCTAAAGAGCGAAAATGCGTTGGGGGTGGCCGTTTTAAACCCCCGAAAGTGGGCCTAGCGCATTTCCCAAATTTCGGTTTTGTTGTGTACATAAAAATTTTTTGAAATTGAAAAGTTCATATGTGCCAAATTTTAAACCCAAATTGGGGAAAAGCGAAGATCCCTTAAAGCAATAACTTTAATTTTTTATTATCCCCCAAAAAGGGGACGTAAATTTTTTTTTGGTTTTGGAATTAACTTTTAAAAAAAATATAAATTTTTTTCACAAATACTGTGGTTTTTTATATTTTATAATTATGGATACAAAATTTTTCAGTAATAATTTTAAAGGTGTGTGTATAGTTAAATTCTTCAGTTTTTAAGTCCTTTCCCCAAAAAAGTGTTATCAGCCCGGGGAAAATTTTGGGGTATGTGTGTGGGGCGTGCGTGGGTTTTCGTGCGTGCGTGTGTGTGTGTGCGCGCGGGCAAAGGCTTGTGTGTGTGTGTAGGGGGGAGGGGGAAAAGAAAAAAGCCCCAACAACAAAAAATTAAAAAAACCCAAACCCCAAACCCCAAAAACATAAACAGCAAAAATAACTAACCTTTTCCCAATTCATTTTAACTTGAAGCTATCCTTATTTTTAGGGGTCCTTTTAAAAAAAAGGGGGTAAAGGCCTTTAAAAACCCAAAACAATTTCTTTCATTAATGGAAAAAGTCTTTTAAAATTGCTGTAAGCTACGGACTTGGGGAAGGGAGGAAAATGTTTTTTCAGGTCTCTGCATCGGAAAAAGAATTGAATTTCCCCTTGTAAATTTTTTACCCACAGTAATGTTGGGTTTTTTTATTAAAAAAAAATTTTTCTAAAAACATTGAGCTTAAACCTGTATATAAGAGATACAACATTTCTATATTCATGTAAATTACGATATTTGATCTTATCAAAAGATAATACATGGGCTACATCATCACTTCAGGAATAACCGGTACATTGTAGTTTCTTTTTAAAGTGTTTCCAACATGCATTTTGTAACATGCTATAGCCCTCATGGATGGATAGAGGAACACTTATGCTGCAAGACCCATCGATATGCTCAGCTCCACATTTTGCTTTTCTGTCAACTTTTTCATTAAAGTAAATACCACAGTGCGAGGGTATCCAGCAAGTGGTGTGTGTGTGTGTGTGTGTGTGTGTGTGTGTGTGTGTGTGTGTGTGTGTGTGTGTGTGTGTGTGTGTGTGTGTGTGTGTGTGAGGGAAGAGAGAGAGAGAGAGAGAGAGAGAGAGAGAGAGAGAGAGAGAGAGAGAGAAGAGAGAGAGAGAGAGAGAGAGAGAGATTGCTTTATCCAGCTCCTTTTTTCATTTCGTCTACGATGACGTATTTTTCAGACTTACGTCACAGCCAACGGTAACGCTCACCACAGCAGCGCCTCCTCCCATGGCAGCATATCTCCCGTGTGATCTCCTCCTCCGCCGTCACGGAAGATGACGTCACCCTTACCTGACGTCATTCGCATGACGTCACCCTACCTGATGTCACAGAATGACGTCACTGTCTCACTCGTTACGAACCACCAGTGCCCCCCGCCCTCTTCTTCTCCCTGTTTAGGGACGCCTGACGTCACTGGTGCCTGATTTGGTGACGTCACTGGTGCCTGATTTTGTGACGCACGCAGCTCCGCCGCCCATGACGTCACAAGTATGACGTTAGTTCAGTAGATCGCGTCTTTTGGCATCGGAACAGCCTCCTGATGTCACGGACTTGAGATAGTTGATGACAAGAATAATTCTTATTGGCAACGTTTGAATGCAATAATGGGGTGTATTGGAATTAGGAAGGGAAAAAAGTAATGTCTTTCGGTGTAATATTTATATATAGCAGCGAGTAACTGGGAAGAATGGATCGCACGTGTTTTTTTTTAAGTGATGACATTCTTGCTGGTAGTGGTGGATGTACATTGTCGTTCAGTTGTGCGAAACTGGTCTTGTTATTGTTATTGTTGATGTTGTTGTTGTCGTTGTTTTTCCAGGGTAGTTTTTTGAGCTGCAAGAGTTGCAGTATGAAAAAATCATGTTATTTGAGAGAGAGAGAGAGAGAGAAGAGAGAGAGAGAGAGAGAGAGAGAGAGAGAGAGAGAGTTGTGCATGTATGTGTGTGTGCGTGCACGTGTTCGTGTGCGTGCGTGCGAGTGTGCGTGCGTGCATACGTATACGTGTGT
>CM054158.1:37004149-37016649 GCA_028751875.1 Rapana venosa | reverse complement strand
TATATTACTTAGGGCATGCTGTAAATGCATTTATATGATTTGATTTTATATTACTTAAGATATGTTGTAAATGCATTTATATACTTTTATATTATGTGCTCTTGACAGTGTGATTATTACCTTGTACAACCGTTCAAAATCTGTTCACATTGTAGTATTTCAGTTTCTCTTGTGTACATTTTTAAATATTTTTTATTCTTTATTTTTATTTGTTGTTTTTTAATCATTATGTGAGGGTTTTAATGCACTTACTCATGAGGTTTTATTTTTAATCGTTGTTTTTACTTTTTCCGTGGTTTTTAAACAAATATTTTACTGTTTTGTGCAATTACTCATACATGATGCTTTCCTATTATTTAGACCTAACGTGTGTGTGTGTGTGTGTGTGTGTGTGTGCGCGCGCGTGCGTGCGTGCGTGTGTGTGGTGCGTGCGTGCGTGTGTGCGTGTGTGCGTGTGTGTGTGTGTGTGTGTACGTCTTGGTGTATGTTTGCCTGTGCGTCTGTTTATTTTTTCTGTATATTTGCAGATGCGCGCGTGTGCGGTGTGTGTGTGTGTGTATATGTGTGTGTGTGTGTGTGTGTGTACGTTTTGTGTGTGTGCGTGTGTGTGTGGATCTGTGTGTACGTCCGTGCGTGTGTGTGTGTGGATGTGTGTCTGTGTCTGTGTGTATGTGTGTGATATGAATATTACGGTCATCTTTATAAAGACCAAGCACTGACTTTGCCTTCGCGTGTACATAATATTCAGCTTTAACGACCTTTTCTTTTCAACAACAACAACAACAAACTGTATTGGTCTAAGCTCCTGGTTTTTAAATGTCTATGATTGAATGACGTCATCCTTGTATTATTGATTGTTTTCAACTGAAATACTATAAATATGCTCAGTACTGCTGGGTAATAATTATTTGACCTGTCACAATGTGTTGTTGATAGATTTGTTACAGTTTATATTTTCTGATTATCATATTCATTGTGTTTAAGTTTTCCCTCTGATTAGTTGGTTATGTGTTTTGAAGAAAAGCTTGAACTTTTTTAGAGCGGCTATTTTACTCTGTATGACGATTGAAAGGTAGGCCTGTTACACACACATACACACTCGCACGCATACACTCACGCACGCACTCACGTACACACGCACGCACGCGTGCGCACGCATACACACACACGTCTGTTTCGAAAGTATGAATATGAAATACTGCTAGATTTTCTACAAGCTCTCATTATATTTAATTAATGACACGCCTTCGTTTTCTTGAAAATTTGTTTTTAAAAAACTGTGGTTTGAAATGGACATGCCAAACAAACAAAAAATACTACTGCATCTGTGTCAATTCTATTTGATGAAAACATTTCTTTCTTCTTTTTTTTTAAAAGAAGGATGTTGCTTATGACTTTTGTAAAGAAGCATTTATTTTTGCAAAAGAAAAGAAAAGATGATAATGATAAGAAGAATTAGTTACAGACAAAATACTGTGTCGGAAATTGTGTGTGTGTGGTTTTGTTTTGTTTTTTGTTGTTTTTTGGGTTTTTTTAACTAGATCAGTTGTAAATCGGATGCGCTGGGCCTGACTTGCCAGGCACTTAACGGCAGCGCAACGTATTTTCGCTCATATGACAGACAACAATAGTTGTTGTCTGAGGGTTTGGCAAGAAAAGAAGAAGTTACAAATTTGTCAAAATTCGCCTTCAAGCGAACACGTTATTTTGTGACTTCGTTTTTGACTGATAGTTTCTGTTCAAAGTTTTGTATGATTTGTTTTGTTTGTTTGTTTTAAAGAAGAGGGTTTGTCAGGGTTTGGGATGTTTTCGATTTTTTGTGTTTCCATTGGTTTTGGGTGATTTGTATTTCGGATCTTTTGTCTTGTTCCCATTTTGGTTTTTTTTCTTTGATTTTTTTTGTTCTATTTTTTGGTCAAGTCATTGTCATTTTTTGTGTATCTTATTTTGTTTGTGTGAATTTATGATAATTGTTACGTTGATTACTGTTTGTTTGATTCATTTTGCGTGAAATAACCATTACAATGAGTGTTTGCTGTTGAATTTTTGAAATGAGCAGATATGTGTACATCGACGTGGTGCACGTACCATCATGAGCAACCAGCCCCGAACAACACAACAAACCACACATATACACTACAACAACATACATACAACATACAACCACATACAACACAACAACACACACACACACTACACCACACACACACAACACACCACACACAACACACTACACACACACACCACAACCAACACACGACACACATACACAACACACACCACAACACACACCACATAACACAATACAACAACAACACAAACACACACACACACACACACACACCACAAAGCCTACATTCTTTGCGCACTGCAACTTTTAAAAAGTCCCAACTTTAAAAAACAACCCCCACGCTTCCACCTCACGCACACCCCATTCGCGTCCGAACAGCCCCCCCCCCCCCCCCCCCCCCCCCCCCCCCCCCACCCCCCAAAAACAAAAAAAAAAACCTACCAACAACAACCCCTCAAGTACTAAAGCTGCCATAAAAACAAGATTTCCACGTGCTAACCCCAGGTTTTCTTTGCCATCCACGGTGTGATCCACACAGTTTCTTTCCACGGGTTAGGCTACTACAGTTCGTATTGGACCAGCGTGTAATTTAACTTGTTAGCTCCTTTCTTCCTTCTTCAAACTGGCCTCACCACCACCACCACCACTGCGTGCGTGCGTGTGTGTCGTCTGCTAATACTTGTCCATTTTTCACGTTTCGGTGGTGAGGTGTGTATGTGTGCGTGTTCATTGTTGACTCTAGGAAGTATTAAATGTGAAGCCTTCTTCTTCGAACGCTCAGACAGCAACTATTGTTGTCTGTCATATGAGCGAAAATGCGTTGTGCTAGCTGCCGTTAAGCGCCTGACAAGTCAGGCCCAGCGTATCCGACTTGGGCGTGGGAGAGAATCGTTATGTTTGAAGTCTTTTCTGCCACGAAAAAGAAGAGGGAGGAGAATGGAACGACCGAGAAAGCAGATCATAGACAAAGAGGAAGGTGGTGACAGGAAGATAAAGGAGGGAAAACAAGGGAGAAACAAAAAGAGGAGGGGAAAGAAAGGAGGGAATTTCTTAGCACAGAAATTCTTTGCACGCTTCAGTGGTGATGATTTGTTGACACTGAGAAATATTTTAAGAAATTAATTTGAAAATGTGTGAAAACGGAACGGTTGCTTCAATGTTCCGGGGAGTATTTTGGAACAACTCTGGAAAATGGAGGACAGGGGTAAGTTCTTGATTTTACTTGACATTTTCCAGAAGTTTGATTAACATCACTGTGGTACATATTAAAATCACTTTGGTAATAATTATATCAACGTGACTTTTGGTACATATCGACTTTAAGAGATTGTGATGAGTTTGAATTAATATTATGGATAGCTGAGCGGAGAGAGTGATTTTCCTGTTGGCTTATTGCTTACCTTTCTGTTTTATCCAGAGCTCTCTCTCTCTCTCTCTCTCTCTCTCTCTCTCTCTCTCTCTCTCTCTCTCTCTCTCTCTCTCTCTCTCTCTCTCTCTCTCTCTCTCTCTCTCTCTCTCTGTTGTTGTGTGTGCGTGCGCGCGTGCGCCTGTGTGGTGGTGTATGTAGTGTGTGTATGTGGTGTATGTGCGTGTGTTTGTGTGTGCTGTGTGTGTGTGCCTCTGTGTGTGTACTGTTTGTGTGTGTGTGTGTGCGCGCGCGCCTATGGTGTGTGTGTGTATGTGTCTGGTGTGGTGCACTGTGGTTGTGTGTGTGTGCGCGTGAGCACGCGTCTATGGTGTGTGTCTGTTGTGTGTGTATGTGTGTGTGCTCTGTGGTGGGTGTGTGCGTGTTGTGTGTGTGCTCTGTGTGTGTGTGTGTGATAAATCATAGCTTGTTCCTGTCCATGTGTAGTCTCCATGATCGCAATAATCCTGAAGATTTCCAGCTGTTCCCACCTTCGCTGGTTGAAATCTTGGTCGTGTCTGTTGCATTAACTGTGGGGTGGTGTTTTCTTTTAATACGAGGAGTGGAGGAAGCTGGTTTCAACATCTTCAGTAGTGCCCCTGCGGTTTACTAGAGTACAGGATAGGTGGAGGTGGTGGGTGGGCTTGCTTTGAATTTAAAAAAATTATCAATCTCCCGTGGCTGTTGTTGCTCATGCATGGTGATTATGATAATATTGTAAACAGTGTTCACTTTATATCACCTTATAGTTGTTGTTTTTGTTTTCTTGAAAAGGGTGTGTGCATGCTCTGTGTGTGTGTGTGTGTGTGTGTGTGTGTTTTATTTTATTTTATTTTATTTTATTTATTTATTCTTTTATCACTTATGTGCTTTTTTTACATTCAGTCCCCGTGTGTATACGGTTTTGTAAATTTTGTCATCCGTACCCACCGGCACACAATGGCCTACTCTTACGAAAAGCGGAACAGGATTTAACGTGTGCGCAAGATGTTCTGCGTGCGTTCGCACACGGGACCTTGGCTTATAGTCTCACCCGAAGGACATGCTTTGTGTGAGTGTGTGTGTGTGTGTGTGTGTGTGTGTGTGTGTGTGTGTGTGTGTGTGTGTGTGTGTGTGTGTGTGCGCGCGCGCGCGCGTGTGTGTGTGTGTGTGTGTGCTTGCGTGCGTGCGCGCGCGCGCGCGCATGCATGTGCATGCACTGAATGTAATTCACGAAAATATGTGTAGCAGAGTCGAAACTGGAAGAAATTCTCCACGAATACGTGTCGTGCCATTACAGAAGGTTTGGACCCCCCCCCCCCCTCCACACACACACACACACCCCAAAGAACCAACAGAAAAACAAAGAGCAGAGCTTTCTTCACCTTCACATATCCCATATTCCCGTGGGGGCGCAGCATCACTGAAGATTTTGCAACCAGCTTCCTCCACTCCCGACGGCCCCTGGAGGAAGTTGGTTGCACACAAAAAAAAGAAAAAAAAGAAAAAAAAGAGCAGAGCGCTGGTCCTTAAAATAATAGAATGTAGTCTTCGCCTTTTTAGAGCAAACCCTATAGAAATCGGGTGGAAGTTGTGGTGGAGAGGAAGAAGCGAAAAGTAAAAAGTGGATTGGTTTGTTTCGTTATTATGTTTTGTTTGTTTGTTCATTTTGTTTTGTTTTGTTTTGTTCCTCGGCTAGAGCTCCGAGGTTTTCCAATGGTGAGATTTTGCGTATGCGGCTGTTTCCCCCTCCCCCGCCCCCCTCCCCTCCTAACCATTAAATTTTAGGTAGCCACATTCTGACTTCGGGGATGTTATCTAAACATGACACACCTGTGTACATGCTGGGTTTTTTGCGTTTTCTTTTTTTTATAAAAGATTTTGTCTTTCGTTCCTACCGACACGAAGCTTTTCGTAAGAGTAGGCCATTGTGTGCCGGTAGGAACAGATGACAGAATTTACAAAACCGCATACACACGGGGACCGGATGTAAAAAAAAGCACATAAGTGCTTGTTCCATTGTCATCGATATAAAAGAATAATAATAATAATAATAAGTGGCCTACTCTTTCGATAGGCGGAACGGGCTTTTAATGTGTGCGCAAGATGTTCTGCATACATTTGCACACAGGGCTTTCGGTTTACAGTATCATCCTGAAACACTTTGGTTGATTGGTTGGTTAGTTGAAGAAATAACTTGGGTGCGATTGATTGATTGATTAGTTGGTTGATTGACTGATTGATTGATTTATTGATTAGTTGATTGATTGATTGATTGATTGATTGGTTGGTTAGTTGATTGATTGATTGATTGATTGACTGATTGATTGGTTGATTGACTGATTGATTGATTGGTTGGTTGATTGATTGAAGACGTAATTTACATACGTTAATAGGCCGGTGTTCTGTTAACTGTACACTTTGGCTTACCCCCTGTCTACTCTCGTTGTAGGCAGGAACTTTTCACCTGGTCACAGGTTGGGTGACTTCGTTATTTTTCTTCTTGTTGTATTTTGAAGTAGCTAAACATGCTCTAGTGGGGACAGGACAGCTCAGTGGTCGGAGCATTCGCTTTCCCCCAGCTAATGTTAAGCAGCATCGAGCGTGGTCACTACCCATTGGAAGGGTGACCGTTTACGCGCCTTGGCTTCAGTACAGTTCCCCCAGTTCACCCAGCTGTACATGGGTACCTGCCCTCTTTAGGGTCAGGGAAGGTAATGCAGCGAGGGAGAGGAGATGGGCGCCGCCCTCAATATGCTGGCCCCTGGAAAAGCTGAGGTTTCTGATGCCTCGCTTCCCTACGACCACCATAGGTTATGGGACACCTTTACCTTTAACTTTAGAAATGCAGTGTCGAGTTGCGTTCACCGAGGTTTTGAGAAGTTATCCAGAAAGTTGTTGTTGCTGTCGTTGTTGTATTTTTTGTTGTTGTTGTTGTCGTTGCTGCTGCTGTTGTTGTTGTTGTTGTTGCTGCTGCTTCTGTTGTTGCTGTTGTTGTTGCTGCTGCTGTTGTTGTTGTTGTTGCTGCTGCTGTTGTTGTTGTTGCTGCTGTTGTTGTTGTTGTTGTTGTTGCTGCTGCTGTTGTTGTTGTTGCTGCTGCTGCTGTTGTTTCTATGGCTTCTGTTGTTGTTGTTGTTGCTGCTGCTGTTGTTGTTGCTGCTGCTGTTGTTGTTGTTGCTGCTGCTGTTGTTTCTATGGCTTCTGTTGTTGCTGCTGCTGCTGTTGTTGTTGCTGCTGCTGTTGTTGTTTTTATGGCTTCTGTTGTTGCTGCTGCTGTTGTTGTTGCTGCTGCTGTTGTTTCTATAGCTTCTGTTGTTGCTGCTGCTGTTGTTGTTGCTGCTGTCGTTCTTGTTGTTGCTGCTGCTGTCGTCGTTGTTGTTGTTGCTGTTGTTGTTGTTGCTGCTGTCATTGTTGCTGTTGTTGCTGCTGCTGTTGCTACTGCTGTTGTTGCTGCTGCTGCTGCTGTTGTTGTTTCTATGGCTTCTGTTGTTGTCGCTGTTGTTACGGTTGTTGTTGTTGTTATTGTTGTTGTGAGTGCCCCAGCTCAACATTCTCGAAGTCACGCAGAAGATTCAAGATTGAAGGCAACTTTATTATCTCATAAAAGAAAATCATATTATTGGAATAATTACAAAATATGCGCTCTTTCACTCATCCCATCTATGGCTCACTGTCAGACCGTTAAGTACACACTGGATGAGAAGTTGGTGTGTGCGTGTGTGACTGTTTTTCAAATATCTCACCATAATTGTAGGCAGCCATACTCCGACTTCAGATTATTTTTTTTCTCTTTTAAAGGAGAGTACAGGTTGCAGTGCTTAAGAGTTTGTCATGGCTGAAGACAATCTCAACACAACATTAATATTAAGGCATAACAACCTTTTAATGTAGGCGTTAGCATTTAGCTGACATAGATAATTGAGAAGCTTTTTTGACCAGACTACCGATGATGATGATAATAATAATATTATTATTATTGTTATAATAATTATTACTATTATAGCATTTTTCTAAGGTCAGTGTATTCCCTTAAATGTATAGGATTTTTGCGCGTGTCTCTTTGAAAAACGCCATCATATTGGAACGACGCTAAAAGGAAAATTCAGCGATAACGATGCATTGTGCCTTATGTTAATATATCTCTGCCCAATATATCATATATTACCCATCTCTCTCTCTTCTCTCTCTCTCTCTCTCTCTCTCTCTCTCTCTCTCCTTCTCTTTTCTGTTCAGCCCTTCTTTACACCCAGCAATGCCTACTATAATACATTATGGCTGTTGTTCTATTTCTCTGCACGTATAATTATCATATCTTCTCTCTCTCTCTCTCTCCTCTCTCCTCTCTCTCTCTCTCTCTCCCTCTCTCTTCTCTCTCTCTCTCTCTCTCCTCTCCCTCTCTCTTTCTGTTCAGCCCTTTTTTACACCCAGCAATGTCCTACTATAATAATACATTATGGCTGTTGTTCTATTTCTCTGCCCGTATAATATATATATATATATATCTGTTCCGTCTCTCTCTTCTTCTTTTCTCGACTGCTCAGCCCTTCTTTACACCCAGCAAATGGCCTATTATAATATATATTATGGCTTTTCTTTCTCGCTTCTGTAACTGGCAAGCTGTGGCGTGGAAGGAGCCAGATGGCGTGGAAGGATTTGTGGTACATGAATAATTGTAGTCCGCTTTCTTTCTTTTCGCTTTTTACCCTACCTTGCTTAGGCAGGGGGACGGGATAGCTCAGTGGTCGGAGCACTCGCTTTCCCCCAGCCAAGTTAAGCAGCGTCCAGCGTGGTTACCAGTTGGATGGGTGACCGTTTGCGCGCCTTGGCTTCAGTACAGTTCCCCCAGCTGTAAATGGGTACCTGCCCTCTTTAGGGTCAGGGAAGGTAAAGCAGCGAGGGAGAGGAGATGGGCGCCGCCCTCAATATGCTGGCCCCTAGAGAAGTGAGGTCTCTGACGCCTCGCTCCCCTACGACCTTATAGGTTATGGGACTCCTTTACCTTTACTTAGGCAGACTATTCCATCTGTTAACCTCGCCCCCCGCCCCCCCTTTTTTTTTTAATCTTCCAAGTTTTGTGTGGATTGTGTGAGTGAGTATGTGGCGTTTCTGAATAAGCGCTTGGATTTTTTTTGGGAGACCTTAACAGTGGCAAAACTCTCAAGAACGCTGCTGTTTTTGTGAACATTCTTACTTTAAATTTAAAAAAAAAAAGAAGAAAAATCTCACGTGACAGCTTTATGGTAGCCATTTGTTTGGTTTTGGGGGTTTGTTTTGTTTTGTTTGTTTGTTGTTGTTTTGGGTTTGTTTTTGTTGTTGTTGGTTTGTTTGGGTGTTTTTTTGGGGGGGAACTGTTTGGTTTTGTTGTTGTTTTTGTGTTGTTGTTGTTGTTATTGTGGTTTTTTTGGGGTGGCGAGAAACTGTTTGGTTTTGTTGTTATTATTTTGTTCCTCGGCTAGAGCTCCGAGGTTCACCAATGGTGAGATTTTGCGAATGCGGACGTTTTAACTCACCATGAAGGTAGCCGCATTCCGACTTCGGGGAATGGAAGCCATTCAAAGCGAACTTCCCTGCGCTATATGATAAAGACACACGTACTCCCAAATGGCATCAACTGCAGTCCTTCTCTTCTCTCCGTGTTCCCATAATGGATGGGGTGCCTAGTCTTCTCCCTGTGCTTAAAATTATATGCAGGAGGTTGTGCCTGCTGGCCTTGACCTTTCCGTCCTCGGAGCAGCTCGCGCTTCAAAAATGGATGACAAGTTGAAACGAAACACAAAGTGAAACTTCCTTTACCCCCGTGTGGCGATGCCGGGGTTCTGTCAGTATAAGTAGCATCCCTACTTTATGGAAAGTCGGTGCCAGGAATTCCCTCTTTTTTTAATATTTTTTATCTCCCTCTCTTTTGTTTATTCTTGCTCCTTTTTCTTCCTATGCCTTGTCTGATGTCTGCTTTCTGGGTCCATTTTCTTGCCTTTTATTTGAGAAAGTTTTATAAGACTTTTCAGGTGCTTTACGGTAGCGCAACGCATTTTCGCTCATATAACAAACAATAGTTGCTATCTGAACACTCGATGACGACGGGGAAAAAAAAGATAATTCTCTCCCATGCCGAATTAGGATGGATGGGCTAGGCCTGACTTGTCAGGCGCTTAACGGCAGCGCAACGCATTTTCGCTCATATGACAAACAACATTTGTTGCTGTCTGAGCGTTCGACCAAGAAGAAAGTTGGGTGGGTTTTTTATATGAAAATATCAACGTAAAAAACCCATGGCTGAGCTGCCCTTAAGAGATTTCCTTGTGGAGAAGCTGGGATCTAGGCAGAAGACTAAAGGAAAGATTTTCTCCATTCACTGTCACTGAATACATAAATCTACTATTTGAATCTGAGCTTCATTTCAAGAAGTGATAGGCAAGCCTTGGATACGGCCTTTGTTGTCAGCAGGGCTACAACGGCCTACTCTTCCGGAAAGCGGAACAGGTTTCAAGAAGTTCTGCATGCATTCGCCCACGGAACTTCGGTTTAAAGACTCATCCGAAGGACTTTTTTCAGGAGAGTGGAGTCGGCGCTGATGTTAACTCTCGGGGGGAAGAACGGGATTCGAACCCGGGTCACCAGATCGCGAGCGCAATGCGTAACGCTCTAAGCAACCAGACCATCCAAGACTTCTGACCCGACCTCAGAAAAAAACAACTAAAAACAGCAGCAGCAGCAGCAGCAGCAGCAGCAGCAGCAGCAGCAGCACCACCACCACCACCACCACCACCACCACCAACAACAACAACAACAACAACAACAACAACAACAACAAACACGATCTCAAAGGCAATATTGACCAGACGGGATTCGAACCCGGGTCAGCAGATCGCGAGCGTAATGGGTCACGAGCGACCATTCAGATGCAACAAAGGTTGCGTGTCTTGCAGTTCTAAAAATGCTGGGTAGCGTTGGGTTCAAAATCAAGCTCTGTTTTTGGGAAAAAAATGATTGCCAATTTTTGTTTTTTCTATATCTTTTTAGCAGTAAGGGTGGTGAACAGTTCATCTGACGGACATCTATCGAAGTTATTAAGTCTGAAGGTCTGTTTAATTATTTCTCTGTTTTGTTCTTCCGTCCATGACATTCGAAAATCGAAATCTAATTCTCTTTACACTAACTTTACCTTTCTGTCTGTCTGTCTGCCTGTCTGTCTGTCTGTCTGTCTGTCTGTCTGTCTGTCTCTCTCTCTCTCTCTCTCTCTCTCTCTCTCTCTCTCTCTCTCTCTCCTCTTGTTGTTGTTGTCTTCAATTTAACGTCTGTTCACTCTAAGTGATATTAGACGAATGTGTGTGTGTGTGTGTGTGTGTGTGTGTGTGTGTGTGTGTGTGTGTGTGTGTGTGTGTGTGTGTGTGTGTGTGTGTGTGTGTGAGAGAGAGAGAGAGAGAGAGAGAGAGAGAGAGAGAGAGAGAGAGAGAGAGAGAGAGAGAGAGAGAGAGAGAGAGAACTCGAATACTTTAATGAGGGTAAAAGGATAAGCCAGAGGCTTCTTTACACCAGGCCCTCATGGGGGAAAGAGTGAAACAAACATGAATAAATCAATGAACTAGTAAATAAGTTCAGGTGAGATAGTAATGAGGCAATGACAATGACAAATTCTTTTATTTCGAGGATAATGAATAAGCACTCATGTGCTTTTTTTTACATCCAGTCCCCGCCCGTAGGGATACATCTTAATAATAATAAATCCAATACTCATACTCTCACACAGTAGAAACAAAGGGGTGGAGGGGGGGGGGGGGAATCTTGAAAAAAAACAATTAAAAGACAACCCCGAAAACACCCCCCCCCCCCCACCACCACCACAAAAAACAACCAACCCACCACCACCCCATAAAAAAAACACACCAAAATACCCCCCCTCCCCTCCCCCAAAAAAGAAAAAAAGAAAAAAGAGTGTGTTAGTGAGTCTGTGCATGTGGGTGGCTGTGTGTGTGATGTGCGTTCGTGCATGTGTGTGTCTGTGTCTTTGTGAGTCTATGCGCGTGCATGCGTGTGTGTGTTTGAGTATGTGTGTGCGCGCGCGCACGTGTGTATGTATGTGTAGTGCATGCGTGGGCGTGCGTGCGTGCATGTGTGTGTTTGTGTGTGTATATGTGCGTGCATGCGTGCGTGTGTGTGTCTTTGTGTGCGTGCGTGTGTGTGCGTGCGCACGTATGTATGTGTGTGTAGTGTATGTGTGGGCGTGTGTGCATGTGTGTGTGTCTTTGTGTGTATATGCGCGTGCGTGCGTGTGTGTGTCTGTGTGCGTGCGTGCGTGTGTGTGTGTTTGCGCGCGCGCGCACGTATATGTGTGTGTGTTTTAGAGAGAGAGGCAGACACACAGACAGATACACACACACGCACACAGAAAACGGTGGAGATTTTATGGTCGCTTTTTGTTTTTTTTATAGATGGCGAGGGGGTGGGTGTCTTATGTTGGCGTTTTATTCTTTTCTTTGTTTTTTAGGCAAAGGGGACGGGGGAGGGGCGGGAGGGGAGGGGGAGTGTCTAATTAGTCTTTCTCCTCAAAACCCAATCAGCCGACACTTTGAAACCAACCCTCTAAGAGCTGAAAACGAAAGAAGAAAGAACACCCCCTTCCCCCCCCCCCCTCCCAAAATGGAGTTTTAAAATCTTTAGTAACCCTACACACGAACTAGCACACCCCCGCATCCCCCCCCCCCCCCTCCACCAAACCTGTTTTATTTTTGGCGATGTGAGTGGCGTAATGCGAGTTCTTGATCTGACAGAAAATGGTCAGGATACATAATAGCAGTGGGCGAGAAAGTATTAGCCCTTCAAAAGCAATTTGATGTCATTTTTATAATAATTAGTCTCAAAGTGGCATAATTATGATAGTGGGCGGAATATCCCATAAGAGCATCAGCTGTAAAGGACTTTGGCTGTAGTAATAAAATTAGGCATGAAATGTTCTCCTGTCTAAAGCTGTTTTTCATTAGGGTATCAAATTACTTCGCATTTTTCGCATGCTTCTTTGCATTTATCTTCTTCGCATTCTTGTTCTTC
>CM054158.1:36986649-36999149 GCA_028751875.1 Rapana venosa | reverse complement strand
GTTCTGCTCTTTGTAAAGAAAGGGAAATTTTTGCCAAATTACTGAAAAATTTTTTTTTAAAAAAAAAAAATTGACGGTTTAAAAGTGTACAAAAAGGCGGGACCCCGAACACACAAAAACCCATAGACAGCCCAAACCAGCCCCACAAAACAAAAGGCACACAGACACGGGGAAACACACAAAACACACAACACACAAAAAACGCGCGCGCCCACTTACAAAAAGAAGTACGCGCACGCAGGGCCGAAACCCATACACCCCTTTTCTTTACAAAAAAACCACGGGCGAAAGGCCACGCTCACACGCTCACAGACACATAAACACACAATGTAAAAGGGTCCTTCGGATGAAAAAAAATTAACCGCCCCCCCCGTTTTTCGAACGCATGCAGAACATTTTGGGCCAAAAACGTTAAACCCTTTTTCCCGCGGTTGGAAAGAGTAGGCCTTTGTGTGCCGGTGGGAACGGGATGCCCGGGATTTAAAAAAACCGCATCCCCCCCCAAAACAGGGGGACAAAAAGATGAAAAAAAAAAGCACATGAGTCTTTTCCTTTAAACCCTCAAATTTTAACGGGAAAAATAAAAAAAAAAAATAAGCAAGCCACAAAAACAAATGAAAGGCTTTCGAAACGCAGTACACACACACCCACACACACCACACACACACACACACACACACCCCCAAACCACCCCAAACCCCACCCCCCAAACCACCCCCAAACCACCCCCAAAACCAAACCCCCACCCCCTACCCCCAAACCAAACCCCCCCAACCCAACAACAAAAAACAGACACAAAAAAAAAACACCCCAAAACAAGTAAATAAAAATATAAAATTTAAAACAAAAAAACCAAAAAACACCCCATCCCTAAAAAGTGACCCAACGTTGTGTTGTGTGTGTGTGTGTGTGTGTGTGTGGTGTGTTTTGGTGTGTTGTGTGTGTGTTTTTGGTGTGTGTTTTGTGGGGGCGCGGCCCCCGGGCGGGCCCCCCATGGCGTTCATTTGTGGGGCCTAAACCCCTTTTTTAAAAATTTAAAGGGGAAAAAAGGAGTACCAAAAACTTTTCCCCCCCCCCCCCCCCCCCCCCCCCCCCCCCCCCCCCCCCCCCCCCCCCCCCCCCCCCCCCCCCCCCCCCCCCCCCCCCTCCCCCCCCCCCCCCCCCCCCCCCCCCCCCAAACCCCCCCCCCCCCCAAAAAAAACCCCCCCCCCCCCCCCCCCCCCCCCCCCCCCCCCTTACCCCCCCCCCCCCCCCCCCCCCCCCCCCCACCCCCCCCCCCCCCCCCCCCCTTAACCTCTCCCACCCCAAAAGACCCGATAAATTTAAACCCCCTTAACTTTTGGAATTAAAATCTTAAAACAAAAATTCAAAACAAAAAAACCCACATAAACTAAAAAAAAAAACGGGTAGCAAAAAAAACAACCCCACAAAATAGAAAAAAAAGGGCACCCAAAAAAACCACATAACAAAAAAAACCCCAGGGCCCCAAAAACCCCCCAAACTCAAACATGTTCAAAGCAAAAAATTGGCGGGTATCAGTTTGAGAGTTGGGTTTTTTTTTAAAAAAATTCGTTTTTTGACAAGTTTGCCCGATACTCGGTCCCACATCAGGGAAAAAAAGCCCTTTTGGGATGAGACTAAAAACCAAATTTAAAAACAGTAAAAAACTTTTACAATATGCAACAATGCAATATGAAAAACGTCCAAAACGGGTGCAATATAAAAACAGTAAAAATACAGTCAGTTCAACGGTACAGTACAAAAAAAAAATTTAGTACATTTAAAAATACAGTAATATAAAAAGGGTATTGGTTCAATCCGTTTGCGTAAAATACACCCCCAAATATGATACAGTAAAAATCCCGTACAGATAAAAATATGGCACAGTAAAAAAACGGTACGCAGGGTTAATGCTCAGTAGGGTTACAGTGCAAACAAAACCCTTTTAAATTTACAAAAAAAGGGATTTCCCGGATCCCCTGCGGTTCTATAGTTAAAAACGGGTGGGAGGGGTATTCGCCCTCTTTCGAATACCCTGGTCTTTCAGGGACACTTCCCTTTTTTTTGTTTTGGTTTGAAAAAAACCTTTTTTTCTTTTTTTCGTGTAGTCAGGCCCTTTTCCCCACCGATGATATGTTTTTCTTGCTATTTTTTTCCCCCTTGATTTTTCTTTTTCCCCGGTTTGGGCACGGTTCCCCGACCCTTTTCCCTCTTTTTCCCCTCCGTCATGGATTTCCCTGATTTTTTTTGTTGACGGGCCCTTTATATTGTTTGCTTTTCTTTTTTTTTCTTTTTTTCCCTTTTTCTTAAAAACCTCTACGCTTTTTTCGCATAGTTGTGGAAATGTTGGGTTGTGCCCCAAGGGTTTTTTTTTAAACTGGTGGGGGCGTTTCCCCAAGAAGTGTTTCTTTTTTCAGTCATGCTGTTTTGGAAAACTTTTTCGTCAGGGGAATTATTCTGAGTCTACCCCAAATGAGGGCTGAAATTTTCCCCACCTTTCCTTTTGCTTAAAAAATTCAATTTAACCTCGGGGTTTCCCTTTCCGTTCTCGAGGTCAAATTTGATCCTGATGTTTTTTTCCGCTTGGGGATTTTTTTTTAGACGTAGTGGGAAAGTTCATCATTCAAAATCATGATCCCCCCTTTTGTCTGCTCCGGAAAAACTTCGTGCCCCGTGCGATTTTTTAAAGCTAGACTAAAAACCGTCTTTTTCACCAAAATGAGTAATCTATTTGGTTGTGGTGCCCCCTTTTGGGGGCTATGCCATGCCCCTTTTTCCCGGGGTTTTTCCCCTTGTGGGGGGCCCAAGTGTTTTCCCACAACGGGAGGTGGTTGTTATTTTGGAAAACCCTCCAGGAGCCCTCAACCCTCTTTCTTTTTGTTTTGGTTATTACAAGGGTTGGCCCAAAAAACTCCCCCCCGTTTTTTCCCAAAATGCACCCTTCCCCAACCTGGCTTTCCCAGTCCCCTTTGGGCAAAAAACGGGGGAAGTTTTTTTCTTGGGTGTTTGATTCAAAACCCCTCTTTTTGTGGCCCATAAAATTTTTTAAAAAGGCTTAAATTGGGGCAGTTGATGTGGGGGCGTATCCCTGAAACTATAGGTTTTTTTAAAAGGGGTTGCTCTCAGGGGGAAAGGGTAAAAAAAAGTCTGCTGGACACAGGCTGACAGCTCATGCCGGGGGGTTCACGGGTGTCTTTGGGGACGAAAAAACCCCCCACGCCGTTTTTCCCATTTTTTTATCCTTTTTTCCACTGTATATAATTTGTGGTTTCCGGGGTCTTTGTTTCTCCCATTTTTTTTTCCACCTAAACTTCGCAGAGCCAAGGAGGGGTCCCATTGATTTTGGGACATTCATGTGCATTTCTTCCATTTTGGGCCTGAGCTCTTAGTGTCCGTACTTCCCAAAGTGCCAATGAGGGTGTTGTTTCGGGCCCAACAAAATTTTGTTTGCTTTTTAAATATCGTAGCATACTTTGGGCATTTTGGTCCGGGAATGACCCAACAAAAGGGCGGGGTTTCCTTTGGGAAACCCCCGGGGGCGACGACCAAAAGGGGGAATGGAGATTCGGGCTGTCTTTGTCATTGGGTTTCTTGGGAAAATAAAAACCTGGCGGACCCCAACCCTTTTCCCCCCAGGTCGGATTTTTTGGTTGGGTTTACTCCCCCCCATGTGGCAGGGGTACGGGTTTAACAGGGTTTAACCAGTAGCGAGGGGTCCTGCCTGCCCTGAATTTTTTTTAAAGACCCCGAACAGCCAAGGACAAGGGGAAACAGAAAGGCTTTTTTTGGGAAAAGTGGCCCCCCCCCAAACGCTAAAAAAGGGGAAAGTCACGGGGGCGAAAAACTTTCCCCAGTGAGTTGGCCCCAAGCTGGAGGGAAAAGCCATGATCAGCGCCCTCTAAGAATTTTAAACCCAAGATCTGGCAAAAGGGGAAAGGGGGGCCCAACCCCATGGACGCAGTATAACCCAACACCCTCCCCAAAAAAGGGAAAACTACAAAAATTTCCCAAAAATTTAACCGGGCAATCACCCTAAAAGCCACCCAAGAAAGGGGTTCATGTTTGCAGTTAAATTTTGAATAAAACTAAACCCAAAAGCAGAGCCCATCATTGCTAAGGAACAAGCAGGTTTCAGAGCAGGGCGCAGACAAACAAAAACAGATTTTCAACCCAAAAACTATGTGAGCGATACCTTAAAACATAACAAAAAACCTTTTCCCCCGTATTTTACCTTTTTAAAAAGGGCATTTAAACGGGGGTGGGGATGCGTTTGGGGAAAACCATAAAATTTGTCAGATCAATCCCAAAACCTGATCAGAGTCATCAAACAGTTTAAAAACACGAGGCCACCAGTGCGGTTTTACTCCCAAAAAACAACATTGGAGAATGGTTTCGAAAACAGTTGGGTAAGGCAGGGTGTCTACTCTACCCACTTTTTTTTAAACCCATCTTCCTGAGGAATAGGGTTTGAGGCACTGGAACCCCATGAAGGATCAGTCAGCATCGGTGGCAGAAGGGTCACAAACCCCCCGTTCCCGCAGATAAAACATTGATGGAATAGCAGGTCAAAAAAAAAGAGCTTGCCACCTTTAACAAAAACCCCTTGGAAAGGCCTCCAAAAAAAGGCCATGGAAATCAGTGCGAGAAGCCCAAAAACTGAGACAAAAAACCCCCCAAAAACGCATTAGAAAAGTTTATCAGGGTTTAAAAGCCAGAAGCTGGAAACAGTTAAAAAGCTTAAAGCCCGGGGGCCCCAATTTTTTAATCAGCCCAGGGTTCCAAGGCCAAAGTAGTAGGGAGGTGAAACAGACAAAAACCCAGCTTTGCCCAAAACAAAAACCCCATTGGAGAGATAAGAATACCCCCATTTAAATCCCCAAAAACAGGACTAATTGCCCTCCCTTGTCAAAAACCATTTTTTTCTTATGCCTAAAAAAAACGGGAAACCCTGACTCAGTTTTTGGAGAGAAAAGTACGGGAGTGGAAAAAAGGATCTTTCGGAGACCCCCTTGGCATTCCTCAAAAACCACAAAAGAAAACAAAAGCGTGCTTTAACAGAATCCAGAAAAACCAATTGGCCCTTTTGAAAAACCTTCTAAAAAATTGTAAAAAAAAGCTTTAAATTAATTTGGTTTAGGGGAATGTCACAAGACCCCAAAAAGGGAAATTACAAAAAAACAGTTTTGCAAAAGGGGGCCCAAAGGGGGAAAGGAAAAAGAGGGCAGCCCAAAGGAAGAGCTGGGAGGATAACATCAGTAAAAGGAAGGCCTAAAAACTCAAAAAAACCCCTTAAAAAGGCAGAACAGAGAGAGGAAGGAAAGGGAATGGTTGCTGATTTCTTTGGGGGGGCCCCCAGGGTCGTCAGACAAACGGACAGATAGATGGATAGATAAAATAGATAGTTTGGGATAGAAAAAACAATACGTTTAAATAGTACAAAAAAGAAACAAATTAAGCAAAATACATTTACAATACAATACGATTTTTAATTAAGTGCGTAAGTAAAAAATTTCGTTAGGCACAATAAAAGCCCCAATACAATACGATCCCAGTACATAGGTACATTTCCCAAAAACAATACAGTACAAACAAACATAGTACAGTGCACTACAATACATTTACAATTCAATAAAAAAAACCAAAAAATTCCAACACATTACAAAAACCCGAAAAGATTCAGTACACCCAATACAAAAAACAAACGAAAGCACAGGTTTTGTTTCTGTACGTCCAGAAACTACTCAAAAAAAAAAACCCAAAAAATTTTTTCCCCATCCCTGACAGCTTTTTGTGAATGAGCAAAATGCTGTTTGTTGCTGCGCTGTTTGCTGGTTGTTTGGTGCTTTTAAACTAATGCTGCGGGTTGCTGAGCGCTGCTGTTTGCTTCCCTGTTATGCGGTGCTCCCTTGCTGCTGCGCTGTTGCTGCTGCGCGCTTTTGGCTGGTGCTTTTAATGCTGCGCTGCTGCTGTGTTGTGCTTCCTGCTGCCTTCTGCTGCTGTGCTGCGGGCTGTTGCTGCTGTTTTCTGCGGGCTGTTGCGCTGTTTTTGCGCTGTTTTTCCTGCTGCCCCCTCCTGTCCTTTTGGGGCAGTAACCGTGTTTTCGGCTCCCTTGTCACCCCTGTACCCCGAAAAATAAATTTGGGAAGAATGAAATGAATGAATGAATGAATAAAATAAATGAATGAATAAATTTGGGGAAATGAATGAGTGAATTTTCTCTTTATCCCCCGGGCCCCCTTCATAACGGGGGAAAAACCCGGGGAAAAGATTTGATTCCCGATTTAATTTTTTTCCTTTTTTTAAGTCATTTTTGTAAAAAGGTTCAAAATTTTTTTTTTCAATAACTTTCACTTTTGTTTAAGGTTGGGAAATTTCTCTTTATAACGTCACTTTTGTAAAAGGGTTGCTTTTAAATTTCCATATAACTTTTTTTGTAAAAAGGGTTTGGGCGACATTTTTTTCCATAAAACGTTACTTTTGAAAGGTTTGCGAAAATTTTCCCAAAAATAAAACGTAAATTTTTGTAAAAGGGTTTTTCCGTTACATTTTAATTAAACGTTATTTTTTGTATAAGGTTGCGTAAATTTCTATTTTTATGGAGGGGCAAATTCACAGTTTTTAACCCCTTCTTGGGGAAAAACCTTTTAAACGCTGGGGGCAACACCAAAGTGATGGGCGAAAAGATCATAGCTTTCCCCCCTCAGGGAAATTTTCCATTTACAAGCTTAGTCTTAGTGATCGACAATGCTCTCTGACTAGGGGGGGCTTCACTTGCACAGTCCTTAGTGTGCACCCCGGGGGGCCCGGGTTTGGGCCCTTTTGGGAGAACTTCTCCAACGCTAAATTTTCCTTTCCCCCATTTGGCCGAGGGGAGTGGGGATTACGTGGGAAAGGCATCTCCACTATAATCAAATTTTCCCCTGCCCCAATTTCTAAAACAGCAGCTTTTTTTTTTCTTCTTCTGGTTTTGGGTATTTTGTAATATTTTTTTAAAAAAAAAGAAAAAAAAACTTTTTTAAAAAAAAAAACCAAAAAAAAAACCAGCAGCTGCCCCCTCGGTTTTTTTGGAGGTCTCGTGAAACGACGGACAAACATACAGGGGTACTGTTGCTGTAGCGGGTGGTATCAAGCGCTTTTGATTTGGTTTTTGGAAAAGATTAGGGGTTATAAAAAAATTTCCATTTTATTCTTCTTCTTCTTTTTTTATTATTAAAAAGGGCCTAATGTGATTTTTTGTAGATTTTGTAAAAATTTAACAAAAAACCCCGCACACACACCCCGAAAACCCCGCCCCACCACACACCCCGCACACACACCCACCCCACACACCCCCCCCAACCCACCCTAAAAACCCCCCCTCATCCCCACCCTCACCCATTTTTAAAAAATCCCCCCAATTTAAATTTTTGTTTCCCGGAAAAAAAAAAAGGACAAAAACCCAGCCCTCTGATGAAGCAGCGGGAGGGAAAGGACGGGGCAGAAAAAAAAATGGGGGGAAACAGGGGCCCAGCAGGTGGGGCTGAAACCAGGCCCAAGTTTGTTGGGAGTCCCTTCTCCCGACACACCGAAACCAACCCAACTGCCACAGACCCTGCCATTGGCGTGAAACTGCGCTGGACTGAAACTGAAAGGGGGCGTGCACTGCCCCTGTATTTGCACTGCATTGGGGCCCTGAGCAACGTTGCAAAAGGGCCCATTGGTTCGCAGTTCCCCTCCTTTTCCCCCTTTTTTTTTAAAAAACCAGTAGTGGGGATGTTTTTTTTTTTTTCCTTGTTTGGGTTTGTCTTTTTTGGTTTTGGGGTTTTTTTTTTGTATCTTTGTGCCCCCCCTCCCCTTCTTTTTTTTTTTGTTTAGGGGTTTGGGATTATTTTTTTTTAGGAAACTTTTTTTTTGGAAAATTGCTAATTTTTTTTTTGCCTTTGCCCCTTTTTTTTTTTTGGTTTTTTTTTAAATCGTTTTGTCGTTAGGAATCTCTTTTTTTTTTGGAAAAAAAATTTTGGGGCCTTTTTTTTTTTTTTTTTTTTGGTTTTTTTGCCTTTTTTGGGTTTTTTTTGCCTTTGCCCTTTTTTTTTGTCTTTTTTTTTTTCGTCTGATTTTTTCGCAAAGGAAACTCTTTTTTTTGGGATGTTGATTGCCAAATTTTTTTTTTTTTGCCTTTTTTTGGTTTTTGCCTTTGCCCTTTTTGTTTTTTTTTTTTCGTTTTTTTGTCAGCGCAAGTGGGAAATTTGAGGCAGAAACCCCTGTGTGGATAGAAAATACTCCCCAATTTTTCCCTCCATCAGGTGTTGTATGAGTGGATCGGGTCATGTTAGGGCTTTTTTTTAATATTGAGAAATTTGGGGCGTACCCCTTTTAGAAAGGGTTTTAAACGTAAGAACGCTCATCAAAAAAACACACCATCAAACCCCAGATATGATTAAAAAAAAATTCTTTCCGTTAAAAAGTAAAAAAAACAGCAACACATGAAAAAAAAACCCAGCCCAGGTTTTTATATTTTTAAAAAAAAAAAGAAAAAAGACACTGAAGTTTTTTTTTCAGTCGGCGAAATTTGAAAGGTTTTTTGGTTTTCCCCAAAAACCCCCAAGGATCAGGGGTTAAAAAAGGTATGTGGGTTTCAATATTCTTTTCTGGGGAAAATTTTTGAACAGATTTTAGATGGATGATAAAAAGGGTTTTTTTGGCCCATAGTTTTTTGAAAAAATTTTTTTTTGGGAAAACAAAAAAGGGTCTTTCTGCCGAAACCGAAAAAATTTGCGATGGTCGATAGTTTCTAAAGTAGGGAAAAAAGAGAGAAAGGGGGGGAGGGCAGATATCCATAAAAAAGGAAAAAAAGTTTAAAAAACCCCCAATTTAGGAAAAAAGGGTTTTTCCAATTTTGACTGCCTCCAAGTGAAGGGGACAAAAAAAAAGAAAAGAGATTTTTCCCTTGGTTTTCCTAAAAAAAAAAAGGGCGGGTTGAAAAGGGCACGGGTTTTATTGACCCCCAAAAAAATTTACGAGACACAAACCCCCCAAAAACCCAGCAAGGAGGGAGTGAAAAACCCAACCCAAAGGCGTTTTCCAAAAACAAAAAAAAGGGCCCGAGTGAATGGAAAATTTCCCATGAAAAATCTGCGAACCCTTTCCAGCGTTTTTTTTTCCTTTTTTTGCAAAAAGCGAGATGTGTCTAAAAGGATTGTGCGGGGAACATTTCTCCCAAGGGTAATGACATTTTAAGATTGGGAAAACAGTTTGGGAAACCTTCCGCCCTTTAAAGGGGATCGCCCAAAACGAATGGGGGTTTGTGGTGTGGGGGGAAAACTAAATTGAGGGGGCTTTTGGGAAAAAGCGGGGCCAGGAACGCCCAAGGGAAGGGATGAGGCAAAAAAAAAAAAAAAAGATTGTGCTTTGATTTTTAAAAAGAAAATTTCGGCTCCGCACCCCCCCCCCCCCCCCCCCAATTTTTCTGTGATAATAGGAAAGGAAAAAAAAATTTAACCTTCAACAAAAGGTTTGTTCAACGCATCCAAGTTTGGGGGCAGAACTGATACAAAGGCGGGTTTTCTAAAAATAAAATTTGAGTTTCCCCCCCCCAAAAAAATTTCACTTGGGAAAAAAATTACGTTTTTCCATGGCTACCCTTCGCTGTGGCCCTTTTTTCTTTTTCCCAGCAAAAAAAAACCCCAGCCAGCAACTTTGTTGTTTCATATGAGCAAAACATGCTTGCGCTCCCTTTTTAAGCCCCTCCCAAGTCTGGTCTAGCAAATCCAAACCTGCTCGGCCCCTTGGGGGTGACCAAAATTTTTTTGGTTTTCTCCCCCTCAAAACAAAAACCCGTGGGTTTCTCACAGGGATTTGGGTTTAATTTAAATAAAGGGAAGGGGGGGAAAATTTTTTTTTTGCAAAAAAAAAAAAATTTTGGGGGTTTCCCTCCCATGTTTTTTTTTAAAAGGTTTTTTGGGGGAAACCCACAAACCCCGGGTTTTTTTTTTGGTTTTTTTTTTCCCCCCCCATTTCCTTTATCCCGCCCCCCCAAAAACTTCCCTAAAGAAAAAACCCACCCCCTTGAAAAAAAGCAAACACCCCCCCCCCAAAACAACCCCCTTTTAAGGTGGGTTTAAGGGAAAAAAATCCGGCCAGTTTTTCCCCCTTTTTTTGGCCCCCCTTAATTTAAATTTCCCCAAAAAAGCTTTTTTGCCTTTTTGGGGGTTTTTTTTTTGGGGGGGGGGCGGGTTTTGGGCCCCTTTTTTCCTTTTCGGGGGGGGTTTCCGAAAATGAAAAAAGTTCTTTTAAAAAAGGTGCAAAGGGGGGGTAAAAAAAAAAATCCCTTTTTCTTGAAATTTTTTTCCCTTTCCGGGGGCCTTGGGGAAAAATTTTCCCCCCCCTTTTCCCCATTTTTTTTTTTTCGGGTTCCCCCCCCCCTTCCCCTTTTGGTTTTTTCCTTTTTTCCCTTCCGGCCCTCCCCCCCTTTTCTTCCAAAAACCCCCCCCCCGAAAATTCCCCTTCCCCTTTTTTGTTTTATTTAAACTTTCAAAAAAACTTAAATTTGGGGGTTTAATTTTAAAAAAAAAGGAAGAAATTTTAAAAATCTTTTTTTTTGAAAAAGTTTAAAAAACCCCCAGGGAAACCATTTAAAAAGGGGCCTTTTCCCCCTAAAAAAAAAAGACTTGGAAAGAAAAAGTCCGGGGGGGGTTTTTTTTTCCTTTTTGCTTTCCAAATTTTTTTTGCCAAAAAAAGGTTGTAAAGGGGAAAAAAAAGTTTAACACCCCCGGGTTTTTTTTGGAGCCCGGTTTTTTTACCCCATTTTTTTTGATTTTTATTTTTGGCCCTCGAAAATTTCCCCTAATTTTCCTTTTCGTTCTTTCCCCAAAGGCTTTCCCCCAATAACCCCCATTTCCGGGGGTTTTAAAAAAAAAAATTGTCTGTTTTCCACCCCATTTTTCCCCCGGGCATTTTTGTTTTTTGGTTCTTTTCCCCTTGGGGGAAGGTTTTTTTTAAAAAAAAAAAAATGGGAAGTTTTTTTTTAAAAAAATGAATTTTGTTTGGTGTTTTTTGGTAAGTTTTTAAATTTTTTTGTTTTTTTGGTTTTTTAAATTTTTAAAAAAAATAAAAGGGGAAAAAAAAAAAAAAAAAAAAATTTTTTGCGCCCAAAAAAATTGGGTAAAAAAAAACCCTTTGGGGGGGAGGGGGGGGGGGGGGGGGGGGGGGGGGGGGGGGGGGTTTGGGGGGGGGGGGGGTAGGGGGGGGGGGGGGGGGGGGGGGGGGTGGGGGGGGTGGGGGGGGGGGGGGGGGGGGGGAAATTTAAACTTTCGCGGAAACACAAAAAATTTTAATGTAAAAAAGACACCACCCCCCAAAAAAAATACAAAAAAAAAACCCCCCCAAAACCCCCCCAAACAAAACCCACCCCCAACCCCCCCAAAAAAAAAGAGTGGCCTTTGGGGGGGGGGGGGGGGGGGGCCGGGGGAAAAGGGAAAAAAAAAAACCCCTTCACTGGTTAAAAAGCTTTCTTTCCTTTTCGAAAAGAAAATTTAAAAAAAATAAAAAACAAAAAACTGACCTACTCCCGGCCAAAAAAAAAACCAACAAAACCCACAAAAACCCCCGCACCCTGAGAAAGGGTGAAAACTTTTTTTTGTAAAAAATTTCTTGTGAAAAACGGAAACATCCCAACAATACATGGGGCACTCTCGAAAACCCAAGGGTAAAATTTGAAAAATACACACACAAAAACCAAAAAAAAAACCCAACAAAAAACCCCCCCCACTCGCAAACATTCGCACTTTGGTACACCCCTTTTTTTTTTAACAAAAAGGAATACAAAAAACCTTTTCATAAAAAAACAAATTTCAAAAAAGCAAAATCGTTTTCGAATGGGGGAGAGTAAAAATTAATAGTTTATATTCTTTGGGCAAAAAAAAACCCCCGGATTTATTTTTCCTTTAACAAAATTTCCAATAAATTCACCCCAAGATTCTTTTCCCAACAAAAATTATGAAACAAATTTTCCCCACCCGGGTACCCCCATCTTTCCTCTTTTCTTTTCCAAAAAGGGAAAGATATTTTTTGGTGAAAAAAACCAAGGGGAAATTTTTACACCAAAAAAAAGGAATGTTTTTCAAGTTTAACCCCACAAAAAAGGAGGAAAAGGTTTTTTATTAAAAAAAAATCCAAAAGAAAAAAGGAAAAAAAAGGGAAAGTTTTTAAAAAAAGATGTTTAATAATTTTTGGCCTTTACAATTTCTATAAAACCCCCCTAAAAATATTAACCACAAAAAAAAAACCCCCCCCAAAAACCCCCCAAAAAGTTTGCATCCGGGAAAAATCGAGCCATTTTTTTTCCCAAAAAATATTTAAAGGGTTTTCCTTTTCCCTTTTTTTTTTTACACGTTTTTTGTTTTTATTTTTTGTTATTTGTCTGCTATTTTAAGTTTTTCCCCGGTCTACCTTTTTTTCCCAAATAAGAGATAAAAGTCAAAAACCCGTCAAAGGTTTTTTTCGAGTCTCCTCAAAGGTGGGCA
>CM054158.1:36976649-36981649 GCA_028751875.1 Rapana venosa | reverse complement strand
TTCTCGACTGGTAAATCCCTATTCCCCCCTTTTAATTTTAAACCCGTCACACATAATCAGCAATTCCGGGGATCTATTTAGAAAAGGCCCCGAGGCCCTTGTAACCCCTGGAAAAGGGAGGGAGGAGGGGGGAGGAGGCAAGTTTCAGCATGTTTGTGATGGGTTTTTTGTCATTCATTGCTGAAAAACTTTCACTGGGTGATGGAAAAAATACTTTCCCCCCACAGAAAAACGGGGTTTTTTTAAAACGACAGGATTTTGCTGCCTTTTTAAGCTAATTTTTTGGGAAACTTTTTCCCCCGTTTTCCTTTATTTTAAAAAAAAAAACCCTCCAACTTTAATCTATTTTCCCCCAAATTTGGGAAAAAGGTGGGGGGGGGTGGGGGGGGGGGATGGGTTTTTTAAAAAGGTTTTAAGTTTGGGGGGAAAAAAAAAATTGGGTTTAAAACAGACAAAAAGGGTCATTTTTATTGCAATGCTTGCAGCCCCTTTTTAAAACCTACCCACCCTTGGGGGCCCAGCCCAGTTGCCACAAAAAACGATAATTTTTTTAACGCTCAAAAAAAGTTGCGTCCGATAGATGAAAAATTTTTGATGCCCAAAAAAGCAGTCCTCCCCCCACATGCAAAAGAACCCCATAAAACCCTGACTTGCCATTAAATTTAAAAAAAAAATCTTGAAAAAAAGTCGGTTTTTCTTGATGAATTTATGATTCCCAAAATCAGCCCCAACTTCCCAAAATTTCCCCCCAATTTTTTCCCAAAATTAAAAAGGGAGAAGCCGGGAAAAAATCAAAAAATCCAAAAAAAAAAAACCAAAAAAAAAAAATAAAAAAAAAATCCAAAAAGGGCAAATTTTCGCAATGTATTTTACAATTCAATTTAAAACAGAAAAAGGGGCTCTTTTTCCTTTTTTCGCTTTAAAAAAACCTTCCGATGTTTTTGGGGGGAAAATAAAAAGGAAAATCCTTTCCCCCCGCCCCCCCCCCCTCCGTGGCTGTACAGCTTTTTTTTGTAGGGTTTTCCCCTCAGCCTCACCCCATCTTCCCCAAATTTGCTGTATAGCGGTATTTTTTGAAGAATGTTTTCCGCCATCTGGTTTTTTTTACCCCCAGGGAATAGGGGGGAAGGGGCGTTTTTCAAATTTTGTGGGCGTAATGTGGTGATGTTTGCCTGGTGTCCAGTGCGGGGGTTTGAATGATGAACCCGATATTCTTTTTAAGAAGGGGGCAAATCGTTCTTCTTACCTTTGGTTTGGGCCCAAATTTATTTTACGATTGCGTTTCAAAAATCTTAAAAGATACAACACAGATCCACTTTTGGGTTAAAAAAAACCCCTTTTTTTCTCAGCACGTAAGACCCTCTTTTTTTATACAATCACAATGATATTTTGGGGTCGGCAACTAGGATCAGGGTTACGTTATAACATGTAACTGCCGATAAAAATCTTTTGTCCGGGAAAACTGTTTTTAGCTGAAAAGTTAACAAGGACAAACCCGACCTCATGTTTGTGACAGCAACAACCAAAAACGGAAAAAAAGAGATTTTTTACTTAAAAACCCCACACAACATACCTATATATCGAACTCTCATAAAATCGGAAATGGGGCTTTCCCAAATTTTTCTTGGGCAAAATGGTTCCCAAATTTCCAAAATTCCCACCGTAAGTGAATTCCCGGGGGGGCCCAAGGGCCCTGGAACGAAAAAAATCAACTTGGGAAACGACAGTATTTGACATAAGTCGCAATTTTTTTTTCATGAGGCCCGGCTAATGAATTTTCAGCCATCTTACAATATTATTATCCTTTCTTTCCACTTTGGGGGTCTTTTCCTTTTTTTTGCCCTTATCTTTGCGTTTATTTTCTCTCAAACCCTTAAGGTTTTGTACGTATAATCAAAAAAAAGCAACAGGATTTGGGAAAAAGAAAAAGGTAACATCACCGAACAAAAAGGGCGGCCCCTTTGGGGAGTTAAAATAGTCCTAAAACTTTTATGAATTCCGGGTTTTTTTTGGCCCTTTTAAATCTGTGGGATGCTTTTTTGATGAGACCAATTTAAACCTAAACCCGTAAAGCAAAAAGCACGCAAACACCCAACCAACCCCCACGCTTAGAACCCCCTTTCCCCCTTCCCCAAAAAAGTTGGGTACCTAAAAACCCCCTGGAAAAAGGGTTCCAAACGTAATTTTGGGGTAGGGGGGAAACGAGGCATCAGAGGGCCTCAAAATTTTTCAAGGGGCCAGCATTTGAGGGGGGGGGCGCCCCATCTCCTCTCCCCCTCCTGCTTTTCCCTTTCCTGGGCCCCCAAAAAAAAGGGGGAGGGGACCCATTTTCGGTGGGTGAAATTTGGGGGGCCACGAAGCCAAGGGGCGCCAAAAAAGGCCACCAAACCAAAATCACGCTTTGATGCTGCTTAAACCCTTTGGTGGGGGGGAGGAGTGCTCCGACCACGACCCCCTTCCCCTCCCCTTGCACCCACCCCACAAGGTGGAAAAGGACCCGACTTTCCCCCAAGTTTTTGCCCCTTTCCCAACGACGCCCCAAAAAAAATAACTTAGCTCAATCCCTAACGACCTGCATTTAAGTTTTAAGGCCAAAAATGTTTTGGGCGTCCTTCCCCCGTTACATTTATTTCCCCCCTTTTGGCTTTTTTTTGGGGTTAACAGGTATGCGTCAGTTTTTAATTGGGGGGGGGGGGGGGGGGGGGGGGGGGTATAAAAAGGGCTGACAGAGAGAATAAAAAAGCAAGAAATTTTCGGGTGAAAAGGGAAATAAAAATATTTTACGACCTACCGGCTATTTCTCTATTTTATCCATCACATGGGAAACATCCCTGGGGGGGATTTTTCCGTTTTGGTGTAAAGGGGGCAATGGCAGGTGGTTTTCGGTTAAGGGCCCTTTTTTTCGGAAGGTTCCCGAAAAACCAAAATTTAAATCTAGGGGAAACCCTTGGTGGGTTATGGGGAGGGGTTTTCCCATTCCCCCAATCACCTTATAGGGAAAACCCTTTGGGGAAACCCCAAATCGTTTGGAATCCCTTTCCCCCTTTTCCCCCTTTTAGCATAATTTCCTTTTGCCAAATTAAAAACCCTTGAAGAACTACTGGGAAAACTTTTGGGAACCAGCAAAATCTAGGGCTTGGGAAAATCAAATAGGCGTGTTTTTAAAGGGCCTGTTGTTCCCTGTGGGTTTTTTTTTTTTTTCCCCGCTACGTTGCCGAGAAAAACGGAAAATAACCCCGCAGTACCCCAGGGGGGTTTTCCCGCAAAATCCAAATTTTGCAGCTTTAAGCAAAAAACCCGCGGGGGAAACTGCAGAGAATTTTCGTTTCCGAAAACCCCCCGGTTGGGTACTATTAAAACAGTTGATTGTGGTAAAACTTGGCCCGTGGTTAAAAAACTTCTTTTATTTTACTTTTATATTTACGGATATCCGGGTTCGAAAACATAGACCTATCCCACTCCCAATTTTTTTTTTTTTTGAAGATTTGATTGACACTTCCTTTTTATGACCAAACTGGTTGCTGTTTTTGGCCCCCAAAAAAAAATTTCCCTTAAAGGGTTTGGGGTTTAAAAACAGGGGGAGAGAAGAAATGGGAAAAAGGACAGGGTTATTTCTTTCGTATCAATTTTTTTCTCGGAAAAATTTTAGTCGAACTTCAATTTAGGGCCCTTTTTTTAAAAAATTAATTTTAAACATTTTTTACAATGGGAAAAAAAACATTTTCATTTTTTTTTAAAAAAACAGAGCATCCCAAAAAATCTTTGGGCTCTCCATGGGACGGGCCCCCCTTTGGCCCTTTCATTTTTTTGACAACCCCCCAAATTTAATAAATTTGGGTATTGGGCACAATTATAAACCCGAACCCAATACACCCCGCATACTTTTTAATTTGGGGGAAAAAAACCCCCAAAGCTATCACTTTGGGAAACGGTTCCCGGGAAAAACCCAAATCTCAAAATAAAACCCCTTAACCAATTTACAAAAAAATACAAATTTTAAAATTTTTTTAGATAGTTTTCGACAAAGTTTTCTATAACCCCCTTTTTTTTTCCTTGAAACCCGGGCCTTTTCAAAAGGATTTTTGGGTTTATATGATGGCCCTGCTCCCCCAAATTTAACATAGCCAATTTCAAAAACAAAAACCCAAAGAGAAAAAAACCCAAAAAAACCCCCTATGTGCTATTCAAAGGGCGTACCCCTTTATTCCGTTTACCGAGGGAAAATGTAATCTTTCCCATACGGGACTGAAAAATAAGGGGTTAGGAATTTTCCAAAGGAGCCCCGCACTTTTAAAAAAAAAAAAGATGACATGAAAAATACACTGGAAAGGTTTGGGGAGCAATTGGGGTTTTTTTCATAGCGTCTTTCCCCAAACCCTTTTCACATTTACCCTCTATCTAGAGTCGTTTTAAAAAAACCCGTAAACCCTTTATATTTAAATGCGACTTTAAGGGCAATTTTTTTAAATTAAATTGGGGGGTAGGGGGAAAGGGGTTTGGGTGGAAGGGTTTTGTGTTGCTAAATTTTAGATGAAGAATTTGGGAAACCAAAAAACCGAAAATTTGGAACAAAAACCCCTTTTAAGGGGCCCAAAAAAAGAAAAATTTTTTTTAAAAAAAAGGGGGAATAAACCCACAAAAAAAAATAGGAATCCCCCACCACCACCCAAAACCCAAACAAAAAATCAAAACCCCTGTGAAAAAAAAACCCCCCCCAAAAAACAAGAGAGGGAGAAAGAAACGGGAATTCTGCGGGGAAAGTAAATAGGGTCACTATTTTAAACTGAATGTCAGAAGGGGGGCGAAAAAGTCGCAGATTTGGGACCAAAATTGGGTTCCCCGCAATAAGTTTGAATTTTTCAGCGTTAATTTAAAAGTGTGCATAAAAACCATTTCCCCCGATATCCCAAAAGCCCTTCCTTTTCCCCCCCAAGCAGTTTCTAATTTCTGTTGGGCCTTTAGGAGTAACCAAAAAGATCCTGGGTTTTTTTACAAATATC
>CM054158.1:36956649-36971649 GCA_028751875.1 Rapana venosa | reverse complement strand
GGTTTTTTCCCCCGGCCCCCTTTTTTTTTTTTTTCCCCCCGCCCCCCGGGAAATTTTTTTTTTATTTGTTTTTTCCGAGTAAACTGTAATACATTTCCGATACGGTGACTGAACATAAAGGGATTAGGAATTCCATGGAGCCCAGCACTTTAAAAAAAAAAGTGATGACATGAAAAATACACTGGAAAGGTTTGAGAGCATTGGATTTTTTACGATAGCGTCTTACCAACCTTACACATGAACATCTATCTAGAGTCGTTTTAACCTGTAAACATTGATATTCAAATGCAGCACATAAGACTATATTTTTTTATTATCTGGGGATAGGGGTAGGGTTGGATGGAAGGGTTCTGTGATTGCTATTCTAGATGAAGAATCGGAACCAAAAGCCAGAATTCGGAACAAGCCCGTTAAGACAAATCTATGAAACTTTTTTTGAAAAAACAGGCAGGGGAATAAACTACAAAAATTAATTAGGAATCACACACACACACACACACACACACACAATATAAATCAACCACTGTGAAAATACCCCCTAAAAACACAGAGAGGTAGAAAGAAACGAGGAATTCTGCGGGAATGTAAAGTAGGATGCACTATTTAACTGAATCGTCAGAAGGGTCGAAAAAGTCAGCAGATTTGTACAAACGTGGTTCACGCAATATGTTTGAATGTCAGCGTTATTGAATGTGTGCATAAAGCCATTTACCCTTGATATCCAAATGCCCTTCCTTCCCCCAAAGCAGATGCTATCCTTCTGTTGGCCTTGAGGAGTAGACCTATAGATCCTCGTTTCATTACAAATATCAATGTGGTCCACAACAACTCCCCCCCCCCCCCCTCCCCTCGCCGCCTCTCCCTACTCAATTGGTCACGTTAACCCGGACATACTGCCCCATAATATCACAGAACTGAAGAGAACATCACACAACAAATGTCACACGTTCAAACTCTTCGCAATTCGGGCGAATAAAGGGAATTTCACATGTATAATATATCTCATCTCTATTGTAAATCTCAAGAATCGCTCAGGTATACACGCTTCAATATATACATTATTTTTAAATTTGGAGGAATAATGTTTTTCCACACGACACACATCAAAACTCTGTCTTGTTCTTCGTATATCTCGCTGTATACATGTCACCCATCATGGGACGAGATACGAACAACCAGCTATACACATATGACACACACACACCAACAAATTTGGAATGAAGTTTTGGTTATTCTTGGAAACGGTCTCTCTCTCTCTCTCTCTCTCTCTCTCTCTCTCTCTCTCTCTCTCTCTCTTCTCTCTCTCTCTCTCTCCTCACACACAACACACACACACACACAACACACACACACACACACACACAGCGCGACTGGATAGAAACTCTTTAGGATCTTACAGGTTCGGATGTCACATGGAAGTCTTTT
Organism: Rapana venosa; assembly: GCA_028751875.1. Classification (NCBI taxonomy): domain Eukaryota; kingdom Metazoa; phylum Mollusca; class Gastropoda; order Neogastropoda; family Muricidae; genus Rapana; species Rapana venosa. The sequence goes on along the minus strand of CM054158.1, from coordinate 36,970,224 downwards.
GATGCAGAAAACCGACCGCAATAATGACTCTTCAGTTCAGAAGAAAAGCCAATGTCCTCCTTAGATGGACACTGTCCTACATCCACGACAAACAACAACAACATCACACTCTAATTCCTTCCTAACTAAGCAGCAGCAGCAGGGGCAAATACAGACCAAGACCTGCCCATAGGAATCCTGGTGGAAAACTGAAGCAGAGCTTGTCGGGAATCCTTCACTCCCGTCAACTCAGCTATAGCAGGGTGGCACTCCAGAACCTTTTCCTCCTCCTCCACCACCACCAAGACCTGCAGAGCCTTGTACAGTGCACCTGAATCTTCAAGCACAATCATGGCTTGCCGCGGCCACATGTCCAGAAAGATGGGCCAACCCTTACTATGTCTCCTAGAGGCTTCAGGGTTGGGGTTTTTTGGTCGGAGCTTATAAATTTACCATCTGAAAGAAGAGCTTGCTTTGCCAGACAGAGAGACAGAAAAAAGCTGGCTCTTTCCTAGTTCCAGCCTCTGCTCTGTGAAATCTTATGGAAGCTGAGCGAGCTGTATGGGTGTGGCTTATGGATTTCGTCATCCCTACTTCTTTCCTTTCCCTACCGCCTACATCATTGTGAAGATTCTGTGGAACACCGTTTAAGTCCTGGAGGACTAACATCTGCCCAGTGTCTTATTCCCAACCAAGAGGCCGCGCGAAACGTCCCCCAGTCTACCAAAAGGTGGAACGTGTCAGTCAAGTTGTTGGTAGCACTGCAGTTCAACGACAGTTAATTCCTTCCTGCCAGTTGAACACTGCAAACCCAAAAAGTAGGTATGGTCTCTGCGAATCGCATTCAACTAGAGAAAATGAGCGGGCCATCTATTAACTGCTTTCCCTCATAAATCATCAAAGAAATTCGCCTGTCCCTTACTCCGGAAGTGAACTTTGGGGAATGGCCGGGTCATCCCACCAAGGGACTTAACGCCGCCTATTTTCTGCAGCCGTGTCACTCGGTGCAGTACGGTACGTGACAAATATAAATATCCTCGCATACACCTCGATGTACTGGGCCTTCTGTATAGCAATAAACCGGTGTTTTTTTATAGACATTTTAAACCGTGGCCGTGAGACCGGGGAAAAGCCAATGATCCTTGAGATGATCCCATAAAGCAGGCTGCAGACACGGAGAGAGAGAGAGAGAGAGAGAGAGAGAGAGAGAGAGAGAGAGAGAGAGAGAGAGATAAAGCAGGCTGCAGACAGAGAGAGAGAGAGAGAGAAGAGAGAGAGAGAGAGAGAGAGAGAGAGAGAAAGAGCAGGCGCAGAAGAGAGAGAGAGAGAGGAGAGAGAGAGAGAGAGAGAGAGAGAGAGAGAGAGAGGCTGAGAAGAAGAGAGAGAGAGAGATGCGAGACGAGAGAGAGAGAGGAGAAGAGAGAGATAAAGAGGAGAGAGAGAGAGAGAAGAGGCAGACAGAGAGAGAGAGAGAGAGAGAGAGAGAGAAGAGAGAGAGAGAGAGAGAGATAAGCAGGCTGCAAGAGAGAAGAGAGAGAGGAGAGAGAGAGAGAGAGAGAGAGAGAGAAGAGGGAGAAGAGAGAGAGATAAGAGCAGGCTGAGAAGAGAAGAGAGAGAGAGAGAGAGAGAGAGAGAGATAGCAGGCTGAGCAGACACAGAGAGAGAGAGATAAACAGGCTGGCAGGGGAGTGTCACTTTCCAAGGTGACTGTCGATTGTAAAGCTGCAGGTTTTAAACTACCCATCGGCCTGTCCTACCTGTAGCGTTAACAGCATCCCGTCACACGCACATGTGCCACACTCGAGCCCCCCCCTCCCCCCCCCCCCACCCCACCCAAAACCCAACAAAGATCTGAATCAAAAGCACAAAGGCTGTACATGTATGTGACATGTGTGCTTTTTGGAAACAACAGAGCTCTTTCAATATTGCACCCGGCATTTTGGGGTTGAAACGACACAAAGCGTACAAGACAAGCAACTCCATACTGCGCTTTACATTTGAGATACAGTACTCAGTTCTGATCAGTTAAGAGACATTCAATTCTGATCAGTCAGTATCCACAACCATTATCATTGCATAGGTTTCATATCCTGCGAAAAGCAAAAAAACCCACCAACACCCCCCACCCTCCCCCCAAAAAAAGAACAACAAAAAAAAACACAAACCAACAACAAAAACCAAAACAAAAAAAACCCCATCTTTATAAAAATGCTGGTCTTCAATAACACAGGACACAACTCAGGAAGGCAAAACACCACCACAGTGATAATGGTTCATACCTGACAAAAGCATACATGTCGCTCTTGCCATGTACTCGATGCCTACCCCCACCCTCCCCCCACCACCAACCTCCTTTTCTTTCTTCTTTTTGTCTGCCTCCATCGCACATCATGCTCGTATATATGTCACATAACATGGACATCATTGTCACCTGGAGGCAGTCAGGTTGGAAAGTGTTCTTTAGTCACTAAAGATTAGGACGTTAACACTTTTATTCACTAAAGGGCCGCTAACATTTTTATTCACTAAAAATTAGGACGCTAACATTTTATTCACTAAAGGGGGCGCTAACATTTTTCATGTCAGACTCAGTCAGTCAGTCAGACTCATGTCGGTCTCGATCCAAAGTAGAACAGATGCAATGACATTTCAGAATGCTGAAAAGGAATGGTTTTTGTTGTTGTTTTGGGGTTGTTGGGGGGTTGGGGTGGAAGTTTCTGAAGACTAGAACAAAATATGCCCGTTAAAGCAATACACTCGCGCACATAATGCTTACAACTGATCTCGGAACACAGTTCACAGTGGATAAGACATAATATTGAAACCAGCAGTCGTATACTGATATATTAAAACAAAATCGCCAACACTGCTTGAAACTCAAAATGATTTACTTTCCACTTTATCCAATCAATGTCGTATACACCTAGCGCAAATAAAAACACCGGCTTTTTCGACGGAGATCACCAACATTTCACCTTAACATTTGAAATTTAAACTCTGAAGACCAATTTCAAAACTCTGAAGACCAATTTCAAAGTACTGAAAGATCTCAATGATATATAATCTTTAATTACATGTAGCTCTGAAGTTGCCTCCGATTTGTCAGACAACCTGTCTTGGAACCATTTGATGGAAGGATTTTCAATGCAATTGTACACGGAAAGACATTCTTATAATTTTCAAAATAAACTTAAATCCTGTAATGCTTTCTTACAAAAGATTTTTTGGTACACTTCACTTTGTAAACACATTTAATAATACTTTCTCAGAGAAAAATATATTGGTACGCAAGTTAATATCGCTACCGCAAAACGGTAGAAGTATAATGGGGGGGGGGGGGGATTAGAAACAGGAAAAATATCCACGACACTTGTTGGCAAGAACTGATGAAGAGAGTGCAACATCATTCAGAACTCTGTAGTTCTTATTAATGCTCTTGGTCATAAAACAATATTTTATTTTTTTACACCATCTTCCCCCTTCCCCCACGAACGTAGTATGTGGAATTTCTAAAACTAGTGATCTATCTACCAGCTCTTGTTACCTCGTGATCAGTATGATTATATTCTTGTATGTTGTAGTCAATCGCTAGTAACTGGAAGAGGGGGGGGGGGGGGGGGGGGGGAAGCACAATGCAGATTTCTTGTTCTGTTTTGGAAAAAAAAAAGAACCCCAATCTCTGTGAATATGAGATAATTTTTGTCTAAATGTCGGAGCTTTGTAAGTTCATGTAGGTCTACCGCAAGATATAAAGAAATGCTCAACTTAAATGGATTTTTAACGGAAAAGACTTTTCCCCAACAAACAGGCTTATTAAATTTGCGTGCGCGCGCGCACTCGCACACACATTAACACAACCTGCAAGACAGGCGACTCATTTAAATGGAAATTATAATCAAAGAGCCCGCACACCTACCTGTCTGTATGACTGCGCTTAATATAACATCCATGATATTATATCCTCAGACATTTTAACAGCAAACCAGGTGCTCAGAGAGAGGACCCCTCCCCCCCAAAAAAAAAAAAAAAATCCTCTCGTGAGGACACTGCGAGTGTGTGGCTCACAAGAAAGGCACAGGAAAGTCTGAGATATCACACGAGTCAGTCCCTGTTCCGTGTGCTGTACGCACACACACGTCCAGGTCATTTTTCTATTTTGTTTGTTTAGCCACAGCTTATAACTGTCTGCTGAACATGCCGATCTCTCCCGGCGACACACCCAGAGAGCAACCCAACAGTTTCAGCAAAAGTGACGACACTTGACAGTAGTTTCCGTGGTCAGGCCAAATATATATATATATATATATATACACCAGTACACGACCACATTCATAAACCAAACACACCACTCGCCAGGCGCGAATTTACGTACTACGCCCCCTCCCATACAAACCAAACAAGATATCAAATCACAAGGCTCAGAAACAAGTTGTCAGCACAACCAAGATGTGTGTTGTCTCCCTCCCCCCTACCACTGGAGGTTTATTAAAGATCATCAGAACCGACAGGATCCATCCATCCATCCACCTTGGCCCTAGATCTACACCACCAAGAAGACCTCACGGCTGAATCATCTCCACAGGAGAACGGAGAACCACCGATATCCACGACCAGATCTTAAACCAACACGTGCGTTTTTGTGTGTGTGCAAAACGTTCCCCCCCACACAACACAGCAAAAAGTTAGGCAAGCCTACTGCTACTCTCCACAGACCTTTTATTCTCAGGAAAAAACCTAACTCTAGTCTCGGCATCCCCCCCCCCCCCTCCCCCGCACACTACACAGCTAGATCCCCTATCAAGGGAGTCTCTGCATCATCCCCCACACACACACTACACAGCTAGATCCACCTCTAGTCTCCAGCATTCCCTCCCCCACACACACACTACACAGCCAGATTCAACTCTAGTCTCGGCATCTCACATCTCCCCCCCCCCCCCCCCCCAACACACACACACTACACAGCCAGATCCCCTATCAAGGGAGTCTCGGCATCACCCCCCCCCCCACACACACACACTACACAGCTAGATCCCCTATCAAGGGAGTCTAGGCATCCCCTCCCCCACACACACTACACAGCCAGATCCCCTATCAAATGAGTCTCGGCATCCCCTCCCCCACACATACTACACAGCTAGATCCCCTATCAAGGGAGTTTCGGCATTCCCCGCACAGACCTTTTATTCTCAGGAAAACCCAACTCTAGTCTCGGCATCATCCCCCGCATACTACACAGCCAGATCGCCTATCAAAGGAGTCTCGGCCGACACAGCTAGATCCCCTATCAAGGGAGTCTCGGCCGACACAGCTAGATCCCCTATCAAGGGAGTCTCGGCCGACACAGCTAGATCCCCTATCAAGGGAGTCTCGGCATCATCCCCGCACACACACTACACAGCCAGATTCAACTCTAGTCTCCAGCATCCGTCCCCAACACTACACAGCCAGATCCCCTATCAAGGGCGACTGGCGGGGCCGCTGCCTCCAGTTGTCCTGACCGATGCACACCTCGGGGCCCCGCCACCACTTCTCCACGTCCTCGTAGTGGCGCCGGCCCCTAGGGGCCACGTCGTGGGCCAGGGCACACACACGGCACCAGAAGAAGGTGTTGATGTTGTCCCACAGGCCCTTCCAGGCGAAGTACTGGTTGTAGCGCTCGTCGTCGCTGTCCAGCATGCGTAAGTAGGCCGCCAGCTCCTTGGGCGACTCGAAGTCGTCCACGTGGATGAAGGAGTGGGGCGGAGCTGCTCGAGCGTAGTCTTCAGGGGCCGCTCCCATCACGATGGGGAGCACGTCGTGCCTGCAACAGTCGTAGTAGTAGGTAAAGTAAAGGTAAAGGAGTCCCATAACCTATAAGGTCGTAGGGGAGCGAGGCGTCAGAGACCTCACTTCTCTAGGGCCAGCATATTGAGGGCGGCGCCCATCTCCTGTCCCTCGCTGCTTGACCTTCCCTGACCCTAAAGAGGGCAGGTACCCATTTACAGCTGGGTGAACTGGGGGAACTGTACTGAAGCCAAGGCGCGCAAACGGTCACCCATCCAACTGGTAACCACGCTCGACGCTGCTTAACTTGGCTGGGGGAAAGCGAGTGTTCCGACCACTGAGCTATCCCGTCCGCCCCCCCCCCCCCCTCCCCCCTCATCTCGTCGTAGTAGTGATGATAATAATAATACATGGAATTTATATAGCGGGACCACGTCATGCCTGCAACAGTCGTAGTAATAGTAATAATAATAATAATAATATATGGAATTTATATATAGCGCTGAATTGCGGCTGAACAGTCGTAGTAGTAATAATAATAATATATGGAATTTATATAGCGCTGAATTGCGGCTGAACAGTCGTAGTAGTAATAATAATAATAATAGTATATGGAATTTATATAGCGCTGAATTTCGGCTGAACAGTCGTAGTATTAATAATAATAATAATAATATATGGAATTTATATAGCGCTGAATTTCGGCTGAACAGTCGTGGTAGTAATAATAATAATAATATATGGAATTTATATAGCGCTGAATTTCGGCTGAACAGTCGTGGTAGTAGTAATAATAATAATAATATATGGAATTTATATAGCGCTGAATTTCGGCTGAACAGTCGTAATAATAATAATAATAATAATAATAATATATAATATATGGAATTTATATAGCGCTGAATTTCGGCTGAACAGTCGTAATAATAATAAAAATAATAATAATAGTAATAATAATAATAATTATAATATATGGAATTTATATATAGCGCTGAATTTCGGCAGGAACAGTCGTAGTAGTTCAACAATGAAAAAACATTCCCCCTCCCCCTTCAAGTGAAGGATTCACAGTTATAGGCATGGACATATATACTTTGCATTTGAGTCCTGGCCGTTTGAGATAGGAATTCTTGGTGTGTTTTTTTTCTTTTTCAATCAATGGTGTGTTGTGTGCATTTGTGTACTGTTATTTCAATGTTTGGTTTACCCTCCTAACATTAGCTTATAAATCTGGGATTTCAGTTGACTGGTTTTTTGTTCCGTTTTGCTTGCTCTTCCTCTCTCAACCCCCCTCACCCCCTCTCTCTCCTTTGGGCAGAGAGAGAGGGGGGGGGGGAGGGGATATATTTTTCTTCCCCCCCCCCCTCTCTCTCTCTTTCAGCCCAAAGGGGTGAGAGAGGGAGGGGGTGAGAGAGCGCTCACCCCTTTCCCCCCTCTCTCACCTGTGGGCCAAAGAGAGGGGGGGGGGGAGATCTCTCTCTTCCTCCTCCCCCCCTCCCCCCTCTGTCTCTGCTCTCGAGAGCTCACCCCCCCCCCCCTCTCTCTCTCTCCCCCCTTTGGGCCAAGACGAGAGGGGGGGGGGGTCATACCCTCTCTCTCTCTCTCTCTCTCTCTCTCTCTCTCTCTCCTTTGGCCCACAGGGGGGAGATCTTCCCCGCTCCCCCCTCCCCCCCCTTTCGATCTCGAGAGCTCACTCTTTGGGCACAGAGAGAGAGAGAGAGGGGGGGGGGGAGAGGGACGAAGGAGAGGTTTCTCTTCCCCCTCTCTACCCCCTTTTGTCTCTTTTGGAGAGAAGGGGGAAAGCTCTCTCTCTCAGCCCAAAGGGGAGGGGGTGGGGGGGAAAGAGATGAGAGAAGGGGGGAGAGCTCCCTCTGGCTCCCCCGCTCCTCCCCTAAGGGAGAGAGAGGGGGGGGAAGGGGGAGAGAAGTGGCAAAAAGGTGGAAGAGAGACCTCTCATCCGCCCCCCCCCCCCTCTCTCTCTCTCCCTTGGGGGGAGTCAGAGGGAGCTCTCCCCCTTCTCTCATCTCTCCCCCCCCCCCCCCCCTTTGGGCTGGGGGAGAGAGAGAGAGAGAGGAGAGAGAGAGAGAGAGAGAGAGAGAGAAGGAGAGGGTGAGAATGGGATGCCTTTCTCTCTCCCCCAACTCTTCAGCCCAAAGGGGGGTGGGAGATGAGAGAAGGGGGAGAGCTCCCTCTGACTCCCTCCGCCAAAGAAGAGAGACAGAGAGAGGGGGGGGGGGGGACGGATGAGAGGTCTCTCTTCCCCCTTTTTTGCCCCTTCTCTCACCCCTCTCCCCCTCTCTCAGCCCCAAAAGAGAAGGGGGGGGGGGGGGCTGATAGCTCTCACCCCTCCCCCTCTCTCTCCCTTTGGGGGGGGGGGAGTCAGAGGGAGCTCTCCCTTCTCTTCCCCCCCCCCCCCCCCTTTGGGCTGAGAGAGAGAGAGAGAGAGAGAGAGAGAGAGGAGAGGGTGAGAGTGGGATGCCTTTCTCTCTCCCCCAACTCTCTAGCCCAAAAGGGGGGGGAAAGAAGATGAGAGAAGGGGGAGAGCTCCTCTGACTCCCCCCCCCCCCCACCAGGAGAGAGAGAGAGAGAGGGGGGGGGGGGACGGATGAGAGATCTCTTCCCCTTTTTTGCCCCTTCTCTCACCCTCTCCCCCTCCCCTTTGGCCCAAAGGAGGGGGGGGTGGGGGGGGGAGAGGACGTTGAGGAGCCCTCCCCCCCCCCCCCCCCTTTGGGTCGAAAAGGGAGGGGGAGGGGGTCTATCTCCCCCCCCCCACCCACCCTCTTAGCCCAAAGTTGGGGGGAGAAGGGGTGAGAGCCCCCCCCTTTGGGGGGGGGGGGGAGTTAGAAGGAGATCTCTCCCCTTCTCTCATCTCTTCCCCCCCCCCCTCCCTCCATTTGGGCGGAGAGAGAGAGGAGAGAGGGTAAAGAGCGGGATGCCTTCTCTCTCCCCCAACTCTCCAGCCCAAAGGGTGGGGGTGGGGTGGAGAGAAGGGGGAGAGCTCCTCTGAGGAAGGGAGGGGGAAAGATGAGAGAAGGGGAGAGCTCCTTCTACTCCCCCCCCCAAGGGGAGAGAGAGAGCTTAACCCCTTTCCCCTCTCTCCCTCCCCCCCCCCCTTTGGGGCTGAGAGAGGAGAGAGGAGAGGGGGGGGAGAGGAGGAAGCTCTCCTCTCCCTCTCTCCCCCCCCCCCCCCTTTGGGCTGAGAGAGGGGATGCCTTTCTCTCTCCCTCAACTCTCCAGCCCAAAGGGGGAGGGGGGGGTGATGAGAGAAGGGGAGACCTCCTCCGACTCTCCCCCCCTTCTTTCAGAGAGAGAGGGGGGGGGGGGAAGAGGATCTATTTCTCTTTCGCCCCCCTCCCTCTCTCAGCCCAAAGGGGAGTGAGAGAGCTCTCACCCTCCCCCCTCTGGCCCAAAGGGGGGGGGGGGAGGGAGAGAGAGAAAGAGAGCCCCCCTCTCTCTCTAACCCTCTTCCTCCACCCCCCCCTTTGGGTCAAAAGAGGGGGAGGGGGTCTATCTCTCCCCCCCCCCCCCAACCCCCCTCTTAGCCCAAAGTTGGGGGGAGAAGGGGTGAGAGCTCTCTCTCCCTGTAGGCCAAAAGGAGGGAGGAGGTGAGAAAGGGGCAAAACTCTCCCTCTCTCTCCCCCCCGCCTCCCCCATCATTTGGGCCGAGAGAGAGAGAAGGGGGGAGGGGATGTAAGCTATGTAAGCTATCTCCTTCCGCCCCCCATCTCTCTCCTTCAGCCCAAAGGGGTGAGAGAGTTGGGCTGGAGAGAGAAAAAAGATGACCGTGAGAGGTCTCTGTTCCCCCTCTCACTCTCCTCCCCCCCCCCCTTTGGGCTGAAGGAGGAAGAGCCACCTCCCCCCCCCCCAACCCCCCCCCCCCCCTCCTCTCTGGCCCTCCCTCCCCCCCCCCCCCACCACTCTCTCTCTCTTGCCCTCTCTCACCTCCTTCGGGCAAGATCTCCACCTTTCTCTCTCCCTCCCCCTCTATCTCATATGGGCAGAGAGAGAGAGAGAGAGAGAGAGAGAGAGAGAGAGAGAGAGAGAGAGAGAGAGAGAGAGAGAGGAGTGAAAGGGCTCTCTCTCTCTCAAGTTTTCTAGGAAAGAAAGGTCAGTCAGTGACTTGTCAATTTTGATTTTACATCACACACACACACACACACTCCCTATGTGGCCCCTTAGTTCTTGTGAAGAACAGCGCATTTTATGTAATGAACACGTTAAAAATGTCGCCAAGGAGGACATGCTTAGTTTTAAAATGATGCTAGGAAGCCCTACTTGGAATGAAATCGGCAAAAGATTATATCGGAACCCTCCTCCCTCCTCCCAAGTTTTCAAATATTATAATTATAACTATTATTTCTTTTGTTTCCAGGTACGGCGGACCCACGTTGGCCAGATGGACAGAACGCTCACCACTGAATCTGAGAGAGTCACAGGATCCATTTCACAGGCAGTTACTGCTAAAAACTCTATCGCCATAGGCAAACAAGAGGGCCTGCACACTTTCAACCCGGGCAGGAGTTTGATTAAAAACCCTTAAGTTCAGTGTTCGAATAAAATGGATCATACAGTTTCGAATTGCCTGTTGATTTTGATTCCATTGCCTGTGGAAATCCTATTCTAACTTTTGGCTATCACACATAACACGGTTGGAAGAGATGACAGAAAACGTACGCGCGCGCGCGCACACACACACACACACCGGGTTCGATTCCTGTTCAAGGGGATATTTTCCCCTGGAGTTAACATCAATGCAGACTCCACTCTCCCCAAAAGTCCTTCGGATGAGACTATAAACCGAGGCCCCGTGTGCGAACGCACGCAGAACATATGGCGCACACGGTAAAATCCTGTTCCGCTTTTCGTAAGAGTAGGCCATTGTGTGCCGGTGGGAACAGATGACAACTTACAAAACCGCATACACACGGGGACTGGATGTAAAAAAGCACATAAGTGCTTATTCCATTATCCTCGATATACATAAAATAAATAAAACACACGCACACACTCATTCTCTCTCTCTGTCTCTTAACTATGCTCATCTAGTGTTGTGTTTAGATCATCTTCGAAGGCAGAAAATCTCTCTCTCTCTCTCTCTCTCTCTCTCTCTCTCTCTCTCTCTCTCTCTCTCTCTCTCTCTCTCTGTGCTTTGATCATCATCTTCAAGGCAGAAAATGCCACAAAATACGGGATTATCAAAAAAACAACAACACACTAGCATGCAGCGGACACGTTGACTTGTGAAGAGAGACACCAGTCTAGAAACCTAAAGTGCGGATTTTTCGTTTCAACACCCCCCCCCCACCCCCTCCCCCCACCCTCCTTCTCTTCTCTTCTCTCCATCCACTAGACTGGAGTTGTGGTCTTTTGGAGAAAATATTAACCGAGTATAACATGCATTAAGTGAATATGGGAAAAAACACAACCAACAACCTATGCATATGGCAATAAGAGTTGCTCCTAGCAACATTTTATAGAAGAAAAAGCCACTCTCATATACAAAGGAAACGCCTACACATACAGACCGGATTTAAAAAAAAGAAAAGAAAATGGGAGTTGCGCTGCTCTCGTGGCGTTCGCCTGCCAACAAGTTAACCGTGAGGTTCTGGGTTCGATTCCCAGCCTCGTCCTTTCTTCCCAGTTTGACAAAGAAATCGAACTGAAAGTCAAAAGTCCTTCGGATGAGACTATAAACCGAGGCCCCGTGTTCGAACGCATGCAGAACATCTTGCGCACACGTTCCGCTTTTCGGAAGAGTAGGCCATTGTGTGCCGGTGGAAACAGATGACAAACATTTACAAAACCGCATACACACGGGGACTGGATGTAAAAAAGCACATGAGTGCTTATTCCATTATCCTCGATATAAAAGAATAAATAAATAAAATAAAATAAATAAATGAGTTCTCTTTTGTTTACAAGCCAGTAAAACATGAAAAAACAACTAGAATATTCCGTCTACCGTCTGCATAACAAATCATTTTTCAGCATGCTCCTTTTCGCCCTGTACAGGTGGTAACCACTAGATTAGCGCGGACTTATTAACTGCACGGGGGTGACAGGTGGGAAAAGGCAACGAAGGACTCGGACAAGCTGGAATGGGTTTCCCATCAATTTTGCATCACCCATGAGACATTGCCGTCTGCGTTGACGGAAGGAAACCTTATTGCCTTGATGTGTTCTCTCCTTCTGGCCCCCCAGGGCAATTTGCCTTCGGACAAGACCAATTAAGGACAAGGACGTATTAACGAATTTGTCTTTAGCTGTTACTGTTTTAGATAATGATAAAATCCCCGTGTGGTTTGGTTGGAGGTTATTTTTTTTTAAAGTTCTGTCTCTCTCTCTCTGTCTCTCACTCCCTCTCTCTCTCTTCTCTCTCGCTCTCCTCTCTCCTCTCTCTCTCTCTCTCTCTCTCTCCCTGTCTCTTCCTCTCTCTCTCTAGGATTAAAAGTAATTTTCTGTCGGAAGAGCGATCAATAGACAATAAATATCGAATTTCTCCGATCTTGGTGTGATCGATCGATCTCTCTCTCTCTCTCTCCCTCTCGCTCTATCTCTCCACACACACACACACTCTCACACATTCTATTACCCTCAGAAATAAATTTCGTCGTTCTCTCTCTCTCTCTCACTCGCTCTCTCTCCCTCTCTACACACACACACACACACTATCTCTCTCTTCTCTCTCTCTCTCCCTCTCTCTCTCCTCTCTCCTCTCCTCTCTCTCCCCTCCCCCCTCTCTCTCTCTACACACACACACATTCTATTCCCCTCAGAAATAAATTTCGTCGTTATCGTCCCCCCCCCCCCCCCCTGTGTGTGTGTGTGTGTGTGTGTGTGTGTGTACGTGTGTGTGCGCATGCGCGCGCGCGTGTTGGTGTGTGTGTATGTTCGTGACATTTTATTTGAAGTCATTTTGAAATGTTTTAACCAATATGATGAAATATAGCTTTTTGTGTCTTTGAGAATTTTGATGTGTATCAATGTGTCTGTCAGTATTGTATTGCCCTTCATGGGATGATTAAAGTGTTTTTGACTTGACTTGACTCTCTCTCTCTCTCTCTCCTCTCTCTCTCTCTCTCTCTCTCTCTCTCTCTCTCTCTATCTCTCTCTCTCTCTCTCTATCTGTGTGGAATCAAAAGTAATTTTCTCTCTCTGGAATTGAAAATAAATTTTCTATCGAAAGAGCAATACCAGACAATAAATATCGACGAATTCCTCCGATCCCGATTTCAACTTTGTCTGTCCCCCCCCCCCCCCCCCACCCCACCTCACCCCACCCTTTCTGTCTGCACCTCCCCCTCCCCCCTTCCTTTAAAAAAAAAATCCATCAACAGAGCAATCGGTGAGTAACAGATCTATCTGTACCAAATTCCTTTTCGATGTCGATCCTGGCTACAGGAGTAGAGCTCTGAGGTTCACCAATGGTGAGATGTTGTGTATGTAACCTGTTTTTTTCCCCCCACCTTTAAAAGAGTCACATTTCAACGCTGGGGATGATGTCTACTAAACACACCATCAGTGTTCAGGCGGTTTTTTTCAAATTTTGCCATCTGCGTTTTTCAAATTGTGCCATCTGCGTTTTTCAAATTGTGCCATCTGCGTTTTTCAAATTTTGCCATCTGAAAAAGCAAAACCGGTTTCAACAGTGCGAAAGAAAGATGTTCTGCGTGCTTTTGCAACAGGGTGGGGGGCTGGGGGACGGGGGGAAGGGGGGGGGGGAGAGGAGGCTCGGTTTATAGTCTTTACCCAAAGTACTTTTTTTTGGATTGTACAAGGCAACTAGACCTCCCTCCTACCCCATTTCTCTGTCTGTCTGTCTGTCTGTCT
>CM054158.1:36944149-36954149 GCA_028751875.1 Rapana venosa | reverse complement strand
GCTGTAGCTAAATGGTTCAGACAGTTTAACGTTATCCCGTTGGTCCGTTAAGTTGTGGGTTCAAGTCTCGGCAGTGGCGTCTGATTGCATTGGGGATTTTTGACGATCTTCAAGGTCAACTTGCCACAGCCTTAGTGTGTGTGTACATACATGCAGAAGATCAAAATAATATGCACGTTAAAGATCCTGTAACTCACGTCAGGGTTAAGTTTGGAGGGTTGGAGAAACCTGAAATAAGCCCACATGCATCCTGTACCACACACACAAAAACCTCCGAGCTGCTCTGAAGTGGGAAAGTGTCGGCTGAGGCCAGCAGACAGACCTCCTGCAGAGTGACAAGCACAGGAGAAGACCAGGCACTACACATCCCACACAACAAGGGAATGCAGACAAGAGACATGATTTATAATAATAATAATAATAATATATGGAATTTATATAGCGCTGAATCTTGTAAAAAACAAACACATCGAAGCACTTGCACTCAAATCATTTACACGCATGCAACTCTCCTTAAACATAATGAACAACAGATTCAAATCCATGCGATATGCGCGCGCACGTACGCAAGCACGCACGCACGCACACACACACATTTATGGTAGGACGTATGGCAGGATGTATGGCAGGACCTATGGCAGGATGTATGGCAGGATGTATGGTAGGACCTATGGCAGGATGTATGGCAGGACCTATGGCAGGACCTATGGCAGGATGTATGGCAGGATGTATGGTAGGACCTATGGCAGGATGTATGGCAGGATGTATGGTAGGACCTATGGCAGGATGTATGGCAGGATGTATGGTAGGACCTATGGCAGGATGTATGGCAGGACCTATGGCAGGATGTATGGCAGGATGTATGGTAGGATGTATGGCAGGATGTATGGTAGGACCTATGGCAGGATGTATGGCAGGACCTATGGCAGGATGTATGGCAGGATGTGTGGCAAGATCTATGGCAGAATGTATGGCAAGATCTATGGCAGGATGTGTGGCAAGATCTATGGCAGGATGTATGGCAAGATCTATGGCAGGATGTATGGCAAGATCTATGGCAGAATGTATGGCAAGATCTATGGCAGGATGTGTGGCAAGATCTATGGCAGGGTGTATGGTAGGACCTATGGCAGGATGTATGGTAGGACCTACGGCAGGATGTATGGTAGAACCTATGGCAGGATGTATGGTAGGACCTATGGCAGGATGTATGGCAGGACCTATGGCAGGATGTATGGCAGGACCTATAGCAGGATGTATGGCAGAACCTATGGCAGGATGTATGGCAGGATGTATGGTAGGATGTATGGCAGGACCTATGGCAGGATGTATGGCAGGATGTATGGTAGGACCTATGGCAGGATGTATGGCAGGATGTATGGTAGGACCTATGGCAGGGTCTATGGCAGGATCTATAGTAGGATGTATGGCAGGATGTATGGTAGGACCTATGGCAGGATGTATGGCAGGATGTATGGTAGGACCTATGGCAGGATCGATAGTAGGATGTACAGCAGGATGTATGGCAAGATCTATGGCAGGATGTATGGCAAGATCTATGGCAGGATGTATGGTAGGACCTATGGCAGGATGTATGGCAGGACCTATGGCAGAACCTATGGCAGGATGTATGGCAGGATATATGGCAGGACCTATGGCAGGATGTATGGCAGGACCTATGGCAGGATGTATGGCAGAACCTATGGCAGGATGTATGGTAGGACCTATGGCAGGATGTATGGTAGGACCTATGGCAGGACCTATGGCAGGATGTATGGTAGGACCTATGGCAGGACCTATGGCAGGATGTATGGTAGGACCTATGGCAGGATGTATGGTAGGACCTATGGCAGGATGTATGGTAGGACCTATGGCAGGATGTATGGCAGGACCTATGGCAGGATGTATGGTAGGACCTATGGCAGGGTGTATGGTAGGACCTATGGCAGGGTGTATGGTAGGACCTATGGCAGGATGTATGGTAGGACCTATGGCAGGATGTATGGTAGGACCTATGGCAGGATGTATGGTAGGACCTATGGCAGGATGTATGGTAGGACCTATGGCAGGATGTATGGTAGGGCCTATGGCAGGATGTATGGCAGGATCTATGGCAGGATGTGTGGCAAGATCTATGGCAGGATGTGTGGCAAGATCTATGGCAGAATGTATGGCAAGATCTATGGCAGGATGTATGGTAGGACCTATGGCAGGATGTATGGTAGGGCCTATGGCAGGATGTATGGCAGGATCTATGGCAGGATGTGTGGCAAGATCTATGGCAGAATGTATGGCAAGATCTATGGCAGGATGTATGGTAGGACCTATGGCAGGATGTATGGTAGGGCCTATGGCAGGATGTATGGCAGGATCTATGGCAGGATGTGTGGCAAGATCTATGGCAGGGTGTATGGTAGGACCTATGGCAGGATGTATGGTAGGACCTATGGCAGGATGTATGGTAGAACCTATGGCAGGATGTATGGTAGGACCTATGGCAGGATGTATGGTAGAACCTATGGCAGGATGTGTGGCAAGATCTATGGCAGGATGTATGGCAAGATCTATGGCAGGATGTATGGCAAGATCTATGGCAGGATGTATGGTAGGACCTATGGCAAGATGTATGGTAGGACCTATGGCAGGATGTATGGCAGGACCTATGGCAGGATGTATGGCAGAACCTATGGCAGGATGTATGGCAGGACCTATGGCAGGATGTATGGTAGGACCTATGGCAGGATGTATGGCAGGACCTATAGCAGGATGTATGGCAGAACCTATGGCAGGATGTATGGCAGGATGTATGGCAGGATGTATGGTAGGATGTATGGCAGGACCTATGGCAGGATGTATGGCAGGATGTATGGTAGGACCTATGGCAGGATGTATGGCAGGATGTATGGTAGGACCTATGGCAGGGTCTATGGCAGGATCTATAGTAGGATGTATGGCAGGATGTATGGTAGGACCTATGGCAGGATGTATGGCAGGATGTATGGTAGGACCTATGGCAGGGTCTATGGCAGGATCGATAGTAGGATGTACAGCAGGATGTATGGCAAGATCTATGGCAGGATGTATGGCAAGATCTATGGCAGGATGTATGGTAGGACCTATGGCAGGATGTATGGCAGGACCTATGGCAGAACCTATGGCAGGATGTATGGCAGGATATATGGCAGAACCTATGGCAGGATGTATGGCAGGACCTATGGCAGGATGTATGGCAGAACCTATGGCAGGATGTATGGTAGGACCTATGGCAGGATGTATGGTAGGACCTATGGCAGGACCTATGGCAGGATGTATGGTAGGACCTATGGCAGGACCTATGGCAGGATGTATGGTAGGACCTATGGCAGGATGTATGGTAGGACCTATGGCAGGATGTATGGTAGGACCTATGGCAGGATGTATGGTAGGATGTATGGTAGGACCTATGGCAGGATGTATGGTAGGACCTATGGCAGGGTGTATGGTAGGACCTATGGCAGGGTGTATGGTAGGACCTATGGCAGGATGTATGGTAGGACCTATGGCAGGATGTATGGTAGGACCTATGGCAGGATGTATGGTAGGACCTATGGCAGGATGTATGGTAGGACCTATGGCAGGATGTATGGTAGGACCTATGGCAGGATGTATGGTAGGACCTATGGCAGGATGTATGGCAGGACCTATGGCAGGATGTATGGTAGGACCTATGGCAGGATGTATGGTAGGACCTATGGTAGGATGTATGGTAGGACCTATGGCAGGATGTATGGCAGGACCTATGGCAGGATGTATGGTAGGACCTATGGCAGGGTGTATGGTAGGACCTATGGCAGGGTGTATGGTAGGACCTATGGCAGGATGTATGGTAGGACCTATGGCAGGATGTATGGTAGGACGTATGGCAAGATCTATGGTAGGATGTTTTTTTCTTTCTTTTTTTACCACTTTAAGTCACAAGATTTCTCTGCGTGAAATTCGGGCTGCTCTCCCTGGGGAGAACGCGTCGCCACAAGAGCAGCACCACCCGGGTTTTTTGTTTTTGTTTTTTGGTCTGCAACTGTATTAATTTGTTTCCCTATCAGAGTGGCTTTTTATAGAATTCTGCCAGGGAAAACTCTCTTGTTGCCGTGGGTTCTTTCACGTGCGCTGAATAATTTTGTGTAACACACGGGACCCTCGGTTTATCGTCTCATCCGAAAGACTAGCGCCCAGACCACCACTCATGGGCTAGTGGATGGGGGGAAAGTTTCGGGCCCAAACGGGATTCGAACCACCGCACACTTCCGACCCGGACTTTTCGCATTCTAGACAGGTTACGTTACCTCTAGACCACCGATCCATCCATGATGATGACCTACGTGGTTTGCCATGGAGAAAATACATAGATAACGCCCACTTTGAAATTATGCCATAGAAAGAAAATACATAGATAACGCGTACTTTTAAAATTATGCCACAGAAAGCTGGGCGTGGCATGTGAATCAAGAATCGAAATAGGTCAAAGCACTGAAAGAGAGACAAAAAATTAATGCAGGGAGTAAATGAGGTGGGGATAGATCATGGGAAGTTTGGGGGTGGGGATGGGGGGCAGGGTTCGATGGGTCAGAACTTAACCTGAAACTAAGGTTCAAGGGTCAATGCTCCTTATTAGGGTCAATGCTCCTTATTGGGGTCAAAGGACAACAGCCCTGAAGCTACAGGGTTTTTTCGGAAGGGGGGGGGGGGGGGGGGGTAGAATTGGTGTGTGTGTGTGTGTGCACGGGCGTTCGTGCGTGTTTGCGCGCGTGTGTGTGTGTGTGTCTGTGCGTGTGTGTGTGTGCATTTACAAGTCTTTTTTTCTAAACATTTATTCCACAAAACTTTTTCCACTTTTCCAAGTCTACTCTATCCTATCTATTCCCTAATACCTGAATTTTATATTTTTGTTCTGATTTTTTTTTTAAAACACCGTTCATTGGTCGCGCAATCTACAGTTCTAAGCTAGCAGACAGCCACAAGATGTACACACAGATCTATAAAATCTCCATACCATGCACATCATTATTCTACCCAGATTACACAAATTACGCAAATGGAAGCTTCAAATCATTCGTTTAATAGCAAACGAAAACAACCAAATAATCAACCTACCAAAAAGAAAACGAGAACAACAACATAAAGAAAGACATGATTTGATCTTTTCCGGGCAAAAAGGACACAATGTGCCTGGAGCCACCATGGATGTTTCAATTTAGTTTGTCAAGATTTATGTATTTATTCTTTTATTTCGCGGATAATGGAATAGGCACTCATGGGAATTTTTTTTACATCCAGTCCCCATGTGTAAGCAGTAGTGTACATTTTGTCATCCGAAAAGACTGCATGAAAAAAAAAAGCCAGAACACATTATATTGTATGTAGCAAGAGACGAAAACCCTTATGAAAATAGAATAAAACACAGATCTGTGGAAGAAAATCAAAACTTTGTACAGAACAAACACATCCACGGTCTGACTTCTTCCTCAACTCCTTCAGAAGTTGGTTTAAATAGATTTTTATTCAGAAATATGAATATTATACATACACATAAATTGAGAGCAATAACAAGCAAATAGCTTATGGAATGCACGAAACATTATATTTTACTCATTTAATTCGGCAGCTAATGAGCATTAGTTATAAATCAACTAGCATGAAGGTAGTGCCCCCCCCCCCCCCCCCCCCCCCCCCGAAACACCATTTTAGATCAGACTTTGAGAACAAGCTTCCGTTCCCCCACCCCCCAACAACCCCTCCCCTATCCCATCCTACCCCCCTCCCTAAACAACAACAACAACAAAAACATGCAAACAAATCTTTTTGGACATTGCCCTCTAAGGTGTATCAACTCCAACAATGGGGACAGTATTTCTTTAAAGTACTTTCTCTGACTGAACACACTTCAGATAGATCTATAAAATCTATAGATCGCATTTTTCCACATGACACAGCGGTAAGATAAGGTCAGGTCAGGGTCTTACTAGTAATGTTCCCCAAATCCTACCCACTCCATGTGTGCTACATAGATTACAGCCCACTACTAGGTTACACTCCGGTATTAGCCTGCGGGTCATGTAGCATCTTTTTCAGAGTGCGAGTCGGAAAAAAAATTGTAGGGTGGTTTTTCACATAGTATAGTTCTTACAGTATGAAAAAATGCACTGTGTACTTGGTTTGGGGGTTGAGGACATAGAGCAATACCAGGTAGTCATGAGAATGGGAGATGATCATGTGCACTTGGTTTGGGGATTGTAGTCACGAGAAAGTGGGAAAGGATCATCAAATGAGGATGGCCTGTGTTCCTACAGCATTGACCCCGCGCATGCATATTACGCAAGGAAGCTAGCAAACGACAAAGGACTGTGTGAGTAAAGCGTTTGCTAAAAAAAAAAAAATCAAAGAATTTCAAACCTACAAATTTTGTTCAAAATCACATGAATTGTTAAGTCAGAGGCTAGTCTTTCACAAAAAAGTGTTTTTTATTTCTGTGGATGCCTTAGTACGTGCAGTATGAAAATAAGAATCATAGGGAAAAACAAGAAAGGAAAGTGCGAATTTCTAACACCAGTGTGCAGCCTTATTACTGCATGGGCCGTGGACAGAGATGGCGTGGGACTGTGTAGTCGATAAAACACACAAGCGTTATGTGACGCCAAGTAACATTAAGTTGAGGGGAGGAATAGAATCACTGCTAGGCGAGAGTGGGGGGTCAACGTTTTCTGTATGCAATCCACGACGGCTTGAAAGGTTCAAAGGTATATGTAATGGCCATTTTCGATGTAGGGGGGCCAGTGTGTGTGTGTGTGTGTGTGTATGTGTGTGTGTGTGTGTGATTTATTTATTTCTTTATATCAAAGATAATGGAATAAGCACTCATGTACTTTTTTTTAACACCAGTCCCCGTGTGTATGCGGTTTTGTAAATTTTGTCATCTCTTCCAACCGGCACACAGTGGCCTACTTTTTCGAAAAGTGGTGTGTGTGTGTGTGTGTGTGTGCGTGCGTGCATGTAAATATGCATATTTCATCGCAATTATCAAAAAATATGTTTTGAAAGGGAAAAGTACATTAGTGTGTTGCGAACAATACGATTTCATTATTTAATCAGAATCAGGTGTACTTGTCATCCATTGCCGATTGAAACAGGACGAGTGAACGGCATTCAACGAAAAAAAACCGTCTTTGTACACAATGTCATACGAATACGATAGGCGATGAATTTCACTTTATAATGGAATACATGTCCAACGTTTTCTGAGCTTCGGAAGAATGTCCTACCTCGTGAATATCTGCATCCAAGATCTATGTTCATATTTTGTTTTTGTCTAGCAAAAAAAAGTAATTAAAACTGAGCAAGTTTATTATAGTCAAGTGTAAAGTTGAATGACATTAATGAAAATATTGACTACATTTCTATTTGTCATGTGCAGTGTTGTTTGTAAATGTTTTTGTTCAAGAATGCAAAGGCTATGAATCTGTAAGTTTTTGTGCTTTTTATTACCAAAACTGTGGATTTTCATTCCAATGGCGAAGGAGTGGTGGTTAGTGTGGGATGGATAGTGCGTGCGTGTGTGTCTGTGTGCGCGCGTGTGTGAGTGCGTGCATGTGTATGTATGTTTGTGTTTAAGGAAGTTACATAAATACGTTTTCGACCATCTCTTGCGCAATACCTGACAGTGCACGAATAAAAACTAGCCAAAACAAACACCCCACCCCCCAAAACATAACAAAAAAACCAAAAACCCACTTTAAGAGCAGGAAGAAAATGAAATTAATCACTGGTTTTCCTTAAAAGGAGGAAGATAATTGTGCCTCGAAGAGAGAGAGAGAGAGAGAGAGAGAGAGAGAGAGAGAGAGAGAGAGAGAGAGAGAGAGAGAGAGAGAGAGAGAGAGAGAGAGAGAGAGAAAAGAGGAAGATAATTGTGCATTGTGTGCATTTCAGTCACTTTGAAAATTAATAGATGGTCATGAAAGTATGTTTCTTTTATTGTCTCTCACTGGCACACACACACACACACACACGCACGCACAAACACACACACACACACCATGCGAGTTCTCAATCTCACCCCCAACCTACACGTATGTAACTATGGCAAGCTCTAAAACTCACAAGCTCTAAACCTACAGGTGCACTGGAACTCAAGGATGCTAGGACAGGACTACTTACAACTCTCAAGAAGGATCGTACCCGAATCCTCGACACAACTTGGGAACTAACTGACAAGCTAACATGCCTAAAAGACTTCAACGACTACCGACGCGGTCTCGTCTAAGGATTGTGTGATTGACTGTATTATACATGTGGGGATTAAAGTCGATAGCGAAATGCCAGGTTAACAAACCGCATCCTGTAATGGAAAAGGCAGGATGAATATACCTGCTCGTCTCCCTTAGGAAACTCGTCATAAATGTAATCTTGTTGCATAGGGTGTGCGGGTGCACAAGGATCTTAACCTTTCCCCAGCAGCAGTGCAGAGCCCCTCTGGCTGGTGGCCCTACGGCGGCCTGATATTGATGGGCTTCCTGTGAACTTCCGACCCTGGGAATGAGACATGAATAACGAATCTGGGTATCGCTGTGACAGGGAGTTTGAAATGAGCGGCGTGGGAACAGCTGGACTGCGACGTCACAGATGATGAGGCAGCAAAAAGAAAAAGAAAAAAAAAAGGGATCCTAACCTTTTTGTGGCCTTCTGAACTATCATACTTCGTTGGCTTTTTTGTTTGTATCTCTCTTTTGTCCGTTTGAAGTCAAACTTTACATCTTTTAAAAAATTTTCAGCTTAACGGTAAGTCTCTCTTTGTCTAGGTCTGTCTCTGTCCCTCAAATACATGTGTGATTCTGTCAAATTAGATTTGTTTGTCCGTCGTGTTCGACGATGACCTCCAAAACAGCAGAAGAGGCAGCTGCTGTTTCGGAAATTGGGCAGAAATTTGATGATAGTGGAGATGCCTTGCCCACAGCCTACCCCCACTCTCTCGGCCAAGAGGGCATAAGGACAGTCAGCGTTGGAGATGTTTTCCAAAGGCCAACCAGCCCCCAGGGCTGCAGCGCATAACGACTGTGCAAGTCAAGCCTCCTAGTCAGAGAGTTATAAGTCGATCACTGAAGACTTAGCTGTGAAATGGAAATCCATGAATGGGAAAGTCACTGATCATACAGCCTCTCACTTTGCTGTTGTTTCCCCCCAGTGTCAATGGTTTAATTGAGAACTGTGAAAAAGCCCAGTATATATTCAGTATTCACTCCACTCCACCACTTTGCTTTACAATGGGCAACAGCTTTATGCAATAAATAATCTGAACATGTGTGTGTGTGTGTGTGTGTGTGTGTGTGTGTGTGTGTGTGTGTGTGTGTGTGTGTATGTGTGTGTGTGCGCGCGCGTGTGTGTGTGTGTGTGTGTGTGTGTGTGTGTGTGCTCTAACAACCCCTCCACCCGTCCTCTTGCTTTATCTTCTTGTTTAATATTTTCAACAGCTTTTCAACAGCCAAAAATTTCATCACCCTGCCAAAGAGTATAACCTCTGTGTGTGTGTGTGTGTGTGTGTGTGTGTGTGTGTGTGTGTGTTGTGTGTGTGTGTGTGTGTGTGTGTGTGTGTAAGTGTGTGAGTGAGTGTGTGTGTGTATTTGGACTTGTTAGAACTATTACTTGCCATTGGTTGCATGACTGTGTAAGAATGAGTTGAGTGCAAGCGCTTTGATTTGTCTGTGCAAGATACAGCGCTATATAAATTCCATTTATTATTATTATTATATTACGACTCGGTATCAGACAATTAAATGAATTTAAACACACAAACACACACACACACACGCACACACACACAACGAGAGTTCTAAAACACACACACACACACACACACACACACACACACACACACACACACACACACACATACACACACACACACATATACACACACACACACACACGTACACACACACGTACACACACACGTACACACACACACACACACACA
>CM054158.1:36934149-36941649 GCA_028751875.1 Rapana venosa | reverse complement strand
TATATACTTATATATATTTATTTATTTATTTATATAGACACACAACAATAGCTACTGTCTGAGCGTTCGACAACGAAGAATCCCCCCCCCCCCCACCTCTCTCTCTCATATGTGTGTGTGTGTGTGTGTGTGTGTGTGTGTGTGTGTGTGTGTGTGTGTGTGTGTGTGTGTGTGTGTACTTTCTTTAATTTAACGTCTGTTCACTTAAGGTGATATTAGACAAAAGATAGTGTTACAATATATAGAGAACGTGTGGTGTGTGTGTGTGTGTGTGTGCATGCGTGCGTGTGTGTGTGTGTATGTGTGTGTGTATATATGTGTGTGTGTGTATTTACCTATTAGTGTTTGTGCACGAGATGGGGGGGGGGGGGGGGGTGAGGGGGGTAGCATTGAACAGCTTAAACTGCAGCAAGAACAATTACAAAAGTTTGCCAACAGGGCTTCTAACTTAACAACTATCTCCAACATAACCATATCATCGGTGTATATGTGTGTGTGTGTGTGTGTGTGTGTGTGTGTGTGTGTGTGTGTGTGTGTGTGTGTGTGCGTGCGCGCGCGCGCGTGTGTGTGTGTGTGCGCGCGTGTGTGTGTGTGCGTGTGCGCGCGTGTGTGTGTGTGCGTGTGTGAATCCTTTACAGTCGGCATTACTTTACAAGGACACGCGAAACCGGACGCTTGTACGATCTTAACCGCTTATGCAGCTAATTTTAACTGTTTATGGCCGTACCGCACTGGGGGAAAAGTTAACTCCCAGCGCTGTTCCGTTTATTGCAGTTACTGCGGTACACACAGAACGCATAAAGACTGCCATTTATGCGCTTCGGTCGCTGGCGTGGGTAAAGTGAGAGCTTCTCACCTTCGATTATCGTGATTTGAAACTGGAGTATAGTCTCTAATGATAATGTTATTTCATTTTAATGGTTGTTTTTTTTATATCTCATTTTAAAACTAGTATGGAAGTGGATGAAATGACGCAGTTAAAAAATTCTCTCTCTCTGACCCTCGTGAAATAAAGTTTCTCTCTCTCTCTTCTCTCCCCTCATCTCTCTGTCCTCTCTCTCTCCTCTCTCTCTTCCTCCTCTTCTCTCTCGTGGAAATAAAATCGCATTTTGCCTTCGTTCGTTATTACTCGACTCTCCTCCTCCTCTCTCTCTCTTCTCCCCCCCCCCCCCCCCTTGAGTTGTCACTGGGAAAGAGCACTGAGATTTTCAGTCCATGTCTCTTTGGACAGGTTATTAAACCTAGCGGAGCCCATTCCCCGTCCAGGTAGAGGACGCATGCTGGGTTCCTGTTTACCTATCCACCACGCAATATTAGATTCTGTGCATACAGTTAACATAAGACATTTCCAACATAAGATTTGACAGCTGTGTGTCACATTTCGGCAATCTTTAAATTGTAATTTCCGGGACAAAATGTCGTTGATGAAAATGTCGTTACGTAAAAATTGTGAGATACGAAAATACAATAAAAGGGGATATACCTCTTCCTGCAAACAAGAGTGACTAAAAAAGTTAAGACCTGAAAAAAAATTAAACCAACAAAAAAGTGATACCTTTTCCCTGCAGACACGAAAGCTTCCTCCACAAGGCTAGATTTTTTTTTTTTAAAACTGAAAGCGTTTACGCCTCAACAATCCATTACTTTCTTTGTACTGTGAGAAATTTGATAATTATGATGGGTCTGAAATGCGTGATATAAAGGAGTGATTTTTCATATCAAAGAGCTTTTTCTCTCATATATATATATATATATATATATATATATATATATATATATATATATATATATATATATATATATATATATTTATAATATAATTACCAGCGCTGTGTGGAAATCTAATAATACTGGTATGCATTACCGTCTACATGAAATAAGTACTTTTCATAACAATAATGGTATGCATTACCGTCTACATGAAAGATGTACTTTTCATTACAATAATGGTATGCATTACCGTCTACGTGAAAAAAGTACTTTTCAAAACAAACAATAACCTCTCACCACACCCACACGCTTCCCATGTATGTGACACGTAGCCTCAACAAACAAAATGTTTGCCCACCCAGCAGATGGTGTCCACAAGCCACCCCTTGAAAAGATTGTATAGCCCATTAACGGCATTATGTTGGCAATAGAGTTTTACTATTGGTGGGTGCCTTTTCTCTCTCTGTATGGGGGACAAGGCATCAAGAATCCTGTGTCACTCAGCGAAACATTCCTGGCACTCCACGTGTAGTAAGTAATAAGCCTTATATCCCAAGGGTCGATAGGATTAATATTTTTTTTTGTATGAGGAATAGTCATGCAAATTTACACACAAGCCTTTTTTTTACCCATGGGTCGGCAGGATTAATATGATTTTCTTGTATGAGGAATAACCATGCAAATTTACATACAAGCCTTTTTATCCATGGGTCATTAGGATATTGATATTACTACTGTCTTGTATGAGGAATCCGTATGAAAATTACTTCATTGAGTACCATCTTCAGCAAACTGCAGGCATATATGTGGAAAAGAAGAGGCGTCATCGAGGAGACTAAGATCACGATACTATCTATATCAGGCTGTAGTTCTCACCTACTTACTCTAGGGCTGTGATGCATGGATTGTTTATCAGCATCATACCACGAAGTTAGAACCACGTGAGCTTGCCTTTAGAGAGAGTCTCAACATTAAAATTGGCAAGACAAGTCCCAGACACTGAGGCCTTGACTCGTGCCAACCTGCTGAGCATACATCATCCTCAGACAGGCACTGCTCTACGCTAAGCAGTAACCACACACACAGGTGCCAGACAGCCGGTTTCAAAAAAAACGTGTCACAGTGACCAGACGCTCCGGGCAGAAAAGGCACTATAAAGATACTCGGCACTATAAAGATACTCGGAAGATACCATAAACATTTAAGGCCTCCAACATAACAGTTATATCCCTCACACACGGGAACACACAGTATTAGGCTATGCAGAATTGTGACCAGCGGTCCACAACTAGTTCAGGGGTGCAGATATCCATGACAAACAGGATCGGTGTGTACAAAGCTGAGGAGCGGAGACAGGCCAGGAAGACCAGAGCCTCAGCTACCAACCCCCCTTCTGCAGCCACCAGTCCTGCTCTTACTGCCACAGACTCTTCTGGACAAGGACTGGTTCCACGCTTCGTGAGCCACCTCCATACCCACGACGCCCATCCGCTTCCCCATTCCTACACCAGCGAATAATTTATTCATCATCATCATCATCATCTGCTCCCATAACCCCCTCCGGGGTCGTAGGGGCACTGCATTGACGAACGTTGTTGCACCAGCTGGCTCCATTTGCGGCGGTTGTGTGCAAGTGCCTGGGTTGTGGAGAAGCTCTTCTTCCCTGTCCATTCAGTGATGTTGTCTGCCCGTTTCTTCCTCTGTCTGCCTCGCCTTCTCTTCCCCTGCACTGTTCCCTGCAGTATGGTTTTGGACAGCCCATCTGATCTAGTCACATGTCCGTACCATTGGAAAGAATAGCATGAGATGCCTCTATGCGGTGTTCTACTTCTCCTTCATATTGACAAACAATAATATGATCAGACTGTAAACGCCCCCCCCCCCCCCCCCCCCCCCCCCGTCCCCCCCTCCCCCCTCGTGGGGATGCCGGAGACCTGTCAGTATAAATAGCATCCCCACCTTTCTGGAAATTCTCTGCTAAGAAGTTCCTCTTTTCTATCCCTTTCTACTTGCTCCTTTTCTTCCTGTCTCCCTCCTTCTTGTCTATTTTCTGCCTTCTTGGTCCTCTCTCCTGCCTTCTTCCCACAGAGACTTCAAAGATAATGTTCAATGCCCACCCACGCCGAAGTCGGATGTGTGTGTGTGGTGGGGGGGGGGGGGGGGCTGACTTGTCAAGCGCTTAACGGCAGTGCAACAACTCATTTTCACTCATGTGACAAGACAGCAGTTACTGCCTGAGCGCCTAAGACCACTGCACCAGTGGGCCTTTGCTTGAAAGTACTGTCGTCGATACCCATGCCCCTTTCTCCATTCCCTACAAGTACACACGACTTTCTTCCATTTCGTTTTGCTCCCAAGCGTGGGTGGTGAGTATGCTACTAACAGGCGAAGAGATTTTTTTTTTTAAGATTAAAAAAATATCACACACAAATTCGTTTAGTCAAAGTTGCCTCCTGGGGGGAAAAAAAAAGTTAACACAAACAATCAGAAGCATGGAAAATGGCGGAAAAGATGGAAAATTCATACTCCAATTTTGTACTTTCGTTTTGCTGCTAAGGAGTGGGAGGGTGGGGGGTGGGGGTGGGGGGGGGGGGGGGGGGGTACTGGCTTTACACTGGCTCAGACCAAAAGCTGTGTCAGTTATTGATATTAGCTAAGACCCAAAGCCTACACTAAAATGTTATGTTGTAAAATGTTGTGTCGAGATTTGCCTTCAGCTATGACAAACTCCTAACATAACAACCCGCACTCTCTATTAAGGAAATAAAATCCTCTGAAGTCGGAGTATGGCTGCGTATAAATGGCGAGGTACGTACTTGAAAAACAGTCATACACGCAAAATCTCTCATCCGGCGTACTTCCTATCTCACAGTGATTCCCAGGTGGGATGAGTGAGTCAGAGTATAATCATGTTCTGGGTGACCCCCAGGGTGTAAAGCTGGGGAACTCACAACAACTGCTTTACACACAGAGGCCTCACAACAAGTGCTTTACACACAGAGGCCTCACAACAAGTGCTTTACACACAGAGGCACGCGCGCATGAAAAGATGAGAATGCTGAAACTGTACTTGACTGCTCAGGATTAAGTAGCCGATTCTGTCTCTGTCTCTGTCTCTCTCTCACGCACGTGTATGTGCACACACGCATTAAGTGCTGAACGCTTATGCACATAAATGCACAGCTACAGGAACAGATAAACAGTGAGACATTTATTTTATTCATTTATTTATTTATTCTTTTATATCGAGGATAATGGAATAAGCCTCATGTCCTTTTTTACAACCAGTCCCCGTGTGTATGCGGTTTTGTAAATTTTGTCATCTGTTTCCACCGGCACACAATGGCCTACTCTTCCGAAAAGCGGAACAGGATTTGACGTGTGCGCAAGATGTTCTGCATGCGTTCGAACACTTAGAGACAGCCAGCCAGCCAGCCAGAGAATGACAGTCAGCCACAGTCTAGGGTCAACGAAAGTTGAAAGTCAGTGGAAGTGTACTCAATCACACGTACTGTCCAGTGGGTTTTTGTACCTTAGCAAGTCAACAGCACAAAGAAGCCCCTAGTAATAATCAGACCAGCCCATGAACCTACTGCCAAAAAATACGAAGAGAAAAACGAGCGAAATGAAAGAGAGAGAGAGAGAGAGAGAGAGAGAGGAGAAGAGAGAGAGAGAGAGAGAGAGAGACAGACAGACAGAACAGACAGACAGACAGACAGGACAGACAGAACAGAACAGGAACAGAACAGAACAGAACAGACAGACAGACAGACGGTGAGGCAGACAGATACAGAAAGAAAATCCTTCTACAGACAAAGGGCCTGCCTACAAAGAGATACCTTTATTTCAAAAGGTAATATTACGTACTAACACGAAGGCATACCTCCCCCCCCCCCCCCCCCCCCCCCCCCCCACATCTCTCCCCAAACAAAACCAAAACAGAACAAAAACCATGTCACAACATTACACAAAGTCTTTTTCTATCATATTAAAGAACTAAAAAAAAATTTTGGTCGAACGCCACCCCCCCCCCCCCCCCCCCCCCCCCCCCCCCCGAATTTTCTTTTCCCCAATTCATTTTAGGCCAGCTCCAACCTCTGTGATGTGATGTGTGTGTGTGTGTGTGTGTGTGTGTGTGTGTGTGTGTGTGTGTGTGTGTGATTCAGATTCAGATTCAGAAATTTTTATTGCCATTTAAGTCATGTAGACTTATTTGACACAACAAAAACATCAACTATAATTATCTATTTTGGCTAAAAGTGATGTACACTAAAAAACATGTTGTATTCTACTTCTCTTTCTCTCTTTTTTCAAAACACTCATACACATATCTGATGATATCTGCTTGATATATATCAACTGTGATTATGTCACTTAATTTATGTACACAGTTTTTGCGTTCTTTGTCTCTCGTTTTGATTTTTAATAACAAATTATTTCTGAGTTCATCATATAAAATGCATTCATCAAGTAAATGAAATTCATCTTCAATTTTGTTACAGTGTCTACATTTTCTGTCCTCTCTGGATATATTTTGGTGTCTCCCTTTCTCTATCATTAAATTGTGACAGCTTGTGCGAAATTTACAATATGTCTTCTTATGAGTTTTGTTTTCATAGTTTACTAAGTATGGTTCCAATCTGTATTTTTTGGTAGCAAAATCATAAAATTTTAGTTTTGCAAACTCTTTCTTTTGGTAGATCCAAAATGTTTTATACATGTCCTCAAGTTTTCTTCTAACAGCATAACTCAACCGATGAACATTAAGAGTGCTTTGGTTCTTCCAGACATGTTTGAATCCAATTGTGTACAGAATATTTTTCACTGTGTTTATCCATTTATCGTATGTATTCTTCTGATACAAATAATCGTAATCGTGTGTGTGTGTGTGTGTGTGTGTGTGTTGTGTGTGTGTGTGTGTGTGTGTTTTATATCGAGGATAATGGAATAAGCACTTATGTGCTTTTTTACATCTAGTCCCCGTGTGTATGCAGTTTTGTAAATTGTCATGTGTTGCCACCGGCACACAAAGGCCTACTCTTACGAAAAGCGGAACAGGATTTTAACGTGTGCGCAAGATGTTCTGCGTGCGTTCGAACACGGGGCCTCGGTTTTTAGTCTCATCCGAAGGACTTTTGGGGAGAGTGGAGTCTGCACTGATGTTAACTCCAGGAGAAAATATTCCCCTTGAACGGGAATCGAACCCGGGTCGTCAGATTGCGAGCGCAATGTTCTAACCACTAGGCTATCCCGCCCCCCCTGTGTGTGTGTGTGTTGTGTGTGTGTGTGTGTGTGTGTGTGTGTGTGTGATTGTGTGTGTGTGTGATTGTGTGTGTGTGATTGTGTGTGTGATTGCATGCGTGCGTGCGTGCGTGCGTGCGTGTGTGTGTGTGTGTGTTGTGTGGTTGTGTGTGTGTGTGTGTGTGTGTGTGTTGTGTGTGTGTGTGTGTGTGTGTGTGTGTGTTTCTGTGTGTACTTTCTTTAAATTTAACGTCTGTTCACTCAAGTGTGTGTTGGACAAAGATAGTGTTACAATATATAGAGAACGCGGTGTTGTTTGTGTGTGTGAGTGTGAGTGAGTGTGTGTTGTGTGTGTGTGTGTGTGTGTGTGTGTTGTTTTGTGTGAGTACGTGTGTGTGTGTGTGTGTGTGTGTGTGTGTGTGTTGTGTGTGTGTGTGTGTGTGTGTGTTTCTGTGTGTACTTTCTTTAAATTTAACGTCTGTTCACTGAAGGTGATATTAGACAAAAGATAGTGTTACAATATATAGAGAACGCGCGCGCGTGTGTGTG
>CM054158.1:36919149-36929149 GCA_028751875.1 Rapana venosa | reverse complement strand
TTTTCCATATTTGTGGAATGCGAACTCCGTTGGCTAAATTGCCTTATTTGAATGTGAGGGTCGGGGTGGTCGATTTGTCCCACACTGTTGCTGATTTTTTTCAATCAAAGCAGGAAATATGACACTGGTGATTGTGTGTGTGTGTGTGTGTGTGTGGTGTGTGTGTGTGTGTGTGTGTGTGTGTGTGTGTGCAAGCTTGCGATAATAATGTATTCGGTTGAATGTAGTTAATGGATATTCCTTTACTTCTTTTGGTTTCCATTATTTCCTTGTTGCAAAAAACATATTGCTTAAAAAAAAAAAAAGGGTGGCGCTGCGCTTGTGGCGACGCGCTCTCCCGCTCTCCCCGGGGAGAGCAGCCCGAATTTCACGGAGAGAAATCTGCCGTGACTTAAAGTGGTATGAAATGAAATCTGAGCGCTTTGATTTGTTGCTTTACAAGATTCAGCGCTATATAAATTCCATACATTATTATTATTATTATTAATTGTGTTCATACTGTGCTCCTTGCCAAAAACACTGTTTTGTTAATGGCAATAAATTACTTTCAGTGTTTAGTTCTGTGTTGTGTGTGTGTGTGTGTGTGTGTGTGTGTGTGTGTGTGTGTGTGTGTGTGTGTGTGTGTGTGTGTGTGAAGCATCAATTCTTAATCTTAGATCTTTCGCAGTGTTAGTGTAAGTTACAGGGTGTAAACAAGTGAAACACTTCTTTTCGTATGGTACTTCTTTTCGTATGGTTTTCAGTCTACCAGTACTACTAAACCTTTTTTTCTAGGGAAAATATTTCAGTTTCTTAGTTTTATAAGACTATGAAAAGAAAAGAAAATACAAGCTTTAAACTCAAGTTACAAAGAGTTTAGTGTATTCAAGGTAGTGTCCTAGATCCTTGATAGGAAGGCTGGGGAGATTTTCATACGTATTTCCATATTTGACTTCTTAAGTTATTCAGAAATTGCCGTGTGAACACACACACACACACACACACACACACACACACATACACACACCCTGATATTATAAACACACATTCAAACGCCCACATGCTCTTTCTTACTCATTCTGGAAGTGGAACCCTCTTGCTCCTATTGTCTAATATCACTTAAAGTTAAAGTGGAGCCTGATGTTAAAGTGAAGAACACACACACACACACACACTTACAAACACACCTTACACACACACACACACTCACACACTCTTACACAACACACTTACACCCACCCACCCAACAACCCACCAACACACCACACCATCAAAAACATCATCCACAACAAACAACAACTTTCTCACACAAACCACCAAAGCACAACCAACCAAACCACCAACCAAAAAACCAACCAACCAACCAAACACCAACAACCAACCAAACCAACCAACCAACCAAAACCAACAACCAACCAACCAAACACCAACCAACCAACCACAAACACAACAACCAACAACAAACCAAACTGTACTCACTTCAAGCCGTTGATGAAGAACTTCTCCGAGATATAGTCCCGGCAGTTGGAGTTTTCAAAGGCCAGGTAAAACTTGTAGTCCGTGTTCAGCATCTCGAAGCACTTGTTGCTCTGGAAGCGCGGGCACTTGAGCGTCCCGCAGGCTCCGTAGATATCCACCTGGATGAACTTGGCCAGCTCCTCGGCGTACTGGCGTCGCCCGTTCCTGGCGCCGCAATTGGACACAAACCACGCCACCTTCTTCGTCTTCCCTTGAGCGTAGTTGCGCAAAGGTTTGCGCGTCAGCACGCTCGCGTTCAGAGGGACGTATTTCTCGTAAGGGGCCACGATGGTGGAATCGTGGCGGTAGGTGGCAGTCCAGTTGAAGACGGACCGGGTGCCCGCCAGGGAGGTGGAATGGTAAGGGCGATTCCAGGAGGTAGAGCACCCACACTTGCTCCGGAGGGCGATCCGACATTCGGGGCGGGATGCTCTGGAACAGGACCACGTCGGCCTCCTTGATCTTGGAGCGGTCGTCCACCAGATCGCAGGCTTGCACCGTGCAGCGCTGCTCCTTGAAGAGTCCCGTGCCTCGCGGGATGTGCCAGCTGCTCGTCCCGCTGTACACCAGAATCTTCTTCACTGGCACCGTCCCCCCGCGATTCTTCTGCTCCTGTATCGTCCGCGATACGAACGTCAACTGTTTCTGGATGCGGTCGTCGGCGTAATCCTGGAGGTTGGGATACACGGCATCGCTGCTGCTGGCGACGACGATGTCTTTGGAAGCGTTGGCCGGGACCCCTGTCGCTGTTCTGGCCGCTTTCGTGACGTTGAGGGCGTTTTTGGTCCGACGCGACGCGTAGACATGGTCGTGGATTTTTTGTTGACGAAGATCAAGGGGGGCCGTTTGCCCCGGTTGAAGTTATCTCCCCAGGGAAGGGCGCCATTGTCTTGCCGCGTCTCTGTGTTGATGTCGGTGATGTTCAGGTTGAGGTAGATGACGCACGCCAGAAAAATGGCCAACAGCAACTGCAGTAGTTTCTTGGCATTGAGACGCATACTTACACACCAAAAAACGACCTCACCAAAAAAAAAAAAAACACACCCCAAAAACTAAGGCCTTCTACCCAAACTGGAAGTTCATTCAACTGGGAAGTGCTCACGATTTATGGATAAAACAAGCTGAACAACCGTCACAGAAAATGGACCGGCTTTTTGTAAGTTCTTTCAAAGTCGAGTATCAATCTTGAAACTAGACTTCAGGAGCAACTCCTAGAACTGGATTTCTGTCACGAGATTTGTCACTGGATTTCTGTGAAGTACATTTCTGAAACGAAACCGGGCGCTAGATTTCTGGGGGGAAAAATGAGCTGGATTTCTTCTTCTGTGCAAAGTAGACTCAGGTGATCAAAAACCACTCATACAGGCTATAAAGAACTGGAATAATGTTGCTACAAAAACTAAATCTTATATATATATATTCGATCAAAGGACAGCTGAAGCACATTGAACTCTAGAACCGCTGAATCAAGAGTGACAAAATCGAACCAACCACAACTGACAAAATGAACGTATGAAAAGACCAAAACAGTGGCACAGACTCGTGTCACTTCCTAGCAACTAAATCCAGGGAATTTAGATAGGCTAGTCGATAGCCTAGCTACAACTGTCTCCACAAATAGATAGGGAATGATTTGCTCACAACTGCTGATGTGATAAAGATGACGTCAAATGTGAGACTGTCAAATGATGACACCCAAGCTTTCATCAAGGCAAAAGCACTCCACGCTAGCTGTAAAACAAGACGTTCAGTACAATCGACACCCAAAAGTCAAAAGATGTCGAAACTATGTCCATAACACCTAACTGGTGACAAGCGACCCACGATTCACCGAATACAGGAAGACGGAGTGTGCAAGCCTAGCTCGGATTTCCCTACACACTATTTTGCAGCAAATCCTCACACAATCATCTTGCCCTCGGTGAACTGGCTAACAGGGATTAAAAGTTGGAAAAAATCATCCCCCGACTTCTCCTACCCCAAAGTTGCGCTGTTCTCGTACTAGATACCTACGTTTTGTTCTCAGAGAGCAGCTTAGAACTTGTATATTTATTTCAGTATTCTACCAGGTCCCCAAACCTGTCCTGAATATGCTGCTTGTCGCTGGAACAATGGTTTGTGGTGATCTAGACAATTTTTCCTCGTTTGGCTGCTTAATCCCGAGCTCAGATCGACGACTTCAGCAAGTTTTTGCGAAGAATGTACAGTTCACCGTCGAATGCTCCTGCCAAATCCACCGCGATAGACCCACTTTTTGACAGCACTCGCGACACTTTGCTCTGCTGGTTCTTTGTCTTCGTGCTCACACAAGTTCAGTCAACACTTCGCATCTAACTGCTTTGCACACTGACAAAACAGTTTAATTTCTACACCCAAAATCCTTCTCTGCACTATCCTCAGGCCGGTACTTCCCCCGTGGTGGTGTTGGTGTCGGTCCTGTCGTTTCTGATGATTCCTTCCTTCAGACCAGTATAGGCGCGACAGGGCCAGTAAGAGAAGGATCTTGAGACACTATCAGCTGTCGTCGGTATCGCGGGGTTGTTGCACTTGCATCTTGAGCCACACGGGTCAGTGACGTGCGTATTTCTTGGCCAGCTTCTGTACTGCTTTTTACCTGCACACACATACACACACACACATGTATAAAGAATGCACTTCAAGCAATGCCAGGGACAGACTGGGAAAAAGTCACACATAGAGCATGTACAATATCTCTCTCTCTCTCTCTCTCTCTCTCTCTCTCTCTCTCTCTCTCTCTCTCTCTCTCTCTCTCTCAATCTATCTCACACACAGAGAAAGACAGGAACAACCCACAGACAGACAGACAGGAACAACAGACAGACAGGAACAACCCACACACAGACAGACAGGAACAACCCACACACAGACAGACAGGAACAACCCACACACAGACAGACAGGAACAACCCACATACAGAGACAGGAACAACCCACACACACAGACAGACAGGAACAACCAACAACATGCAGGCTCAATCCAATCCAATCCAGTCCTGTTGTTTATATATAGCCAGCCGACCACAGAGGCCATATCAGGGCTGTCACCTCATACAATTTTAAATCTCAGATGAAAACTGTGCAACTGTATACAGATTAAAACAAGGTATAAAACCAACTAGCGAATGGACAGGCCTAGAACTAAAAAAAACCCTGCGAAAGGCAGAACAGAGAGAGGAATGGAGGGAACTGGTTGTTGAGTCTTTGAGGGTGCCCCCAAGGTCGTCAGACTACGGAACAGATAGATAGATAGATAGATAAAACCAACTCTACTGTCCTTCCTTGTATCAACGCCCTGGCCAACCATAAAGCTCAACTCAGGACCGGCACCGCGTTGTGGGAAAAACCACACACAGAATGAGATCAAAACCCAGACTAGATTCCTTCAAACAACCTTGTTCTTAGTGGCCAACTATATAACACCTTCACTCATTTCTGACCGGGGGGAAAAAAAGCCCCCGATTCTCTCAGATTGTTAAAGATGGTGTCCGGTGGAACATCACGAACAAAAAAAAAGGATCTTCGGGGAGTCTGCAAGTAAAATGCTTGCGCCTACGGACGTCTTAGAGATCTCGACACTCCCAGAAGCAGATGCTTGCAGCGCTAGATCTATACAACGCGTACGTACACACTCTCCTCACAACAGCCAAGCGAGCTAGCTTCAACACTACAGAAATCCACCGCTCTTACACATACAATACAGAATTAAGCCATATATGCAGTACTACTAGTGTTGTCACTTTTTCTTCTTCCTATCGCAACAAAAGCTCAATATGGCTCCGGTAAAGATAGTGAGGAAGGAAGGAAGTAAAGGAGGGAGGGGTTGGGGGATAGATAGGTAGGGGGGGTCATTCAATATCCGGTACCCAATGATGATAAGACACACAAACCCGACTGGCAATGCGCTACATTGGCTACAAGATCATATACAATGTCCCTGGCATGCCATAAACGTAATACCAAGCCGGCTTATACTACAATAACGCAGCTGCCACACGCCAGATTGGCTAGGACATAACGAGAAAATTGAAACCAGCGCAGCAGAAAATGCCACCGCTACCACTACCAACTCCGCATTAGAAAAGGTGACAAAAAAGATGAAATAAGTGTAGCAATTAAAACGCTCAGGTTTCACACCCTGAACATCAGAATTAGAACTCTTTTTTTTTTGTTTTTGGGCTCAAAGTTCTTTCTTTCTTTCTGGTTTTTTGTTTTGTTCCTCTGCTAGAGCTCTGATTCCCACCAATGTCGCAGATGTGAGATTTTGCGTATGTGGCCGGTTTTTGCTTTTTTTTTTTTTTAAACTCATAATTAAGGTAACCGCATTCTGAATTCGGGAAATGCTTGAAATCATGTAACCAATAAATGTTCCCCCCCCCCCCCCCAAAAAAAAAAAAATACAATGCGAAAATATAAAATGCGATACGGATTGACAAAACGAGACAAACTTAGCCATGTGAATATTACAGGGGTGATTTTCATTTTTCCCCCAATACGAGACAAAAACCAAAGGGGAAAAAATAAATTAACCCCCCCCCCCCCCCCCCCCCACACCCCGACAAATGGTTGGATAGTCTTTTAAAATCTGATAAGTTTCGTTTAAGACAAGTAGAGAACAATAAAATCAACAAAAAGCATAAACCACGCAAAAGCGTGACAGAATTTGCAAATATTTTTTATGTATATATAAAAGTTATTCTTTAGCAAATTTTCACACAACGTGCAACTTCAAAACAACAGACAGATTATGACGTTAAAAAAAAAAAAAAAAGGCTGGACTGCTATGTTTGTTTTACAATTCACTCTTTCTAGTAAATGACGTACCTATATTCCGATTCTAATCACTTTTGAAGCTGTGAATCACACATTACTTTGGCTGCACACCAGTATTAAAAAATCACTCTTTTCCTTCTGTTTTTCTATGTAACTTTTATATTCATACCGCACGTACTAAGGCATCCGCAGAAATAAAAACTACTTTTTGTGAAAGACTAGCCTCTGACTCAAAACTCATGTGATTTTGAACAAATTTGGTAGGTTTGAAATTTTTTTAGCAAACACTGTACCCCCTCAGTCCATTGTCGTCTGCTAGCTTCCTTACCGTAATATGCATGCGCGGGGTCAACGCTGTAGAAATACAGGCAAACCTCATTTGATGGTTATTTCCAACTTTCTCGTGACTACCTGGTATTGTTCTATGTTCTCAATCCAAAAAACAAGTGCACAGTCCATCATTTCATGCTTTAAAAAATCTGTGAAAATCGCCAATAGTTTTTTCCACTCGCATTCTATAGAATACTACGTGACCCCCAAATTAATACCGGTGTGTAACCTTTATGTTCGCACTGAAGGTTCAATCATGAATCTTTAAAACATGAGAAAATAATGCAGCATGGAATAATATAAAAGCCAAGAAAGCGAAAATGTGGGTGGGTACTTCTTAAATAAAGAGAAAATTTATATAATTAAGATTCTTCAAAATTATCCCGAAGTTCAAAATACTAAACATTCCCGATGTTGGAATGCGGCTACCTTAATGATGGATAAAAAAACGCCTGCGTAGGCAATTCCTCACAGTTAGTTAACCTCGAAGCTCTAGCCGAGGAATGACCCCCCCAAAAAAACCCCAAAACAAACAACAACAAACAAACAAACCAACCAACAACAACAACCCCAAAACAATAACAAACAAAAACAACCCAAACCCACCCCGATTCAGAAACAGATTAAACAGTGTGTACCGAATTCTCTCTCTCTTTTTCATTCTCTGTCTCTCGTCTCTGTCTCTCTCTTTCTCTCTCCCTCTTTCATTCTCTCTCTCTCTCTCTCTCTCTCTCTCTCTCTCTCTCTCTCTCTCTCTCTCTCTCTCTCTCTCTCTCTCTCTCTCTCCTTTTCACTCCCTCTTGCCACTTCAATAATTTTTATGCAACTCTAGATTTCCACCCACTCCCCCCTCCCCACACCCCCAAACTCGTTTGGCCATGTTCCCGGCACACACCATTAATGTCTCCCTTAAGACTTCATGCAATCCCGCATGGGGTGATATGGTGGTTAGAAGCAATGGAAAGGAAACATCACAAATAAAATTGCCTGCAGTCATAAACATGTGCCCAGCTGTGAAAGAAAACAATGTGATTATCTCCTCTATCATTATCGATTAGACAATAATCGTGTTTTTTTCCTGGAGTGTTTCCTTAAATAAAACTCATTAATGGGATCGAGTCTCGGCTTCTACTTATGCCATGACTGGCGAGGGATTTTTATAAATTAATTTTTTGTAAAACGATTTCCCAAATCAACTGACGGGATAGCTAGCTCAGTGGTCGGAGCACTCGCTTTCCTCCAGCCAAGTTAATAAGCAGCGTCGAGCGTGGTTACCAGTTGGATGGGTGACCGTTTGCGCGCCTTGGCTTCAGTACAGTCCCCCAGTTCACTCACCCAGCTGTAAATGGGTACTTGCCTCTTTAGGGTCAGGGAAGGTAAAGCAGCGAGGGAGAGGAGATGGGCGCCGCCCTCAATATGCTGGCCCCTAGAGAAGCTGAGGTCTCTGACCCCTCACTCCTTCGGAGTCCCAAAGTCCTTCGAATGAGACTATAAACCGAGGCCCGTGTGCGAACGCATGCAGAACATCTTACGCACACGTTAAATCCTGTTCCGAACTTTCGAAAGAGTAGGCCATTGTGTGCCGGTGGGAACAGATGACATTTACAAAACCGCATACACACGGGTACTAGAGTAAAAAAAAAAAAAAAAAAAAGCCATTAGTGCTTATTCCATTATCCTCGATTTAAAAAAAAAAGTCATTTGAGCGCTTTGATTTGTTGCTTTACAAAATTCAGCGCTATATAAATTCCATACATTATTATTTATTATTATATTATTATAATGGAATAATCATTTAGTGGGTTTTTTTACGTAGTGAATGAAGGAGCTATACTAGCCCACCACTAGGCTAGTGGAGCAGCGCCATGCCAATTCCGTGCTTTTCACAGCACTAGTGTCATTATAGGCTCAGGGGCTTGCTTTCTTCTCCCCTCACCTCACCGCCTCACCTCCATTGTCAATAAGAGTGCAGAAGGTGTGTGTGTGTGTTCATTGCCAGAGAGGGGGCGGAAGGGAGATACAGAGAGGGGGGGGGTGTAGCAGGAGAGAGAGAGTGAGAGCGAGGGAGGAGGGGGAAAGGGGGGGTGGAGGAGAGAGAGAGAGAAAGAGAGAGAGAGAAGAGAGAGAGAGAGAGAGAGAGAAGAGAGAGAGAGAAAGAGAGAGAGAGAGAAGAGAGACAGACAGACAGACAGACACAGACAGACAGGCAGAAAGACAGAGGATAGAGTCAAAGAGAGACAGACAGATAGATTTTTATATTAATCTAAGATATGTACTGTCAAGTTTGAGGTCAGGAGAAGTATCTGTGATGTGCTGTTATATTGGAATTTTGTGTTGTTGTTGTGGTGGTGGTGGGTGGTGGTGGTGGTGGTGTGTGAGTGTGATATTTTGTCGTTTGTGTGTGTGCTCCTCTCTCTCTCTCTCATCACTCACACACACACCAATGCATATGCAAGCACGCACACATTAAGATTGCAAAGTGACTGTATGTGTCTGAGTGTATGTTTGTCTGCATGTGCGTTGGCGTGTGTGTTTTGAGTATAAGAGCAATGAAGAGACAAGATCCAAAGGACTTGCAAAGACAGTTTTACAAGGCACTGTCCAAGGAGAAAGAAGAAGAGGCAGACCAAGGAAGAGCTGGGAGGATAACATCAGCGAATGGACAGGCCTAGAACTCAACAAAAACCTGAGAAAGGCAGAACAGAGAGAGGAATGGAGGGAACTGGTTGTTGAGTCTTTGAGGGTGCCCCCACGGTCGTCAGACTACGGGACAGATAGATAGATAGATAGATAGAAGGAAGACAGACAGACAGACAGACAGACAGACAGACAGACAGAGAGAGAGAGAGAGAGAGAGAGAGAGAGAGAGAGAGAGAGAGAGAGAGAGAGAGAGAGAGAGAGAGAGAGAGAGAGAGAAAGCCAATTTAGAAAGTTTACATGGTTAAGTCAATAACCCCCAAAAGATGTACTTTCATTCCAACCAGCTCATAACAAGCAGGGGAAAAAATCTTTCATAAAAGTACACACCACATTCACACACACACACCTCGATCAATTATCCCATCCACGATCGACACACAAAACCCGAAACAAAAACTGTTTATCTTTCCCTCCCTCACCCTCTTTTCCAAGACCAAGGCCTCTTTCTATCTTTTATCACCCAACCCAGTTTACCTAGATGGCAAAGTTTGCATAAGCACACCTTTCCTTCATAGGCCTGTGGCTTTGGCAAAGAGAGGCATGTTCTCTCCTAACTTCAGGTGACTTCTTTTGCTTAAGGTAACAATACTCTTCGCTCGTTGGCAAGCTTAAGTCTGAAGTGGTATGAGAAGTTTCTAGAGTAAAAAAAAAAAAGTCTCTGTTTCATGAAGTAGAGTGCATAC
>CM054158.1:36901649-36911649 GCA_028751875.1 Rapana venosa | reverse complement strand
GTGTCTTGTGGTGTGACCAAACCACATCAGTTTTCTCCTCTTTATGGTGGAGAGCAGAGGTTCTTGGGGGCCCACACGCTTTATGATTTCTTCTTTCACATAGTTGTTGGTCTTGTGTTCTTGTATGATATTTTGAGGAGTCTTCTGTGGCACTTGTTCTCGAATGCTTGGATTCTCCTCTCTAGCTCTGCTGACAGGGTCCATGATTCACAGCCATATAGGAGGATAGATATCACGAGGGATTTGTAGAGGTGATATTTGGTGCAGAAGCTGATGTTGTTGCTTCTGATGATCCTCTCGAGTCTGGCTAGAGCAGATGTTGCTGTTGCAATGTGAGCTTTCACTTTATTGTTTGATGTGCCATCTTTTGCTAGGATGGAGCCTAAGTATTTGAATTGGCTCACCTCTTCCAGTATTTCTCCATTCATCTTTATTTCCGTGCTGTCATTACTAGCGCTGTTGACCATGATCTTTGATTTCTCTGAACTGACCTCCATGCCGTATGCGCTCGCTCGATCTGATAGACTATCTGTGAAGTTTTGCAGTTCTTGTTTGCTGCCGCCCATGAGGTCAATGTCATCTGCAAATCTGAGGTTGCAAAGGGGTCTTCCACCAATGGAGATGGAAGTGTGGTGGTTTTGCAGTGTCTTTGTCATGATGTTTTCAAGGAAGAGGTTGAAAAGTACAGGTGAGAGAAGGCAGCCCTGACGGACCCCAACCGTGGTCTTGAAGAACTCGCTCATAAACAATACGAAATATCCTGTTACAAATGCGCACATGCGCGTGAGCGTGTGCGCACACATACCTACAAAACACACACACATCTACACCCACCCACCGACCCACACACATCAACCTCCTATCCCCCCCCCCCCCCCCCCCCCCCCCCCCCCCCCCCCCCCCTACACACACACACCCAATCACCCACACTATCAAAGCAAAGTTCTCGATAAAGCAGACGAGAGCATTCATGGATTCCACAGTAGTGGTCGGCCGAAACGAGTAGGCTTTTAACTTGAAGCGATATTTCTACAATCTGAAACGTGTGGTATGGAATCTTCCTGGCTCCTTTCCCTTCACTATACTGGTGGTTGTAATGGTTAACTGTAGTGTAGTAGCACCCAGCTTTCTATGAAGGTCTGGGTCGCTAGCTTCAGCCGACACATTCCCACTTCGGGAGAGGAGGGGGGGGGGGGGGGGGGGGGGGGGGGGTTGGGAAGGGGGGGGGACTTCATTAATTAAAAAACCCAAACAACCCAAACCGTTCATGAAAAATGCCAAAGCATATTTCAATGAAAATGCCAAAACATATTTCAAAGTTCCATGAAAATGCCAAAACATATTTCAATGAAAAATGCCAAAAGCACAGAAAGAGAGAGGGAGAAACTCACAGAGAGAAACAGAGAGAGAGAGAGAGAGACAGACTGACAGACAGACATACAGAGAGAGAGAGGGGGGAGGGGAGAGGCAGGGAGAACAAAGGGGAATCGCGGGGTATTTTGAAAAAAAAAAAAAAAAGACACACAAAAGTGACACAAAGGTGTGAGAACAGATCTATCTGACAACATCACAGTCCTTCCCAAACAAGCCAGCAGGCTTTTATCACCGTCACGATCAACAAACAGCCTGACTGACGTGGTAGACCTTGGACCGTGATGTCATACACCCTTTTGACGTGTAACAAAGTGATTTTAAAAAAAAGACGCAAACCCTTCGACACCTCCCCCCCCCCTTCCCCAACCAACCACAAAACTGCAAATCTCTCTGATCTTTTGTTGCACGTGTATCTATATGTATGTATGTATGTATGTATGTATGTATGTATGTATGTATGTATATATGTATATATGTATGTATGTATGTATGTATGTATGTATGTATGTATGTATGTATGTAGGTATGTGTGTGTGTGTGTGTGTGTGTGTGTGTGTGTGTGTGCATGTATGTACGTATGTATGTATGTATGTATGCATGCATGTATGTATGTGTGTGTATGTATGTGTGTGTGTGTGTATGTATGTATGTATGTATGTATGTATGTATGTATGTATGTATGCATGTATGTATGTGTGTAAACACACACACACACACACTTCCTTCTCCACACACACCACACACACACACACCACACACACACACACCACAAACACACACATACTTCCTTCTCCACACACAACACACACACACACGTACACACACACACACGTACACACACACACACACACACACTTCCTTCTCCACACACATACACAGAAATTACGCATACTGTAATTAGCTTTGGAGGGGGGGGGGGGGGGGGGGGAAGGACTAAGTGATTCATAACACCCACTAAAAACGAGGTCATACATAATGTTACACAGCACTTACAAAGGGAAGTCACATTCCAAA
Source organism: Rapana venosa (assembly GCA_028751875.1). NCBI lineage: Eukaryota > Metazoa > Mollusca > Gastropoda > Neogastropoda > Muricidae > Rapana > Rapana venosa. The sequence goes on along the minus strand of CM054158.1, from coordinate 36,909,261 downwards.
CTCTAACGACAGATAAATGTTTGGCACTTGTAGTCTATTCATGGTCTCTCTGTACTTTGGTCGAGAAAGAACTCCATGACTTTATTTTTTTTAAATCTAGATATTATATTGTCACAATTTGTATGGACGTAAAAGTTCACGTTTCCATACATGTCACACACGCTCAAATAGATGCAGACACTTTATACGCACGCACACAGACACACACACAATATATATATATATATATATATATATATATATATATATATATACTCACACACACACTTACACACACACATACCCCCACCATCGACCCACCCACTCACACACACACACACACCTACACCCACCCATCGACCCACCCACTCACACACACACACCTACACACACAACACACACACTGATCTGATGTATACACGTCTGTTATGAAACGACTAAGAAAAACAAATAATTATGTGCAGATGGTGTATTTGTGTGTGCTTGTATATGTACATGTATGTGCTTGTATATGTACGTGTGTGTGCGTGCGTGTGTGGGGTGGCTGAAGGCTAAATAGAGCTCTCTCTCTCTCTCTCTCTCTCTCTCTCTCTCTCTCTCTCTCTCCCTCTCTCTCCCTCTCTCCCTACGTCCTACACACCTGTTTTGAACGGGCACTAAAAATCTGTCATTCCAATCATCTCTGTCTCTCTTTCGTAAAGAACACACACACCTACACACACACTTACACACACACCTACACACACACCCTACACACACACACACACTTACACACCCACACCTACATACCTACACACACCCCCTACATACCTACACACACACCCTACACACACCCACACCTACATAGCTACACACACCTTCATACCTACACACACACCTACACACACACACACAGAGACAGAGAGAGAGAAAAGAGAGAGGGGAGAGAGAGAGAGAGAGAGAGAGAGAGAGAGAGAGAGAGAGAGTGAGAGGAGATTTTAAGGCACCGGCATGTCTGCCTGCACTTACAAAAGCTGACCCGGGAGATCGTTAACAATCCCTCCCCCCCCCCCCCCCCACCCACCAGTCACCAGACACCGCCGAGATTCGAACCCACGACTCCGCTGACCCACACCTTTGAAAGTCGAACCCTCTCAATAATCCATTAACTAACCACTCGGCAATGGCGTGCGTCCCTTCCTCCCACGCAGTCTAATAACTCAGGGATTCGAACCCAACCCAAGCCTCGCGCTCTGTCACCCAAACCTGCAGCTCAAACCGCTGGCGCCACAAGGAGAAGAGCCATGCGTTTATTTATTTATGTATTTATTCTTTTTATTATCGAGGATAATGGAATAAGTCCTTCGGATGAGACTATAAACGAGGCCCCCGTGTGCCAACGCATGCAGAACATCTTGCGCACACGTTAACTCCTGTTCCGCTTTTCGAAAGAGTAGGCCATTGTGTGCTGGTGGGAACAGATGACAACATTGACAAAACCGCATACACACGGGGACTGGATGTAAAAAAGCACATGAGTGCTTATTCCATTATCCTCGATATATTTTTTTTTTTAAGTCATCTGAGCGCTTTGATTTGTTGCTTTACAAGATTCAGCGCTATATAAATTCCATACATTATTATTAATAAGCAATCATGTGCCTTTTTTTACATCCAGTCCCCGTGTGTATGCGGTTTGGTAAATTGTGTCGTCTGTTTCCATCTGTTGGGTTGTACACAGGTTGGCCTACACCCCAAATGTGCAGAGTGGGCATCGTGATGCCTTTTTATGTAGGATGGCATGGAAAAGTAACAAACTAAAAGTGAGATCTCACCGGCTTTTGATTGACAGTTTATGGGTCTGGCGTTCTCGGTTGTAAACTACTAGTAGTTTATGGCAAATGAAAAAAGCTTTTTTCTTGCCTGTGGGAAGCTTTCAATATAGACACGTCTGGCGGAGGGAGTTGGGGGGGGGGGGGGGGGGGCGGGGGAAGGAGGGGGGGGAGGGGGAGAGAAGAGAGAAAAGGGGTGCAGGTTTTTTTGTTGCTTTAATATAAAATGTTATTTTACACACGGTCGTGCACACATGCACGCCCCCACGCACGCACGCATACACAGACACACATGTGACACACAAACACACCTACACAGAGGGGTTTGGGGACTCAATACGAAATTACTCACTCACTCACTCACTCAGTCACAAATGACGTAGGGGGGACATGAGAGAAGACGCAACAGAGATCTTTTTCCATGCTTCACGATCCTGTGTGGCTAGTAGAAGGTGTTGCAGGGGTTGGGCGGTCCAGTCTTTGATGTTGTCAACCCATGATTTCTTTTGGCGGCCTCTTCTTCTCTTGCCTTCAACTGTTCCCTGCAGGATGGTTTTTGCTAAGGTGTTGTGTCTTGTGGTGTGACCAAACCACATCAGTTTTCTCCTCTTTATGGTGGAGAGCAGAGGTTCTTGGGGGCCCACACGCTTTATGATTTCTTCTTTCACATAGTTGTTGGTCTTGTGTTCTTTGTATGATATTTTGAGGAGTCTTCTGTGGCACTTGTTCTCAAATGCTTGGATTCTCCTCTCTAGCTCTGCTGACAGGGTCCATGATTCACAGCCATATAGGAGGATAGATATCACAGGGATTTGTAAAGGTGGTATTTGGTGCAGAAGCTGATGTTGTTGCTTCTGATGATCCTCTTGAGTCTGGCTAGAGAAGATGTTGCTGTTGCAATGCAAGCTTTCACTTTATTGTTTGATGTGCCATCTTTTGTTAGGATGGAGCCTAAGTATTTGAATTGGCTCACCTCTTCCAGTATTTCTCCATTCATCTTTATTTCCGTGCTGTCATTACTAGCGCTGTTGACCATGATCTTTGATTTCTCTGAACTGACCTCCATGCCGTATGCGCTCGCTCGATCTGATAGACTATCTGTGAGGTTTTGCAGTTCTTGTTTGCTGCCGCCCATGAGGTCAATGTCATCTGCAAATCTGAGGTTTCAAAGGGGTCTTCCACCAATGGAGATGGAAGTGTGGTGGTTTTGCAGTGTCTCTGTCATGATGTTGTCGAGGAAGTGGTTGAAAAGTACAGGTGAGAGAAGGCAGCCCTGACGGACCCCAACCGTGGTCTTGAAGAACTCGCCCATGAACAATACGAAATATCCTGTTACAAATGCGCACATGCGCGTGAGCGTGTGCGCACACATACCTACAAAACACACACACATCTACACCCACCCACCGACCCCCACACATAACCCCCACCCCCACCCCCCACACACACACACACCCAATCACCCACACTATCAAAGCAAAGTTCTCGATAAAGCAGACGAGAGCATTCATGGATTCCAAAGTACTGGTGGGCCGAAACGAGTAGGCTTTTAACTTGAAGCGATATTTCTACAATCTGAAACGTGTGGTATGGAATCTTCCTGGCTCCTTTCCCTTCAATGGTTGTAATTCGTTCACTGTAGTGTAGTAGCACCCGGCTTTCTATGAAGGTCTGGGTCGCTAGCTTCAGCCGACACATTCCCACTTCGGGAGAGGAGGGGGTGGGGGGGGGGGGGGGGGGGGGGGGGTTGGGAAGGGGGGGGGGGGCTTCATTAATTAAAAAACCCAAACAACCCAAACCGTTCATGAAAATGCCAAAGCATATTTCAATGAAAATGCGAAAACATATTTCAAAGTTCGATGAAAATGCCAAAACATATTTCAATGAAAAATGCCAAAAGCACAGAGAGAAAGAGAGAGGGAGAAACTCACAGAGAGAAACAGAGAGAGAGAGAGAGAGAGAGGAGAAGAGAGGAGAGAGAGAGAGAGAGAGAGAGAGACAGACAGACAGACAGACAGACAGAGAGAGAGAGAGAGAGGGGGGGGGGGGGAGGCAGGGAGAAGAAAGGGGAATCGTGGGGTATTTGGAAAAAAAAAGACACACAAAAGTGACACAGAGGTGTGAGAACAGATCTATCTTACAACATCACAGTCCTTCGCAAAACAAGCCACCAGGCTTTTATCACCGTCACGATCAACAAACAGCCTGACTGACGTAGTAGACCTTGGACCGTGATGTCATACACCCTTTTGACGTGTAACAAAAGTGATTTTAAAAAAAAGACGCAAACCCTTCCACACCTCCCCCCCCCCCCCCCCCCCCCCTTCCCCAACCAACCACAAAACTGCAAATCTCTCTATCTTTTGTTGCACGTGTATCTATATGTATGTATGTATGTATTGTTATGTATGTATGTGTGTATGTATGTATGTATGTATGTATGTATGTATGTATGTATGTATGTAGGATGTGTGTGTGTGGTGTGTGTATGATGTATGTATGGTATGTATGTATGTATGTATGTATGTCGTATGTATGTGGTTGATGTGTGTGTGTGTGTGTGTGTGTGTGTGTTATGCATGTGGTGTGTATGTATGTATGTATGTAGTGTATGTATGTATGTAGTATGTTTTATGTATGTTGTGTATGTATGTGTGTATGTGTGTGTGTAGTATTTGTATGTATGTATTGTATGTTTGTAACACACACACACACACTATTCCTTTCACAACACACCCCCCCCACAACACACACACACTCCCCACCCCACAACACACCACGCCCTACACACACACACTCACCCACTCACTCTCCAGCACACACAACACTACACTCCTCTCTCTACACACGCACACACGTACACTTCCTTCTCCACACACACACACACTCACACACATCCACACCACCACACACACACCACCAACACACACAACACACCACACACCCACACACTTCCTTCTCCACACACACACACATACACAGAAATTACGCACTACTGTAATTAGCTTTGGAGGGGGGAAAAAGGACTAAGTGATTCATAACACCCACTAAAAATGAGGTCATACATAATGTTACACAGCACTTACAAAGGGAAGTCACATTCCAAACTCTAACTACAGATAAATGTTTGGCACTTGTAGTCTATTCATGGTCTCTCTGTACTTTGGTCGAGAAAGAACTCCATGACTTTATTTCTTTTTTAATCTAGATATTATATTGACACAATTTGTATGGACGTAAAAGTTCATGTTTCCATACATGTCACACACGCTCAAATAGATGCAGACACTTTATACGCACGCACACAGACACACACACAATATTATATATATATATATATATATATATATATATATATATATATATATATATATATATATACTCACACACACACTTACACACACACCTACCCCCACCCATCGACCCACCCACTCACACACACACACACTTACACACACACACACCTACACCCACCCATCAACCCACCCACTCACACACACACACTTACACACACACACACACCTGCACACACAAAACACACACTGATCTGATGTATACAAGTCTGTTATGAAACGACTAAGAAAAACAAATAATTATGTGCAGATGGTGTATTTGTGTGTGCTTGTATATGTACATGTATGTGCTTGTATATGTACGTGTGTGTGCGTGCGTGTGTGGGGTGGCTGAAGGCTAAATAGAGCTCTCTCTCTCTCTCTCTCTCTCTCTCTCTCTCTCTCTCTCTCTCTCTCTCTCTCTCTCTCCTCTCTCTCTCTCTCCCTACGTCCTACACACCTGTTTTGAACGGGCACTAAAAATCTGTCATTCCAATCATCTCTGTCTCTCTTACGTAAAAAATACACACATCTACACACACACTCACACACACACAGAGACCTACACACACATACTTATACAAACACACACTTACACACCTACACACACACTTACACACACACACACACACACCTACACACACACACTTATACAAACACACACACACACACACCTACACACATACTTACACACACACACACCTACACACACCCTACACACACACACTTACACCCACCCACACACACACACACGCCTACACCCACACACCTACACACACCCCCCTACATACCTACACCACACCTACACACACAAACCTACATACCTACACACCTACACACCCACACACCTACACCCCCCCCCCCTCCGCCCCCCCCCCCCCCCCCCCCCACACACACACACACTATACCAACAAAAAAAAGGACCGGCATCCTCTTAAAGCTTGAAAAAAGAAGCCGACTTGTGAAAGGAAACAGACTGCTATGCTGTACAGAACCTAAGTGTCATTTCTGCCTAGCCATCGATATTCTCTCTCCACCACTGCATACACACACACACACACACTGTCATGGGGACGGGATAGCCTAGTGGTCAGAACATTGCGCTCGCAATCTGACGACCCGGGTTCGATTCCCGTTCAAGGGGATATTTTCCCCTGGAGTTAACATCAGTGCAGACTCGATCCACTCTCCGCCAAAAGTCCTTCGGATGAGACTATAAACTGAGGCCCCGTGTGCGAACGCACGCAGAACATCTTGCGCACATCAAAGAATGGACCCAGAAGTCAGAAAACAGACAGGAAGGAGGTGACAAGGAAGAAAAGAAACAAAGGAAGAAACAAAGAAAGGGATAGAAAAGAGGGAATTCCTGGAAGCACCCAATTTTCCTGGGATGCTATTTATATTGACAGGCCCCCAGCACACTCTCAGGGGGAAGATGATTTTATTACATAAGGAGGAAAATGTCGGCTTTGCTGTAGTCGTTAACATTGCAAGTTTCTTCTACTTGTTACCGTTTTGCTTAATATCATCAGATGACTGTTCAGTATAAAGGTAAGACGGGGTGAGAGGAGAAAGGGAGGTAGAACGGAGAGAGGCGTGGCTGGGGGAGGAGGGGGGGTTGATACAGAGAGAGAGGGGGGCAGTGAGGGAGGGAGAGAGAGAAAGAGGGAGACAGAGAGAGAGAGGCAGACAGAGAAAAAGAGAGAGAGGCAGACAGAGAAAGAGAGAGAGAGAGAGAGAGAGAGACGAGAGAGAGAGAGAGAGAGAGAGAGACAGAGAGACGGACAGAGAAACAGAGAAAAAGAAACAGACGGAGAGAGAGAGGCAGACAGAGAGACGGACAGAGAAAAAGAGAGAGGCAGACAGAGAAAAAGAGGGAGAGAGAGAGAGAGCAGACAGAGAGACGGACAGAGAAAAAGAGACAAACAAAGACGGGGAGAGAGAGCGAGAGAGAGAGACAGAGAGAGACAGAGACAGAGACGGACAGAGAAAAAGAGACAGACAAAAAGAGACAGACAGACAGACAGGCATGCCGGACAGTGATGAAATATCTACACTCTTTCAGTCAGACAAAAGATTTTTAATGTCGAACCGCACTTTCTCGTTCCAGTGAGAATACGAACGTGAGTAACGTGAGTGACTTAAAAAAAAATGTAGACAAAAGAGTTAAGAGTAGGCTCTCCTTGACCTCACTGAGTTATTCCTGTAGGGAGAAAAAAAAAGGGGGGGGGGGGGGTCATCCAGACAAAAAAATTACTTCCCGGTTGTTCTTCGACATGCCACTGAATGAATGTATGTATATGTATGCCGACGACAACAGACCAACCAGGAAGATATGAGTTTAAGAGTTTTATATTTATTCAGGTTGACTGTGGTGATATTGGTTCAAGATTTTATTTCAAGAAACCCCCACAAGGGGGGTACATGAAATTTAACAAAAACTACACCTTGCGGGATATGGGCGTGTGAAAAATTACTCATAGCACAAAT
>CM054158.1:36894149-36899149 GCA_028751875.1 Rapana venosa | reverse complement strand
AAAATAATGTGAAAACAGCAAAGAGTACGACTTTGAAAATCAGACCCCTATTCCGCCTGTGGGCGGATGCCGGGGGGGTGTACAAATCTGAGCCAGGATTTCCCTCTTTTCTATCTTTTTCTTTGTTTCTGCCCTGTTCTTTTTCTTCCTCTCCTTCTGGATTACTTTCTGCCTTCTTGGTCCATTCTCCTGCCTTTATTTCCCCCGGAAAGATTTCAAACATATACAATTCTCTGCCACTGCTGAAGTCGGATGTGCCGGGCCTGACTTGTCAGGCGCGTAACGCCAGCGCAATGCATTTTCGCTGACATGACAAACAACAATAGTTGCTGTCTGAGCGTTGCTCGACGAGACGACGACGACGACGAAGAAGAAGAAGAAGAAGAAGAAGAAGAAGAAGAAGAAGAAGAAGAGAAGAAGAAGAAGGAAGAAGAAGAAGAAGAAGAGGAAAAAGAAGAAGAAGAAGAAGAAGGAGCAGAAGAAGAAGAAGAAAAAAGAAGAAGAAGAAGAAGAAGAAGAAAAGAATGCAAAGAAGAAAAAGAAGAAGAAGAAGAAGAAGAATGCAAAGAAGAAGAATTGCGAAGAAGAAAGAAGAGAAAAGAACAAGAAGAACAAGAAAAAGAACAAAGAAGAAAAGAAGAAGAAGAAAGAAAGAAGAAGAAAGAAAGAAAGAGAAGAAGAAGAAGAGAAGAAGAAGAAGACACGAAGAAAAAGATGGTGAAAAAGAAGAAAAAAGAAGAAGAAGAACAAGAAGAAGATAAAAAACAAAACAAAAAAAAAAACGAAGAACAAGAAGGAACAAGAACAAGAACAGAAGAACAAGAACAAGAACGCGATACCAAAATATGAAGATCAAAAAGCAAGTCAGAAAGCCTGAAGACATATGAGCAAGCCATGCACCCGCAGAAGAAAAATCGATGAGAAGCAAGGGGATTGACGCCAGTGACACAGGAGTTGGAGGTGGTAAGAAAAGAAGAAAGAAAGAAGAAGACGACGAAGAAAAGATGGTGAAAAGAAGAAAAGAATGCGAATAAGAACAAGAAGATTAACAAAACAACAACAAAAAGAAGAACAAGAAGGAAAAAACAAGAAGAACAAGAACAAGAACAAGACCGCGATACCCTCCAAAATATGAAGCATCAAAAAGCAATTTGCTTCAGAGGCCCTGAAGCACACTTGCACTGGCAGCCATGCCACCCGCACCGTTCCGCCAAAATCGATGAGAATTTCGCCTAAGGGCTCCTGATTGATCCGCCAGTGCACACCACGGGGAGTTTGGGGTCGGTCCTTTGAGAAGGAGAAGAGAGAGAGAGAGAGAGAGAAGAGAGAGAGAGAGAGAGAGAGAGAGAGAGAGAGAGAGAGAGAGAGAACAGACGAGGAGAGAGAGAGAATAGATGAGAAAGAGAGAGAGATGACGAAAGAGAGACAGAGAGATAGAGACGACGAGAGTAGAGAGAGAGAGACAAAGAGAGAGAGAGAGAGAGAAGACAGAGACAGACAGAGAGAGATGAGAAGAAACAGAGAGATAGAAGACAGAGAGATGAGACAGAAGACAGAGAGACGAGAGAGAATAGACAAAGAGACACAGACAAGACAACAGAGAGATAGAGAGAGACAGAGAGATACAAACACGAGAACAACAGGGACAGAACAAGCACGACAGAGACTAGAGAGAGAGGAGGGATGGGACGGGAGACCAAAAAAAGGATGGAGAGACAGACAGACAGACAGGCAGCTAAGAGACAGACAATACGGACAGAGACACAAGCAGGGGGAGGGGGGGGGTGAATCAGGTAACTCTATGTAGTGTATAATGCTGCGCCTGCATTGTCCTTGCAGTTACCCGCCCTGCTGCCTTCCCTGTCCTGCCCTGCCTTACCCTGTCCTGCCTGCCTTACCCTGCCCTGCCTTACCTGTCCTGCTCCGTCCTGCCTTACCCTGTCCTGCCTTACCCTGCTGCCACCCTGCCCTGCCTTACCCTGTCCTGCCTTACCCTGCTCCTGCCTTACCCTGTCCTGCCTGCCTTACCCTGTCTGCCTCCCTGCCTGCCTTACCCTGCCTCCCTGTCCTGCCCTCCCTGCCTTACCCTGTCCCTGCCCTGCCTTACCCTGTCCTGCCCTTGCCCTGCCTTACCCTGTCCTGTACCCTGTCCTTGCCCTACCTGTCCTGCCCTTACCCTGTCCTGTACCCCCTGTCCTGCCCTCCCTGCCTTACCCTGTCCTGTACCCTCGCCTTACCCTGTCCTGCCCTACCCTGCCTTACCCTGTCCTGCCCTGCCTTACCCTGTCTGCCCTGCCTACCCTGTCCCCTGCCTTACCTGTCTGCCTGCTTCCCCTGTCTGCCTCTTTACCCTGTCTGCCTGCCCTGCCTGCCTACCCTGCCTGCCTTACCCTGTCTGCCTACTCTGTCCTGCCTGCCTTACTGCCCTGTCCTGCCTTACCCTGTCCTGCCTGCCTTACCCTGTCCTGCCTTACCCTGTCCTGTCCTGCCCTGCCTTACCTTGTCCTGCCCTGCCTTACCCTGTCTGCCTTACCTGCCATGCCTTACCCTGTCTCTGCCATGCCTTACCCTGTCCTGCCTTACCCTGTCCTGCCTTACCCTTCGCCCTGCCTTACCCTGCCCTGCCTTACCCTGCCTGCCTTACCCTTTGCCCTGCCTTCTGACCTGTCTTACCCTGTCCTGCCTTACCCTTTTCTGCCCTGCCTTACCCTGCCCTGTCTTACCCTGTCCTGCCTTACCCTTTTCTGCCCTGCCTTACCCTGCCCTGTCTTACCCTGTCCTGCCTTACCCTTTTCTGCCCTGCCTTACCCTGTCCTGCCCTGCCTTGCCCTGTTCTGCCTACCCTCTCTGTCCTATTCTTTTGTACTGCACTGCGTTGCTGTGTATTGCATTGCATCGTTTTGTAATTGTACTGCTTTGTATTGTATTGTATTTGTATTGTATTGTATTGTACTGAACCGTCGACTGACCAGATACTACACATTTTATTATATGATATGATCATATCACCTATAATGAAATGACGTTAAAGTAAAGGAACGAAGCGTGTTGCTAGACAGAGAGAGAGAGAGACAGAGAGAGATAATAGATAGATAAATAAATAAATAGATAAATAGATAGAGAGAGCGAGACAGAGGAGAGAGAGAAGAGTAGGCAGAGAGATAGATAGATAGATAGAGAGAGAGCTGGAGAGAGAGAGAGAGAGATAAATAGACAGACAGATAAATAGATAGCAGAGAGAGAGAGAGATAGAAGAGAGAGAGAGAGAGATAGAGAGAGAAGAGAGAGAGAGACAGAGACAGATAGAAAGAGATAGAGACAGAGAGAGAGACAGAGAGAAAGAGAGAGAGACGAGAGAGAGAGATGAGGAGAGACAAGAGAGAGTAGAAGGAGAGACAGAGAGATAGATAGAACAGAGAGATAGAAGAGTAGAGAGAGAGAGCGGCAGAGAGTGACAGAGACAGAGAGAGAGAGACAGAGATAGTTGTGGTAAAGTGTAAAGTGATAGAAGTACACGTTGGAGTATAAGTAGTAAACTAACAGAAGAAGTAGGAGTAAGAGCAGCAGTAGTACAAAATGCAGATATAATGTATCTCAGCTACATTTAGCCTGCGTGCGCGCACACAGACACCATGTGCGCGCGTGCGTACGTGCGTGCGTGCGGAGAGAGTGAGAGAGAGAGAGGGGGAGTTGTGGTAAAGTGTAAAGTGATAGAAGTACTCGTTGGAGTATAAGTAGTAAACTAGCAGAAGAAGTAGGAATAGTAGCAATACCAGTAGTACAAAATGCAAACATAATGCATGTCCCCAAAAATTTAGCCTGCGTGCGCGCACACAGACACTGTGTGCGTGTGTACTGTGTGCGTCTGTGTGTACGTGTGTGAGTGCGTGCGTGTGTGTGTGCGCGCGCGCGCGTGCGTGCGTGCGCGTGTGTGTGTGTTTGTGTGCGCGCGCGTGCGAGCGCGCGCGTCGCTGTATGTGTACGTGCATGTGTGTTTTAGTAAGTATACTGAGTGCATTCGTATGTTCGTTCTTGTATTTAACGTCTGTTAACTATAATAATAATAATAATAATAATAAATGGAATTTATATAGCGCTATACCTAAGTGATATTAGACGGGAAATAAAGACCTAAAGCAAAACGAAAAAACCCAACAACAATAGAAGACAGACGGAAACAGAGTCATGTGAGAGATTGGTATTCAAACATCAATGCAACGCCTAAAAATGCAAGTGTGTGTGTGCGCGTGCACGCATGTTGCACCCTGCAAACTGAGTGTTGTTAATGATACTAATACAACTGTGGACACGGGAGTAGGCTAATGACAAGCTGTAACAAGCACCGCTTTTGGGGTTTTTATATATATAGATACGATCATCATCATGAACATGAGTGTAGTTAAGATACTATATAAAATCTGTGGCCACAGTCGAAAAGCAATGTGCTGACCGCTGTACACACCCTTTTCTCTTTTTTATATCAAAACATCATCACACTGCGACGCCTGAGGGACTGACAAGCAATTAATAACCATCCATAAAAATGCACCAACAATCGACAAAACAACAAGTGCGTGCCATTACCCCACCTTACTACTTGCCACTCACAACACACACACACACCAACATCAAACACACACCACCACACACCACCCCACTCTTCTACACACACACACAGCAGCGAACCAACGCGCACACACTCTAATACGCACACACACCACACACACACACACCACACACACACTCCGACATACACACAACACAATCAGCACATACGCACACACTTACATACTTGCCAGCCACACACACACACCTATCACACACACACACACACATCACCACACACCAACACACACACACACACCCGACATACACACAACACAGAGTCGTAAAAAAACAACATTACATACGCACACGCGCGCACGCACCACGCACCACTCACACACACATAACATCACCATCACACACACACACACACACTCTCACTCACACACGCAAGC
>CM054158.1:36886649-36889149 GCA_028751875.1 Rapana venosa | reverse complement strand
TTTCGAATTGTTCATTCTTTTATTTCGAGGATAATGGAATAGGAACTTATAGTACCCTTCGTTTACATTCAGTCCCTGTGTTCACGCAGTTTTGTGAATTTTGTTTGGTCCACCCAGTTTCGTAAATTTTGTCAACTGTTCCCACTGACACACACTGGCCTACTCATCTGGGGGAAAAAAAGGCACAACAGGTTTTGTAGGTGTGTGTGTAAGACGTTTTTACGAGCGTTCCACACACGGAACGACCTCGGTTTAGAGTCTCACCCAAAGGAGGGTGGGAAGGGGGGGGGAGTGAAAGAGAGACTCAGACAGACTGTGGGAGAGAGGGGAGGGGGAGAGCGAGAGAGAGAGAGAGGGGGGAGGGGAGAGAGAGAGACAGACATATAGACGAGACATACGGCACAGACTGAGACAGAGAGAGAGAGAGAGAGTGACAGAGAGAGATAGACAGGGACAGACAGAGACAGACAGAAAGACAGAGAGAGACAGATGACAGAAGAGAGAGAGAGAGAGAGTGACAAGAGAGAGAGACAGACAGACGAGACAGACAGAGAGAATGACAGAGAGACAGACTGAAAGAGAGAGACAGATAGACAGAGACAAACAGACAGACAGGAGACGAGAACAGAGACGACCGAGAGAGAGAGAAGAGAGAGGAGAGAGAGAGAGAGAGAGAGAGAGAGAGAGAGGGGGAGAAGGGAGAAGGATGAGGATGGAGAGCTTGCCGCCAGACACACAGATAGAGAAAAGAGATGTACATCTATGGCCGCACGGACAGACACAGACTGACCAAAACCTCCTAGATCCTGTCGTACGTAACAAGCTTTCTATTCATGTAGGTAAACAGGCAAAGGTAAAGGTGTCCCATAACCTATGTGGTCGTAGGGGAGCGAGGCATCAGAGACCTCACTTCTCTAGGGGCCAGCATATTGAGGGCGGCGCCCATCTCCTCTCCCTCGCAGCTTTACCTTCCCTGACCCTGACCGGGTGAACTGAGGGAACTGTACTGAAGCCAAGGCGCGCAAACGGTCACCCATCCAACTGGTAACCACGCTCGATGCTGCTTAACATTGGCTGGGGGAAAGCCGAGTGCTCTGACCACTGAGCTATCCCGTCCCCCTATGGAATTAACACCGCTTAACCAAACAGCTTCAAACACAACTGCTTCTGATTTTGTCAATGAATATTTCGAAAAAAAAGAAGTATTTTGCGTAAGGAGACAACCCTGGGAACAGACAGACAAGACAAGGCAGACAGACAAGACAAGGAAGACAGACGAAGAGAGAAAGACATAGACAGACAAAGACACACGGAAATCAGCAAACAAAACAAAAAAGTGTGTGTGTGAGGGCGGGGGGAGGGTAGGAGATAATAAGAGAGGAGGCTTTGTCAATATTTTTGCACGGCCTAAAACGACCCATTATTTTTATTATAAGTTCCACATGTATAAAAACAGATGTCCTCCTCCCATATCGACCTAGAACAGGTGACAGTAGTTGAGCAGTTTGGGCTCTTTTCTCCCCTTTCTGTCTCTGTAAAGATCTGCCTATCTCAGCTGTCACTTTACTTCCATCTGGTGGTCACCGCCTCCTCACGTGCACTTGTGGTTATCTATCGGCTTCAACGTGCCAGGCAACACCACACTGAAGCTTTGTATTCTATCACAGGTACATGTCGTCAGCGCCTGGGCTTTATCACAGTTCTTGATTAAACCATTGACGCTGAGGGCAACAACAGCAAAGTGAGAGGCTGTATGACCAGTGGCTTTCTTTCCCACTCATGGAATTCCACTTGACAGCTTAGTCTTTTAGTGATCGACTATGACTCTCTGACTAGGAGGCTTGACTCGCACAGTCCTTATGTGCTGCAGCCCTGGGGGCTGGTTGGCCTTTGGAGAACATCTCCAACGCTGACTGTCCTTATGCCCACTTGGCCGAGAAAGTGGGGATGTACTGTGGGCAAGGCATCTCCACTATAATCAAATTTCTGCCCAGTTTCCAAAACAGCAGCTGCCGCCTCTGCTGGTTTGGAGGTCATCGTCGGACACGACGGACAAACATAAATTACAGGTACAGGCAGCGGTGGACAAAGACACCGAGGACAAAATGTACACAGTGAACAGTGAGCGTAAACCGGGGGGGGGGGGGGGGGGGGGGGGGGTGTTCTATTCGGCCTGCGTTTGTTATTGGAAGGGGTCCTTATCAGTCCTCGTATGACTTAGTCTTCGGTATCTTTGCTGCCCTCCCGCCCCCTCCCACTACTTCCACCATCACGCCGCCCATCATGAAGATGTAACAGATTAATTCTGTTCCTGCAATATACAGACAGACGCTAGTTAGTTTGTCGTCAAGCTCGAATGTGATTGAATATAATACACTTTTGGAGAGAAAAAGTCACTAAAACAATCAGTCTGTGTATATATCCTTTTTAAAAAATTTTTTTTATATAAAAACATACCCCAAAACAACAACTAAACAAATGGCCACAAACCAGTTTTTAA
>CM054158.1:36859149-36871649 GCA_028751875.1 Rapana venosa | reverse complement strand
CCAAGCGTGTTTGAAGTGTGTGTTTTAAAAGTGCTCGCTCCTTTGAAATCTCATCCGAACAGGGATTGATTCAAGAGTGGTTTTAAAAATGCTTGTCTCTGGTAAAGACAAATCTTTTTTCGAACCTGAGATTCGAACCTACGGTCCTCTACGTTTCTATCCTTAGAGCTAATCAGCTCTCCCCCCCCCCCCCTCTCCCTCCCTCCCCGCTGCTGCTAATTGATGAAGTGCGGAGCGTGCCAGTATCGATCTCATGTGCCCGGTCTACCGATCGCCTGCCTGTTCAGTGTTAACTATCGACTAAAATGCAAAGTGCAAGATTGAGAGTCTTATATTGCATTGATGCAGGTTTTCCTGTCTAACTTTTATTTTCTCCCGAAGAGGGAAAGTTCTCTCTCTCTCTCTCTCTCTCTCTCTCTCTCTCTCTCTCTCTCTCTCTCTCTTCTCTGTATGTGTGTGTGTATGTGTGTGTGTGTGTGTGTGTGTGTGTGTGTGTGTGGCGCGTGCGTGCGTGCGTGTGCGTGCGTGCGTGCGTGCGTGTGTGGTGTGTGTGTGTGTGTGTGTGTGTGTGTGTGTGTTGTGTGTGTGTGTGTGTGACATGATCTCTTTCTGTCTCTCCCATACTGTCTGTCTGCCTGTCTCTATGACATACATAATCTCTTTCTGTCTCTCCCATTCTGTCTGTCTGCCTGCCTGCCTACCTGCATCTCTCTCTCTCTCTATATATATATATATATTTATCTATCTGTCTGTCTGTATCTGAACTCTTTCTGTCTCTCTCCCACTCTTCTGTCTGTCTGTCTGTCTGTTTGTCTCTCTGCTCTCCTCTGCCAACCGCACCGGCCACATAAAGATGTGAAAATTTTTTACGCCCTTTTCTCTCTCTCTCTCTCTCACCCATTCCTTCATTTATATTAAATTAATTCATCCATCTTCATCTATCCTCCCGTCCTCTCACCGATTCCTTCATAATTTCTCTTTTAACAGAACATCAACAACAACAACAGCAACAAAACAACAAGAAGAAGAATGGGCATTTCCTAGCCCTAACGTACGCTATGGAGTCTAGATCTATGACCTCAAAGCTCATGTCTGCACAGAAACTGGACTCTGCTAGAGATAACCTAACATTCTTCCGCTCGGCTCACGTAACACACATTCCCACGCGTGCAGGCTGACGTCAATGATGATTGACGTCACCAATCCTATAGAATCGCTAAGCAGACTCTCTAATCTTCTTTTCTTTCAATGCCCGGGCTATAGAATGAGTGTACGTCAGATTTGTTGTTGTTATTGTAGTTAGGTTTGTTGTTGATGATGATGACGTGGTGGTGGTGGTGATGGTGGGGGTGGCGGCGTTTCTTTTTTGCTTTGATTGAATTGTTTGGGTTTGGTGTTGGTTTGGTTTGGTGGGGATTTTTTTATTACTTAGTTGGATTGGTGAGGTTTTGATTTTTTGTTTGTTTTTTGGTGGGGTTGTGTGTTGTTGTGTTGTGGGGTTTTTTTTTTGGGGGGGGTTTGATGTTTGTTTGTTGTTGTTTTTTGGGGGGAGGCTTTTGTTTTGTGTTATTTTTGCTTCCTATATTCTGACTTCCTTGTTTATGTCCCTTTTTAAACTAGTTTAAATGGGGGGAGGGGGGGGGGGGGGTGGGGACGTTGTTCACACGTGTGTGTGTGTGTGTGTGTGTGTGTGTGTGTGTGTAAGTGCGCCCGACTTCCCCCCTCTACCCAAAATACAATATATACCCTTCACTTCTTCAAAAAAATACTAACGAGCTATAAAATACACTTTGTCTATAGATTCACACACAGATCCTCTACCGTACAAACTCTCTCCTCCAGAAAAACTAGATCTAAACGGGGGATCTCAAATAGATCTGTGCTCCCGGCACACACACACACCGCTAGATCCTATCTCTTTCCAAAACACGAAAAGTCACACTTTTCCAACCTCACAAACTACGCGTGAGATTTGACCCCCCACGACCACTGACTGCATCCTGCAGGCATCACACGTCTTACCCACTCATCAGCCACCCTCTCCAGGAGCTTCGATTGGCATCAGAAGGGCGTACGTGTGTGTGGACGTGTGGATACGTGTGTGGACGTGTGGGATACGTGCGTGGACGTGTGGGATACGTGCGTGGACGTGTGGAAAATGCAATACACAGACATGTTGTTTGTGGAAGATGACTCCTTTCGTAATAAGTCGTCTGTCTCCTTGTAGATAAGAAGGAGGACGTAGAACACCACAACGCTACAATAATTATCAAACTACAGGCAGTTTTGCTGCTTTTGACGTCAAGAAAAAAGCAAGTCGGATAATTAAATGTAGGTTTGACATCAAAACAAGAATACCTACCAGCATGCGCTCACGTCTGAGGTAAACTGACACCACCAACCACCAGCCTTGCCCTTTCAAGCAGGCCACAAGAATCTGGCGTGATGCCGGTAACCTCCGAACACTGTGGTTCATTCTAAAAATAGGCCTTCGCTGTTCTGGTTCTTGTAACTCGAGAACGGATATCAGACACATGGAAAGAAAGAAAGAAAGAAAGATGGTATGCAAGTTTGGTATAGCATGTACATTATGTCCACAACGCTTACAGATCAGCAGATTGAATCTTGCTCACATGGCAGATTTGTTTTCTTCCATTCAGAAGAATTCCTCTTGATGGAGAATGGGGGTGGGTCGGGGTGGGGGTGGTGCTTGTGTTTCTTGATGCGTTGACAAACTTGGCTCCTGTGTGATTAACTAGTAGCATTTTACTCGTCAAAACACGCACGCACGCACGCACACACACACACACACACACACACCACCACACACACACACACACCACACACACACGCACACACACACAAACCGGCAACAAGATAGATAAGAAGGAGATAAGGAGATCCCTGGCAGAGTTTTTGCATAAAAACTCACTTTTTAATCACTACGTAAAAGTACATAGAAAGAAATAAAGGAAGGGGGGGGGAAGCAATACTTGGAATATATCTAGCAAGACGATTCTCTCACTAAGAGAAACGCAGCCTGAATTAGGCAGAAATCTTGCTTTCATTGTGCATGCATGCTATGCAGTACAAATGTATACGATTTACAACACAATGCTCTGCAGCACCACAACACAACACAACACAAAACGGTGCAAAAGAAGGTAACAGACACAATACAAACTGGCACCATACACAGCCCAGCGCGCTATAAACTCGAAGACCAGTGACTTTTGTTACCCACTGTTTTTTTGTGTCCCTATTTTGTATCATGCAAACTACACAAATCATCATGTACATGCTTAAATTGCATTTTGGTGATACTTTTCTTGAAGAAATTAGGGTGAAACCAAATCATCACGTTCTCATGAACATAAAATCACCGTAGTAATAATATAGTTTACATTAAACATTTGTTCGTCATGTTCGATGATGATGATGACCTCCGAAACAGCAAGAGGATGCGGCTGCTGTTTCGGAGATTGGGCAGAAATTTGATTATAGTGGAGGTGCCTAGCCCACAGCACACCCATACACTCTCAAGTTTATACCTCGACATACCTATGTGTCCTACTGATATAGATAATGGCACAAACAACCAAAGAATACATACAGACGAAACTTGCGTCCAGTTCCGAATGCATACTTCCTTGCCGTTGCATGCCCGCGCTACTTTTTCCTGCCAGCTAGGCTGTACCCCGCAATTTAAAAACCCAACTTTTTCCTTCTGCTTTTCTATGCGACTTTTATATTCATGCCGCACGTACTAAGGCATCCACAGAAATAAAATTAAAAAACCCACTTTTTATGAAAGACTAGCCTCTGACTCAAAACTCATGTGATTTTGAACAAATTTGGTAGTTTTAAATTTCTTGTTTACTTTTTTCAGCAAGCACTCAGTCCTTTGTCGTCTGCTAGCTTCCTTACCGCAATATGCATGTGCGAGGTCAACGCTGTAGGAATACAGGCAATCGTCATTTTATGACTATTTCCAACTTTCTCGTGACTATCTGGTATTGCTCTATGTCCTCTATCCCCCAAAACAAGTGCACAAAGCATTCTTTCATACTTTAAAAAAATCTGCGAAAATCACCAACATTTTTTTTTTTCGTCTCGCAATCTGACAACCCGGGTTCGATTCCCGTTCAAGGGGATATTTTCCCCTGGAGTTAACATCAGTGCAGACTCCACTCTCCCCAAAAAAACCTTCGGATGAGACTATAAACCGAGGCCCCGTGTGCGAACGCACCCAGAACATCTTGCGTATTCCATTATCCTCGATATAAAAGAATAGAATAAATAAAAATAATAAAATATAGAAGATACTACATGGCCCCCAAATTAATGTCGGTGTGTAGCCCTAGCTTCATCGCGTGAGGAGATTTGGAAATTGAGAGTGATGAGCGTTGATTAATCACACACAATCAGTCTTTGGCTGCCCCTTGAATCTTTTGGAGTTAGCTAGCTCTCTGCCCTTTTTGCTTCCTTGTGTGATTAAATATTAATCAACGTTAATGGCTCTCTCTGTTTTCAGAGTCGACCTTATCCGTGAATGAGCGAGGTATAGGAAGACAGTCTGTTTTAGGATACAAAAGGAAAGATTGTAGGATACAAAAGGAAAGATTGTAGGTCACAAAAGGAAAGATTGTAGGTCACAAAAGGAAAGATTGTAGGTCACAAAAGGAAAGATTGTAGGTCACAAAAGGAAAGATTGTAGGATACAAAAGGAAAGATTGTAGGATACAAAAGGAAAGATTGTAGGTCACAAAAGGAAAGATTGTAGGATACAACAGGAAAGATTGTAGGATACAAAAGGAAAGTTTGTAGGATACAAAAGGAAAGATTGTAGGATACAACAAGAAAGATTGTAGGTCACAAAAGGAAAGATTGTAGGTCACAAGAGGAAAGATTGTAGGTCACAAAAGGAAAGATTGTAGGATACAAAAGGAAAGATTGTTGGATACAAAAGGAAAGATTGTAGGATACAAAAGGAAAGATTGTAGGATACAACAGGAAAGATTGTGTGCTGAAGAAGTATTGTACTATGTTGTATTATAATTTGTATTGTTTTGCGCTGTATTGTTTTGTGTTGTGTTGTGTTGTACTGAACTGTGTTGTTATTTGGGATGTTATATTTTTGTTGAATTGTCATTTGTATCGTCTTGCATTGTATTGTATTGTATTAAACTGTGCTGTATTGAATTGCATTGCATTGTACTGTATTGAATAGTGTTGTACTGTAGTGTATTGCATTGCATTGGCTACGTTCTGTAAACAATTTGTACTGAATTATGTATTATTGCATTGTATAATGTACTGTATTGTGTTATATTGTATCATATTGTACTGTATTGTATTGTAATGCATTCCATAGTAATTTAAGCCATGGCGAATTGTCTGAGAGAGACAGAGACAGAGACAGACAGACAGACGGAGGCAGGCAGGCAGGCAGACAGACAGACAGACAGACAGACAAGAGATTTCACTTTGCTTAAAAAAACATAGGGGGGTTAAAAGATACTCCAAAAACCCTCTCAATTTTTTGAGACACTCGTGTAAAACAAACCACCACAACAGCAACAAAAGCCCCACTCCATCTATCATTTTGATAGAAAAACAATAACAGAAGCTAGTGTAACGCAGACCAAATTATCATATTATAGAATTTATAGTACAATGGCAGGACGACTATTGTTATCACCAATCTTCCGGCTTGTATTGTTCTGCTGTCTATACTATATACTACAGCCTGCCACAGCGTACTTGAATTATCAACTAATACCATCATCTGTATGAGTGTACACATGTACGTACACAGGGTCCAGTTTTCCATATCAGTACATTACTTGTTAAGACTTGTGAAGGGAAAAAGAACACTTGTTGATAATATGTAATGTTCAGGGAAAACGACTCTCTCTCTCTCTCTCTCTCTCTCTCTCTCTCGGTTGATATGTAATGTTCACGAAAAACAAAACTCTCTTCCTCTCTCTCTCTCTCTCTCTCTCTCCCCTCTCTCTCTCTCTCTTGAAATGTAATGTTCACCAAAAACAACTCTCTCTCTCTCTCTCTCTCTCTCTCTCCTCTCTCTCTCTCTCTCTCTCTCTGTTGAAATGTAATGTTCCGAAAAAACGACTGACTCTCTCTCTCTCTCCCTCTCTCTCTCTCTCTCTCTCTCTCTCTCTCTGTTGAAATGTAATGTTCACGAAAAACGACTTCTCTCTCTCTCTTCCTCTCTCCTCCTCTCTCTCTCTCTCTCTCTCTCTCTCTCTCTGTTGAAATGTAATGTTCACGAAAAACAAACTCTTCTCTCTCTCTCTCTCTCTCTCTCTCTCTCTCTCTCTCTCCTCTCTCTCTCTCTCTCTCTCTCTTTTGAAATGTAATGTTCACGAAAAACGACTCTCTCTCTCTCTCTCTCTCTCTCTCTCTCTCTGATCTCTGTTCACCACTCTCTCTCTCTCTCTCTCTCTCGTTAAAGTATGTTCACTACGCTGCTCTCTCTCTCTCTCTCTCTCTCTCTCTCTCTTCTCTCTGTTGAAATGTAATGTTCACGAAAAACGACTCTCTCTCTCTCTCTCTCTCTCTCTCTCTCTGTTGAAATGTAATGTTCACGAAAAACAACTCTCTCTCTCTCTCTCTCTCTCTCTCTCTCTCTCTCTCTCTCTCTCTCTCTCTGTTGAAATGTAATGTTCCGAAAAACGACTCTCTCTCTCTCTCTCTTCTGAAACGTAACTGTTCAAAGAAAAACAATACGTTCTCCATTGTCCTCTCTGCTCTCGCCTCTCTCTGTCTCTCTCTCTCTTGAAATTATTTCCCTCTCTCTTTCTCTCTATACCCGCCTCTTTCTTGAAATGTGCACAAAAACAACTCTCTCTCTCTCTCTTCATCTTCTCTGTTCTCTGCTCTCTCGTGTGTTGAAAGTAAGCACGAAAAACGACTGACCTATCATCTCTCACTCACTCACTACACTCATTCCTCCCCTCCTCTCCCCGTCTCTCTCTGTGAAATGTAAGTTCACGACAAACGACTCTCCTCTCTCTCTCTCTCTCTCTCTCCTCTCTCTCCTCTCCTCTCTCTCCTCTCTGTTGAAATGTAATATTCTCGAAAAACGACTCTCTCTTTCTCTCTGTCTCTTACAAAACCGCATACGCACGGGGTCTGGGTGTAAAAAAGCACACAAGTACGTATTCCATTATCCTCTCTGTCTCGGCCTCTGTCTGTCTCTCTCTCTCTGAAAATATATTTTTTTAAAGTTTTTAAAATGCAAAGTTCTGCGTTCATTTCTGGTTAACTTACCATACGTGTGTGTAGTAAACAAGCACACATGAACGCACGTGAGCGCGTATACAATACATGCTCACTAACACTCAAAGACACACATATATGTGCGCGCGCACTTACACACTCATGCACGCCCGCCCCCATGCAGGCACACACACACACACACGCACGCACGCGCGTGCGCGCACATGCGCACACACAGTCACACACACACAGGGAAGGAAGTGAGATTGCAAGGAGGCGGGGACCACGGAGAGACAGCACAGGAGAGACAAACAAGAGAGGAAAACAAGAGAGAGAGAGAGAGAGAGAGAGGAGAGAGAGAGAGAGAGAGACAGGAAGAGAGAGAGAGAGAGAAGAAGACAGACAGAGACAGACAGACAGGCAGACAGACAGGCAGACGAAAAGAGAAGAGACAAACAACAGACAGAGAGAGAGAGAGGAGAGAGAGAGAGAGAGAGAGAGAGAGAGAGAGAGACAGACAGACAGACAGACAGACAAGAGAGGAGACAAAGCAACAGAGAGAGAGAGAGAGTGGGAGAGAGACAGACAGACAGACAGAACAGGCAGGCAGGCAGGGCAGGCAGGCAGACTGATAGAAACAAAACTTATTGAGCTATGAAGTATTTCTACGAAATATGTGCACTGCGCATCAACGTACGCACACATGCATGCGTGCTCACACCCGTGCAAGCACACACACACACACACACACACACAACTAGTTTTACACGCACGCACACACACGCACAATTTAGCGCACAATTCCATACACTGCATAACATTACGCCACACCACACTACACCACATCTCTCTTTATATAGATGATAAAATATCTTTTCTTTTAAAAAAAAAAAAACCCAACCAACATACAACACCACACTACACTACAGCACACCACACTACACCAAACCTCACCCCACCACACTAACACCACACAAAACACATCCACCACACCAAACCTCATCCCATCCCACCACACACAACAGTACACCATACTACACCCCACCACACCCCCCTACACCACACCACACCCCCTACAATAACACTACAATAGTGTCAAAGAGAGAGAGAGAGAGAGAGAGAGAGAGAGAGAGAGAGAGAGAGAGAGAGAGAGAGAGAGCTTTATTTTATTTTATATTTTATTCTTTTTATATCTGTTTATGCCTCGGTTTATAGTCTCATTCGAAGGACTTTTGGGGAGAGCGGAGCCGGCACCTGATGTTATCTCCAGGGGAAAGTATCCCCTTGAACGGGAATCGAACCCGGGTCGTTAGATTGCAAGCGCAATGTTCTAACCACTAGCTATCCCGTCCCCTCAGAGAGAGAGAGAGAGGGGAGAGAGAGAGAGAGAGAGGAGAGAGAGAGAGAGAGAGAGAGAAAGAGAGAGAGAGAGAGAAGAGAGAGAGAGAGAAAAGTGAGAGAGACAGGGAGAGAGAGAGAGAGAGAGAGAGAGAGAGACAGACAGACAGACAGACAGACAGAGAGACAGAGAGAGAAAGAGAGAGGGAGAGAGACACAGAGAGTGAGAGACAGAGAGGGAGAGACAGACAGAGAGAGAGAGCGAGCGAGCGAGCAAAGAGAGAGAGAGGGGGAAGAGAGAGAGAGAGAAGGGACAGAACAGACAGACAGACAGACAGAGAGAGAGCGGACCTAGAACACCATGTACAGTACACTATACCACAGACAAGAAACACCTCTCCAAAAAAAAACCCCAACACAACAATCACCCAAGTTGCCAAAGTTTCCCCCCCCCCCCCCAACCCCCCCCCACCTCTGTCCTTATCGGGCAGCTCGGGGTCATGTATCCAGGACAAAAGCACACACTTTGACCTAAGCCCCCTTGTTTAAAAACCGAGGCACTTGACAAACTTGGGGACAGGGTAGCTCAGTGGTTGGAGCACTCGCTTTTCCCCAGCCAAGTTAAGCAGCGTCGAGCGTGGTTACCAGTTGGATGGGTGACCGTTTGCGCGCGCCTTGGCTTCAGTACAGTTCCCCCAGTTCCCCCAGCTGTAAATGGGTACCTGCCCTCTTTAGGGTCAGGGACGGTAAAGCAGCGAGGGAGAGGAGATGGGCGCCGCCCTCAATATGCTGGCCCTAGAGAAGTGAGGTCTCTGACGCCTCGCTCCACTACGACCTTATAGGTTATGGCACTCCTTTACCCTTTACTTACCACTGTAAGTAAAAAAAATACCCCCATCCCCCCACAAAAAAAAACAACAACCCCAAACCAACAACCCCAACAACCAAACAAAAAACAAACAAAACCCCAACCCCACAACCAACAAAAAACTTAACCCTCTATAACCCCCCCCCCCCTCCCCCCCCCCCAACCCCCCAAACAATCCAAGTCTTCCCAAGGCCTTCCCGAAATAGTATACTTCTCATCAAAGGTCTTCCCTTCAATGTCTTACGTCTACTACACACGTACAACTGTAAGCTTTCCTTGAACGTTGTATGCATCCTTTCTTCATCTCCCGCTTACGTTTCGCATTAAAGGCAGAGAAGACGGACACTTGTGTATGCAAAAAAGGGTATTCAGCGGCAAAGGCATTTCGTGGGCTTTGTGTGTTCACTGCCGCCTACCGTCTATTGTGTGAATGCTTACAGCAGCACAATGAAGGCCCGGGCAGTCAAGCATGGTGAAGCATTGTTCGACGAAGTTAAAGGGGAAGGCAAGACTAAAATCATTTGAACTACGAAAGAGCGCGCTTTGACGCTGCGTTTTCGATAACAGTTTGTGATTTCCCACCATTTCTACTTTTCAATTTTTTTTCTAGGTCTATGACCTTGCTTTTCTTTGCCTGGAAATAGCTTTAAGTTTTAAAAAATTTGAACAAACGCACAGAAAAGGAGAGAGAAAAAAAAGACAGGTAAACACGTTGGCATTAGAATTGTTTGAAGTGATATTTATTCTCACTAGGTGTCCCGTTTTCAATAACAGTTGTGATTTCCCACCATTTCTACTTTTCAATTTTTTTCTAGGTCTATGTTCTTGCTTTTCTTTGCCTGGCAATAGCTTAAAGTTTTAAAAAATTGAACAAAAGCACAGAAAAGGAGAGAAAAAAAAAGACAGGTAAACACGTTGCCATTAGAATTGTTTGAAGTGATATTTATTCTTCTCACTACAGGAACCAGGGACCAAACTGAAAAGAAAGAAATAAGAAAGAAGGGAAGAAAGTTCTAGCACTTTCACTTTAATAACAACAACAATAATAATAATAATAATAATAATGTATGGAATTTATATAGCGCTGAATCTTGTAAAGCAACAAATCAAAGCGAACTGAAAAGGTCGCAATATCTCACCGAAAAAAAACACACACACACGTGTGCACGCACGCTCGCACGCATCCACCAATCGACACACACTTTGATATGACTTATGGGATCTTTAACGAGCATACCTTCTGCATGTATATACACAAAGGAAATTAAAAACTGGCAGGTCTGCACTTGAAATTGACCTGGGAGATCTTTTAAAAAAAAATCCCCAACCGTAATTCCCCTCAAATAGCGCTACCGAGATTCGAACCCCCCGACTTTATCTTCCCATGGTATTGGAATCAATCAGTCTGAAACAACTCAGCCGCACCGTTTGTTAATCTTGTTTTTTTTCCTTTTGATGATGAATTTTTATTATTTTTTTTATTCTATCGTAAACCGTTTTCAATTATGTTCTTTATATCTGTGGTTATCATTATAGTCCCAGTGGAGTTATCTGATTACTACACACACACACACACACACACACACAACACACACACACACAGTGCACACAGTTTGTGTCTAATATCACTTAATGTGAATAGACGTTAAATTGAAGAACAACACACACACAGAGTGAAGTTGTCTGATTACTGGAGTAATAATTTTTTATCCTACTACTACTGTCTCAAGCAACCAGCTTCTTGGATGAGAATGAGGAAGCTGGTTTCAAAATCTTTAGTGATGCCCAAACGGTCTACTAGACTACGGAGATACCGGATAGGCGAGGAATCAACCACCACCACCACCACCACCACCACCACCACGTAGCTCGTTCTTGTTATGTTTGGATGTAACTTCCCTTTATAAATAACGATTGACCAAGAGCCAAAAAAAGAGGACTTTCCATCAATAAACTATCTGCGAGCGTTAGCGTTTAAAAATTAAAGAGCTGGTCGGTGGTTTTAGTACTACACTCCCTATTCCATGTACTTTCTAAAATCTATAGACCTCCTCTCTCCTCTACATCTCTCTGCTGCTTCTCGCTCTCATCTTCACCCCTCTCTCTTCCCCCTCTCTATCCCTCTCTCGCGCTGCTCTCTTCTCTCTCCCTACCCCTCTCTTCTCTCTCTCTCCCACATCTCCTATTGTGTGTGCCTTCGTGGAAATAGTATCAGTTAACAAAGGATACAGAGATTGTGTCAGTGTGTGTGTTGTGTGTGTGTCGTGTGGGTGAGGTGGGGGAGGCGGGGAGTGTGTGTTTTGTGTGTGCGTGCGAGTGTGTTGTGTATGTGTTTGAAGATGTGTGTGTGCGAAGATGTGTGTGAGAGGGGATATGTGTGCGTGTGCGCGCGTGTGTGTGTATGTGTATCTCTGTGTGTGTGTGTGTGTGTATATGAATGTGTATGTGTGTGTCTGTATGAGTGTGTGTGTGTGTGTGTGGGGGAGGGGGGGGGGGGGCGGGGGGGGGGGGGGGGTTCGGGTGGATGAGGGTGTGTGTGTGTCCGTCGCGATGAGTGATGCGAAAATGTGTGTGTTGTGTGTGTGTGTGTGTGTGTATGTGTGACAGAGAGAATGTGTGGGTGTGGGGGTGGAGGGGGAGAGGTGTGGGTTGTGTGCGTGGTGTGTGTGCGTGCGCGCTTGCTTGCGCGTGCACCTTAAAACTTGTGCGAGTATAAAATGCGTGTATCATTGTATGTTTGTACGCTTGTAGAATTATTTGCAATGTGTGTGTGTGTGTGTGTGTGTGTGTGTAACTCTGTGTCGTGCGTGTGTGTTTTTGCTCGCGCAGGCACATACACATCTGTCTGTCTGTCTGTCTATGTATCTATCTCATTAAAACGCGCGCGTGCATGCGCACGTGAGCGCCCACTCACACACATAATGCACATGCCAATTTTGGAGTTAGTATGGGCAACAAGACAAGAATTTGGGGAATGTTTATGAAGAGGTATATTACACACACACACACACACACACACACACACACACACATTCTCTCAGTTAAACAAACA
>CM054158.1:36846649-36854149 GCA_028751875.1 Rapana venosa | reverse complement strand
CTTCAGTTACTAATCTGCCATGATCGGGAACTGGCAAGTACGTTAAGAATATATATATATATATATCTTCACATGTTGAACTTGGGTGAGACACACAAATCGATGCAATTCCCATGCAATAAAAATGCGGGTGACCGGAAACTCAGCTAAGATGTATGCCTAAGGAAAAGTTTGAATCATGAAGCTTTTTTTTTTTTTTTTAAAAACACGTTTCTGATTTTACACCCAGGTAGCCTACCCACCCTGATATTCTACCTTAGTGTGTACGTACCCACCTACCCACCCACCCACCCAGCACAAGTACTGGATCAAGCCAACCGTGCCGAAGTCCTACACGGGTAGCCACAACAAACATGCTGGATTCCCCTGGGTAGCTCGCACTCTCTAACCAGCCAAGGGGAGGGAAAAGCAAGTTCTGGTAACAGTAATCTCTTACCTGTCTCTTCTCTCTCTCACACCCCACCCAATGAACTGTCTCCGAACTGTTGTTGACTTCTCACACAAATCGATGCAATTCCCATGCAATAAAAAATGTCGTCTGCAAATGTGCAGGTGACAGGAAGGTTGGTTAGTCCCACTAGGCTGGGCCTACGTTGGCTAGGCTCGGTCCTACGTGGGCTGTGCTTATCAGGGGGCAGGTCAGGCAGGCTCTCTCTCTCTGCCTGCCACACTGGCTGTGTCACCCGGGTGTGTGTGTGTGGTTTTTTTGTTTCCTTTTTCTTCTTCCTTACCCAGTGTGGGTTGTCACTCTATGGTCACCTGACACCGTCAAAAGTCCTCGTTACAGTGGTGTGTGTGTGTGTGTGTGTGTGTGTGTTGTCATTCATTCAATGTTCATTCTCTCTCATGTTCATTTATTCATTGTCCATTCTCTCTCTCTCTCTCTCTCTCTCTCTCTCTCTCTCTCTCTCTCTCTCTCTCTCTCTCTCTCTCTCTCTCTCTCTCTCTCGGGCCGGATAAAAAAACAAGTATGTGAATGCTTATTCTATAACCCATGGAAAATAAAGATCATATTCACGCATTTATTCATTCATTGATTCGTTCTCTGTTTCTCTCTCTCTCATTTTCAAAGCCTGCTCTTTTATTTGTCGCGTAAATTTTTGTGAGTGTGCTACATTATCATTTTTATGATACTCTGTGTTGACTTGTTTTGTACCATATCACATTGCAACACATTGTGATTTACTACCTTTACTGTATCCCGAGTCGCGGATATTCCGTTCATTTAAGCTTTATAACACGCTATTTCACACAGAAAACTTCACCGAACGAACATCAGTTCCACATCAGGGCATGCTTCATTACTGGCGCTGCACTTGTGGCGACGCGCTTTCCCCGGGGGAGAGCAGCCCGAATTTCACGCAGAGAAATCTGCCGTGACTTAAAGTGGTATAAAATTCTTTTCGCCGAATCCCCGACTTTTTGTCTTAATGTTTCCATGTCAAAGAGACACAGGTATGTTCATTCATCCATAAAACAAGCAGAGATACAGGGAAAACTAAAATTGAACATGCGTGATGGGAAATTCAACTGTAGGAAATTCAACTACCCCTTGCAGGCGAGGTTCAATATTTTAGCCAACTCTTTCCATTTTAAAACATGCCTCTCCTCCTTCTCTTCAACCCGTCCCATAACAACTGAGACAACCCTGCAATACAAACTGTACTGCCCACGAGAGGAGCTAAACAGAACATGCCACTCTCATTATTTTATTTCCCCCAGACACTTTTGACCCTGTACAGCGAACGAGAGAAGAAGACATAACTCAAAATCTCAACTGTACTTTTCGTTATTACATACAGCACAACCCGGATACTGAAGCTATAGTCGGCTGGTTACTTGGGTTACTTTTGACGAACACAAGTGCCCATACATTCACCCTCTACTGATTTCACTTTGGCTTGTGCTCCGAACAGCTGCCCTAGGGCGAGTTGCACTGACCGTAATTGTCTCCCGTGTTTCGAGCAAGGTGAGGCACAACAGGCAAGGGAGTTGTCCCCCACCCCCCACCCCCACACACACACAACACTTTGTGGCATACTAAAAAAATATGTCGTTGTTCTACACAACAATCGCTTACAGTATATTTCACTTAGGGAAAACCACTGAACGATAATGGCATCATTTTTGGACCCATGACCAAAATGCCAATGGTAATCGAGTCTGCAGAGTCAATTACATGGACAGCTTGAATGACAGATCTACACAGACGATGCTGAGTATGATTAAACACATTGAAGCCAACACCACTGAGAAACAACACTTACCTATGAAAACTTGTTACCCCGAACACCAAGTGGTTCTTACTTCAACCACCAACATAACAGTATTTAAACAAAACAAAACAAAACTTCACTGGTGGAATCCTGACCCCTCCATGCTAGATAGGAGGAACACTTCATTTTCTATCTGGCCTTAAGTTTTTTTCTTTGGCGATAACAACTAGACGTTATTACTGACATGAAACGAATGATATGCACTGTGTGCTTATGACCAGCAAAATTTTTGGAACTGGAATCATTCAACTTTATTTCAATCCTAGCTGACCAACATAGTCACAGTGCCACTGAATGCTTTAGTACTAATTGAAACAAAAACACCTTTATTTTTAGATAGAGATTTTGTGCCATAAACGTGCAAGCTGAAACATGCTTAAAACACACACACACACACACACACACAAATCCTCAACTATAATTTTACACTCCCATGTCCCCTACTCCTCTTCTCTACCATAAGAGTACCATGGATGACTGACAACCAGCAGCCATGTCTATTATGTGTCTTCTTCCTCTTACAGAGTTTCACTCAGGCTCATACCAACCCAGTCTGAGAAGTTACCCTATGTCCTGCTTTGTCTTCCTTTGTCCACTCTGAAAAGTTACCCTATGTCCTGCTTTGTCTTCCTTTGTCCACTCTGAAAAGTTACCCTATGTCCTGCTTTGTCTTCCTTTGTCCACTCTGAAAAGTTACCCTATATCCTGCTTTGTCTCCCTTTGTCCACTTTGAAAAGTTACCCTATATCCTGCTTTGTCTTCCTTTGTCCACTATGAAAAGTTATCCTATGTCCTGCTTTGTCTTCCTTTGTCCACTCTGAAAAGTTACCCTATATCCTGCTTTGTCTCCCTTTGTCCACTCTGAAAAGTTACCCTATATCCTGCTTTGTCTTCCTTTGTCCACTCTGAAAAGTTACCCTATGTCCTGCTTTGTCTTCCTTTGTCCACTCTGAAAAGTTACCCTATGTCCTGCTTTGTCTTCCTTTGTCCACTCTGAGAAGTTATCCTATGTCCTGCTTTGTCTTCCTTTGTCCACTCTGAAAAGTTACCCTCACTTTTCCTGCTTTGTCTTCCTTTGTCCACTCTGAAAAGTTACCCTCACTTCTGCTTTGTCTTCCTTTGTCCACTCTGAAAAGTTACCCTCACTTCTCCTGCTTTGTCTTCCTTTGTCCACTCTGAGAAGTTACCCTATGTTCTGCTTTGTCTTCCTTTGTCCACTCTGAAAAGTTACCCTATGTCCTGCTTTGTCTTCCTTTGTCCACTCTGAAAAGTTACCCTATGTCCTACTTTGTCTTCCTTTGTCCACTCTGAAAAGTTACCCTATATCCTGCTTTGTCTCCCTTTGTCCACTCTGAAAAGTTACCCTATGTCCTGCTTTGTCTCCCTTTGTCCACTCTGAAAAGTTACCCTCACTTCTCCTGCTTTGTCTCCCTTTGTACACTCTGAAAAGTTACCCTATGTCCTGCTTTGTCTTCCTTTGTCCACTCTGAAAAGTTACCCTATGTCCTGCTTTGTCTTCCTTTGTCCACTCTGAAAAGTTACCCTATATCCTGCTTTGTCTTCCTTTGTCCACTCTGAAAAGTTACCCTATCTCCTACTTTGTCTTCCTTTGTCCACTCTGAAAAGTTACCCTATCTCCTGCTTTGTCTTCCTTTGTCCACTCTGAAAAGTTACCCTATGTCCTGCTTTGTCTTCCTTTGTCCACTCTGAAAAGTTACCCTATGTCCTGCTTTGTCTTCCTTTGTCCACTCTGAAAAGTTACCCTATGTTCTGCTTTGTCTTCCTTTGTCCACTCTGAAAAGTTACCCTCAATTCTCCTTCTCTGTCTGGGGCGCGGTAAAGTTCACACAGATGGGGCACAAATGGGGATCAATCGAACCACCACACACTTCGAACCCTGAATATCTTACTTTCTAGGCAGAGGCGTTATCTCTCTTTACACCACAAGATCCAAGTCCGTGTAGTTACTAGTGGGATAAACAGGCGTTTCCTACGCCGGCGGAACAAACCGTTCACAACGTTCTGCTAAGCCAACTGTTCTCTGGGGTGCAAGAATTTACCTTGACTGACCCGACACACAGCACACTGGCCCTCCAGTGACTCTTTCCACCCGTATATTCGGTGACCCACACTGGTCACCTCGTTCGCTTTCGCTTTCCGCGCGGGGCACACGGACAAATGTTAAGTCCACTTGTTCTGTTGTCAAGCGCGAAAGGGTCGAGTGTAGTGTTGTAGGCCTATCAGTGTATAGTGTAAGTGTGTGTGTGTGTGTGAGAGAGAGTTTGAGTATTATAATGTGAAATTGTGGGCGCAAGCGCGCTTGTGTGCGTGCGTGCATGAGTGTGTGTGCGCGCGTATGTGTGTGTGTGTGCCTGTGTGCATGTATGTGTGCACGTGCACGCGCGCGCGCGTGTGTGTGTGTGTGTGTGTCAAGTAATGGTAGCCTATGCAACAAAGTACTCGTGAGAACTGAGGGAGAAAGCGACCTAGCTTTAAATTCAGGCCTGTATGACGTTTGCACTGTCAGGGGAGAAAAATCGAGAAAACGTTTCAGAATCTACAACCAGTCGATAATTACAAGTTAGCTCAGAACTCTGCCATTAACTCACAACAGGTACTAGTATGAGGTACAGAAAAAAAAATTGGCATGTGTGTGTGTGTGTGTGTGTGTGTGTACATGTAATTCTTCGTTACCTGCTTAGGCTTACCGAATCCTGTGTCTACAAGTGTGTCTATAGCCCAACTAAAGAGGGACATTTCTCTCTCTCTCTCTTTCTCTCTCTCTCTCTCCCCGACAGACTCAAAATAATTGTGCAGGAGCAGGTGTCCTGAAGTGCCCCCCGCGCATTTTGTGTGAGAACATTGTGGTTCTACAAACGACGCGCGCGCGCGCCGTGTGTGTGTGTGTGTGTGTGTTTGGGAGGGATGGGTGGGTGGGGGATGTGTTGGGAGGCTCATCCGAGCCTGTGCCTCTGTGTGTCTATGCGCGCGTGCGAGCGACTGTGTGTGTTTGTGTGTGTGTGGTGTGGATTGCGCGTGTGCGCGCGCTTCTGTGTGTATGTGTGTGTGTGGACGCACGCGACTGTGTGTGTGTGTGTGTGTGTGTGTGTGGACGCCCGCACGCGCGCGCGCGCACGTGCGCGCTTGTGACTTGTAGTAAAAGCTGTACCGAGCGGTAAAAAGGTAAGAGGAGACATTCGACTTAGACAGACAAGACCATCTCGCGGAATAGAAGAAACTTGAAACCCACTTGTATGCATGCACGCTCTGTCGCCTGTATGTGGCAGACGTATCAGTTTGACACAAACGAGCTTGTCGTCTGTTCGCTCTATCTGCCATTTGCATGAGACACTTCAAAACTTTCTTCTTCCGATTTGCTGTCTCGTTCGTTGGGGGTGGGGTGGGGTGGGGGGGGGGGGGGTGGGGGGTGAGGGTTCTGACAGGGGTCGTCGGCCTTGATGGCTCAGTGGGTGGTGGGTAGAATGCTTTGACGCTGAATTCAAGGGGTGGAGGGTTCGGTTCTTATTAGGGTCGGTCTTTTGGGAGGTGGTGGTAAACTTCTCTAGACGTTCTCTTTTGCGGGCCATGTTTTATTTTGTGTTTACTGCATTCTCTCTTCCAGTTCTTAGGAAAGAGATTTCAGGGAGCGCCCGCATACACACACACACAAATACACGCGCGCGCGCGCAAAGACAGACACATACGCATTCACACACACACGGGCGCGAGAGAGAGAGAGAGCGAGCGAGAGAGAGAGAGACAGAGAGAGAGAGAGACAGAGAGAGAGAGAGAGAGAGAGAGAGAGAGAGAGAGAGAGAAGAGAGAGAGAGAGAGAGAGAGAGATCATCGATGATGAACCTCGGAGTTCTTACCGAGGACAATGATTACGAGAATATTAAAAAAATAATAATAATGAGAGTTGTGGTATATATTGTTTAAAGCGAAGGGCTTCTGTTACGATAGCTTCTGGGAAAATACTTATCGGTTACTGTATCTGGATAGGCTACATTTTTTCAAACGGGTTTCTATAAACTCGACGTGCCGTGGTAAATTCGGTGCTGGGTGCTAGTCTTTCGGAGGAGATGATCAGTTAAATGTTCTGTGTGTAATGTGTACATCAGTTTAGCAAATGTAAAATGAGCTACGGCAACAGAACGTGTTCTGTGACAAATTTCACACACACACAAACACCTACACACACACACCTACACACACACACACACACACCTACATACCACGTCACACACACACACCTACATACCACATAACACGCACACCTACATACCACATCACACACACACACACCTACATACCACATCACACACACACACACACACCCACCCCTACATACCACACACACACACACACCCTACATACCACATCACACACACACACCTACATACCACATCACACACACACACACACACATCCTACATACCACATCACACACACACACCCCTACATACCACATCACACACACATACACACACACCTACATACCACATCACACACACATATATACACACACACACACCTACATACCACATCACACACACACACACACATACACCCCCCCCCCCCCCCCCTACATACCACATTACACTCATACATACTGATAGACCCACACAAAGAGGAAAACAAAAAGTGGGTGGTACCCATTATATTGTAACACACACAGACACACACAGAGACAGACACACGCATACATTCCCACGAGCGCACGCGCGCACGCACGCACGCACACACACACGCACGCACACGCACACACACACACACACACACACACACACACACACACACACACACACACAGAGTCCTTCGGATGAGACTATAAACCGAGGCCCAGTGTGCGAACGCAAGCAGAACATCTTGCGCACACGTTAAATCCTGTTCCGCTTTTCGTAAGAGTAGGCCACTGTGTGCCGCCGGTGGGAACAAATGACAGAATTTACAAAACCGCATACACACGGGGATTGGATGTAAAAAAGCACATAAGTGCTTATTCCATTAAACTCGATATAAAAGAATAATAATTATTTTAAAAAAAACCCACACGCACACACACGTGGGTGGGAACGGATGACAACATTTACAAAACTGTGTGCACACGGGGACTAGATGTAAAAGAGCACATGAGTGCTTTTTCCAATTATCCTCGAAATAAAAGAATGAAATAAAATAAATACAGCACACACACACACACACACACACACACACACACACA
>CM054158.1:36826649-36836649 GCA_028751875.1 Rapana venosa | reverse complement strand
GCGCACACACACACACACACAACACACACGTACACACAACACACACACACACACACACAACTCACACCACACACAACACACACACACACACACACACACACACACACACACACACACACACACACACACACACACACCACACACACACACACACACACTCGTCTAATATCACTAGAAGTGAACAGATGTAAAATTGAAGTCAACAACAACAACAACCACACACACACACACACACAACACACACACACACACACACACACACACACACACACACACACACACACACACACACAGCCAGCCAGCCAGCCAGCCAGCCACACAAACACAGACAGACCAGTACGGACGATAATTGATTGTAAGTGTACGTGACTCTTCAAAACTAACCATCACTCCCCTTCCTCCACGCCCCCCTCCCACCCCCTTGCGCTTACCAACCACCACCATCTCTACCACCATCACCCATTGTCCCTTTAAGTACAACTGACCTAGGTCCTGTTTGTTGCCTTTGGAACGCCGTTTTCAGTGTCCCATCAGCAAAACAAACAGAACAAGAAATTCTTTTGTGTTTCAGTAAGCATTCGAATTCTGAATTCACAAGGATGTTGACTACCTAGTTTTTTACAATTCTCTGAATTACTTGCCTGATTGTTATTGTTATGAGTGTAGTCAATACATAATTGTGGTGTGTGTGGGGGGGGGGGGGGGGGGGGGTTCGTGGGTGCGTGGGTGTATGAAATAAGTCTGTCTTCTAGTCAATGGTCTTAAAACATTGAAATCATATATTAGTGTATGGTGTGGGTGTGCTTGGGTGTGTTCGCACACGCACGTACGTGCGTGTGTACGTGTTGCATATGTGCGTGCGTAAATAATAAGTTTTTATGTCTTCTAGTCAATGGGTTTAACATTGTGTTCACAATTGATGTGTGAGCGTGTGTATGTGTGTGTGCGCATGCGCGCTTGTGTGTGTTCGTGACATTTTTATTTGAAGTCATTTTGGAATGTTTTAACCAATATGAAATATAGCTTTTTGTGTCTGTTGAGACTTTTGATGCGTATCAATCTGCCTGTCAGTATTGTAATTGCCCTTCATGGGATGATTAAAGTGTTTTTGACTTGACTTGACTTGACTAACATTTTCAACCCCTTCCTCGCCATCTAACATCCCGTTTGCCTTTATCCTAATCATGATTATCATTAGTGTGTGTATTTGGATCGGACATTTATTTTATTTTAAAATCGTGTCACATCATAGTGTATCGTTTATATTTCTTTCCGCAACCCACCAAACGCTGATGTGGATCATGAGATCCTTAACGTCTATAGATTCATATTCAGATCATTTTATTGCCATTTAAGAAGTCATGTAGACTTATTTGACACAACAAAAAACGTAAATTATAATTATTTATTTTGGCTAAAAACGTCTATAACGTCTATATTTGGACTTCTGTGCGCGTATTATAATTTATGGGGACGAGATAGCTCAGTGGTCAGAGCACTCGCTTACCCCACCCAAGCCAAGGTTAATTTATTTTATTTTATTCTTTTATTTCGAGGATAATGGAATAAGCTCCCGTATGCTTTTTTACATCCAGTCCCCGTGTCTATGCAGTTTTGTCAATTTTGTCATCCGTTCCCACCGGCACACAATGGCCTACTCTTCCGAAAAGCGGAACGGGTTTTAACATGTGCGCAAGATGTTCTGCGTGCGTTCGCACACGGGACCTCGGTTTATAGTCTCATCGGAAGGACTTTTGGGGAGAGTGGAGTCGGCACTGATCTTAACTCCAGAGGAAAAATCCTCTTGAACGAGAATGGAGCCCGGGTCAGCAGATCACGAAAACATCACTCTAACCACCAGGCTATCCCGTCCCCCAGCATTGAGCGTGGTTACCAAGTGGATGGGTGACCTTTTGCGTACCTAGGCTTCAGTATAGTCCCCCTAATTTACCCAGCTTTAAATGGGTACCTGCCTCTTTAGGGTCAGGGAAGGTAAAGCAACGAGGGAGAGGAGATGGGTGCCGCCCTCAGTAAGCTGGCGTCAATAATTATGAGGTCTCTGACATCTCGGTCCCCAACGTCCGCTTAGATTGTGGGATATCTTAACACACACACACACACACGCACGCACACACACACACACACACACACACACACACACACACACACACACACACACACACACACACGCACGCACACGCACACACACAGAGGAGGAAGTTTTTTTGTTTTTTTTAGACGAAAAAGGATTTGTATTGTAATGCATTGTAGTATATTGTATTGCGTTATATTGCATTGTATAATATTGTATTGCGTTATAATGCATTGTATCATATTGTGCTGTTTTGTATTCTAAGGCACCGGAAAGCCTGAACTGCAAGTTAACTCAGGGGCCATCATAAATCATCCCCACCCTTAGTTCACCAGATTCACCGAGATTCGAACCCACACCTTCATGGACCCACACTGACAGAAGTCAAACGCTCTACCCACTACGCTACAGTGTGATGACTGCAAGGGGGAGAATATCCCCCTCAAAAAGACGCATCAGCTGAGATTGGAACCACAAACTCAAAATGACTTCAGACTATTCACCCCGCGTTCTAATCATAAGACTATTCCGCCCACTACCTTTACTTCACCTTCACCTAGTCCCATGGACCGTGGGGGGCACCACTGAAGATTTTGCAACCAGCTTCCTCCACTCCCCGCGCGTGGACCTCCGCTTTCCGTAAGCAAATCGTTCCACTCAGGGCCAGTCAGTCCACTCTCTGAGTGATGTCTTCCCATCGTTTTCTCTGCTGTCTGCCTCTTCTTCGTCTCCCGAGCGCTTATTCCATTATCCTCGAAATGAAAGAATGAATAAAAGAATGAATGAATCCGTGTACTGTTCCCTGTAGCTTACACTAAAGCACACAAAACAGGAAAACCGGGTTTGTAGAACTTTTCCTCCTTTCTCCTAGCTTGGTCATTCGCGGGAATCTCAAAGCCGACACTTCAACAACCCAGACTCAAGCGACGTACTCGGAATTACTTCAGATTATGTGACGGACGCTATAACAGCTGAGTGGTTCAGACTGTTTATTTATTTATTTATTATTTTATATCGAGGATGATGGAATAAGCATCCATGTGCTTTTTTCCATCCAGTCCCCGTGTGTATGCGGTTTTGTAAATTTTGTCATCTGTTCCCATCGGCACACAATGACCTACTCTTTCGAAAAGCGGAACAGGATTTAACGTGTGCGCAAGATGTTCTGTGTGCGTTCGCACACGGGGCCTCGGTTTATAGTCTCATCCGAAGGACTGTTCGGCTCCAACACCACGGGTCCACGAAGTCGTGGGTTTGAATCTTGGTCGTGTCTGGTGAATTAAGGGCGAGGGTTTTGTTTTTTTCTACGATCTCCTGGGTCAAAATCAAGTGCAGCATGATGTGCCAGTGCCTTTAATTCTCTTCATGTATATTATGCACGTGCAGAAAATCATTTACGCACTTTAAAGATCTATTAATGCGTGTCTGGGTTCGGTGGGTTACAAAACATGGAGAAACCAGACATACATCCCCTAAATCGGAATGCGGCTACCTTCATGGTGGGCCAAAATGTAGCATACGCAAAATCTCATCATTGATGAACCTCAGTGCTCTAGCCGAGGAACGAAAAAAAATCCACGCTCAAACCACTTGTCCACGCCTCTTCTCTCTCTCTCTCTCTCTCTCTCTCTCTCTCTCTCTCTCTCTCTCTCTCTCTCTCTCTCTCTGTATCTCTCTCTCTCTGTGTCTCTCTCTCTCTGGATGTAAAAAAAGCTATTGTTATGCTTATTCTATAACCCTCTATAAATAAAATTTGTTCATTGTTCATTGTTATTGTTCTCTCTCTCTCTCTCTCTCTCTCTCTCTCTCTCTCTCTCTCTCTCTCTCTCTCTCTCTCTCTCCCCTCCCTACCCACCCCCCTCTCTCTCCTTACCCCCTCAAAATCAGAAAACCGGTTTCCAGTCCCTTTCCTGCCTCAATAATGTATGGTAATTTGCCCAGCTTCTGCCTCTTTCCTGTTTAAAATGTATATATTCATAGAGGGGGGAAAAATAAACAAAAAAGATATGTGGAAAACTACACTGTGGTTTCTTCGCTGATTACAATGCAAGATTTCCAGCGACATAACTGACTGAATGGGAGAACTGATGGGGTCACCACACGCAATTTTGGACTTTTGAAAATTCATATGTGGTTTTTCAGTCGATATTATTCGTTTTTGTTCATTTGCTCTTGTTTTATGGTTCGTTTGTTGTTGTTTTTTGTTTGTTTGCTGGTCTGTTTAAGCTTTAAAAAAAAATTTCAATCTTTTTTCTTCTGTTTAAAGGTAATGGTGTCCCAGAACTTATGTGGTCGTAGCGGAACGAACCGTCAGAGACCTTACTTCTCCAGGGGCCAGCATATTGAGGGCGGTGGCGCCCATCTCCTCTCCCTCGCTGCTTTACCTTCCCTGACCCTAAAGAGGGCAGGTACCCATTTACAGCTGGGTGAACTGGGGGAACTGTACTGAAGCCAAGGCGCGCAAACGGTCACCCATCCAACTGGTAACCACGCTCGACGCTGCTTAACTTGCCTGGGGGGAAAGCGAGTGCTCCGACCACTGAGCTATCCCGTCCAGTCCCCCCAGTTTACAGATAGCTGACACTAAAGTGCAGATTCTTCGACACCACACATTTTCCCTCCTTCTGCGCTAACACAACTAGTGGATCGGTGGTCTAGAGGTAACTGACGCACCTGCCTAGAAAGTGAAAAGTCCGGGTTTTTAGTGTGTGGTGGTTCGATCCCCGTTTGGGACAGAAACTTTTCCACACCGCCCCTCCCCCCTCTCCCATCCACTAGACCATGAGTGGTGGTCTGGGTGCTAGTCCTTCGGATGAGAAAATACACCGAGGTCCCGTGTATAACATGCATGCATCTAGCGCACGTAAAAGAACCCACGGCAGTAAAAGAGTTGTTCCTGGCAAAATTATATAGAAAAAAGCCACTCTTATAGGGAAACAAGCGGTTTGGGGGCGACCGTTACCCCCCCAGGGGAGCAGCTAAAATTTCACACAGAGAAATTTTCTGTACTTAAAGGGGTATACAAAACAATGCAACAAAATAAATTCAAGAAATACGCTGCGTGTACAAAAAATGCAATGTACAATACAATGCAAACGTACAGTTCAATGAAATACAAGAAATACACGCGTGTAAAATACAATGCAATACAGCACAAAAAATACACAATACAATACAATGCAACAAAATAAATCCAATACGATAGTAGACAGAAGACCAAGGCTATGGCAAATACACAGAATTTTTTTTGGTCCAGAAAAAAAAGAGAAAAAAAATAACCAACAACACATAAAGCACAAAAACAAAACACACACCACAACACACACACACACACACACACACAAAACACACAAACACCCCACACATGCATTACCCCCCCCCCCACCCCATACACCCCCCAAAAACCCCAAAAAACCCAACCTGATCTAATGGGTTTAAAGCAAAAATCCCTTCACGGATTCCTTGGATTCACAGAATAAAACCTTTTTGGGGGGACGGGATACCCTAGTGGTTAAACATTGCGCTCGCAATCTGACGCCCCGGGTTCGTTCTCCTCAAGGGGATATTTTTCCCCTGGATTAAATCAGTGCAGACTCCATCCCCCCCAAAAGCCCTTCGGCGAACTATAAACCAAAGGGTCCTTGAAACACGCACCAAACATTTGCGCCCGTTAAATCCTTTTCCCGCCTTTCTTTAAGGGTTTAGGCCATTGTGTGCCGGTGAAAAACAGATACAAAATTTAAAAAAACCGCATACACACGGGGACTGGATGTAAAAAAGACATAAGTGTTATTCTTATCCTCGATAAAAACAATAAAAAAAATAAAAGCAAACAACACAACACACACAACACACACACCAACCAACCATACACACCAAAAGCCGGAACAAACTAAACCTAAATCCAATAGGATCGGGAAATAAAACCCCCTTTCAACAGGATTTCCGGGAGCTTTACAGTTTACCAAACCCCTTGGTAGTAAGATCTAGGACCCTGAGGGCATTTTTGTTCTTTTTTTTTTTTTTCCTTTTTTTCCTTGTTATTTTTGTTTTTTTTAGTTTTTTTTTGTTTGATCTTTTCAAATTTCCCCTCTTTTTTTTCGTCTTTTTGTTGTTTGTTTTTTGTTTTTTTTTTTTTTTTAATGTCTTTCACTCTGGGATTTAGACACCCCCCGCATTCAACCAAAGTACCTATTTTACACACCGATCTCTCTCTTCTCTCTCTCTTCTCTTCTTCTTCCTCTCTCTCTCTCTTCTCTCTCTCTCTCTCTCTTTCTCCCCCCTCACGCACCCACATCCAAAACCCCATAGGTATATAAATATATACATATTATACTTAAGGTAAAAATTATACTTCAGAATGACACTTGAATTGCTAAAGGTCGTATAAAACTTTTTGATAGGGGCATATTTTTATGAATATCAAAACCCCTTCCTTTTATCTGTCAAGAAATTGGGCAATAAAAAAACAAATGGTGGACTGAAAGTGGAATGAACAAAACATTTACATTTTTTAAATTTTTATTTTAAATGCTTTTAATCCAGTTTAGTATTGAATTTCAAATTTTCCCGGGGGGCAAGGAAATGCGATAATGTTTTTCTATAATCTTTGAATGTATGCTTTCATTAATTAGATGAATTTTCATAAGACAAAAAATGAAAGATTGAATCAAACACTTCAGACTGTTTTTCAGAGGCATTTTTTTTTGCCAAAAAAATCAACCAGCTTTTTAAATAAATTCCACAATGGGGGGACCCAGCAAAAATTTATGTGTGCCTCTGCTTGCAATAGTTGATCAGGAATTTTATCTCAAATACAATATCTTTTCCTTATTTTACCATGCCATGACTTTAATGCCTTAACCTCCCTTTTGAGTCAACGCAAAAAAGAATTTGGAAAAAACATCAATAGCAGTTCGACAAAAAATTAAAAAGCCATAAAAAATTGC
Organism: Rapana venosa; assembly: GCA_028751875.1. Classification (NCBI taxonomy): domain Eukaryota; kingdom Metazoa; phylum Mollusca; class Gastropoda; order Neogastropoda; family Muricidae; genus Rapana; species Rapana venosa. The sequence continues at coordinate 36,829,608 of CM054158.1, read as the reverse complement.
AAATAATTCAAAAGTAAAAATTTAAAAAATGTTGTCCTAAATGAAAAGATTTTTGAATTTTTTAAAGTGGAATCCATTGCAGACCACTTTTGCCTGTTTCTAATACAGATCCGTCGTATAATTTTAAAGTTTGAATATTTTTTTTAATGACTTTTTACATCAACGGTGAAAAGATTTTGATCTTCTTTTTCTTTTTTTCCTGTAGTCAATGTCAAATTTAGTGAAATTTTCCCCAAAGGGGTAATTGTGAAAACAATGGGTTTTAAAATTGGAATTGTTGATTTTTCGATGTCATTTTCTTCTAATGTGTTGTAAAATTTTTATTGGGCTGCAGAAATGAAATATTGCGTGCCCGTTTGGGAAAAATCAGTGTCTTGATTAAAAAATATTTCTTTTTTAAATTTGGAATAGAGATATCGAACCACAATTTTGATACCCCAGTTTTCGTGATCAAAAGAGATGTAAATGAGCTTCTTATAAGTATTGCTGTATTTGCATACCCGGGAACCCCAAGGCTATCTTTATGTTTTTCTGTCTAGACTTTGTAATTTTTTTAAGTAGATAATCTGCAGCAGAAAAATAAACTTCTTTCCGTATTTTAATTTTGAACGTCCCGGGGAAGGCCAGAGTTCAGAGTGTAGTTCTTGACTCCTGCGAGAACTTATTTCTTTAGGAAAATTTAAGTCTTTTTTTAGCTTTTAGTTATCTTTGGTTGATGTGCATCTTCCAATTCAACTTTCTAGTTAAAAATTTTCACCCAAGAATTTTAAAATTTTTTTGTATTGAAGCACCTTTCCCTTTTAATTTTTTTTATGGGTTTTTTTTTTTTGTTTTTTTAAAAAAAAAATTTTTTTTGAATAATTTAAATTTTTTTTTTTAATGAATTTTTTTTTTTTTTTTTTTTTTTTTTAAATAATTGAAAATTTTTTTTTTTTTTTTTTTTTTTTTTTTTTTTTTTTTTTTTTTTTTTTTTTTTTTTTTTTTTTTTTTTTTTTTTTTTTTTTTTTTTTTTTCCTAAAAATGACGTATTTATCCAAATAGCAATAAAACATCTGCATACTGAACAACTTGAGTATTAGGGAAAAGAGCTAGGGGATCATGTACAAAATGAAACAAGATAGGTGCAAGTACTGATCCCTGGGTATACCCAAGTCGTAGCTTTAAAAAGATGAGTAACTGAACCTTAAATTTTGTGCAAAATTTTTATCCGACAAGAAATTTTGCAGAATTTATATAATTGCCATTAATCCCAAAGTATTTAATTTATTACAATTGTCATGACAAACTTATCTAGGCTTTTTTTTACTCAAAAAAAAGTGGCTAAAACACTTTTTTGTTTGGAAAATTGCTTTTTAATTTGATGTGTCGTTTAACTAAAATGGCAGAAGTCATCTTCCCCTTTTGAAAAAACCAGCCCGTTTTTTTGGAATCAATTTTCTTTTCACAAAAAAAAATAAACGCTTTATGTATAATTTTTTCCATTTCTTTACCCCCAGAGCGAAAAAGCAAATTTGGCCCCCTAGCTATTATCTGACCGCAGTTTTCCTTTCTTAATTGGGACTCAATCGATGCCCCCAGATTTTAGGGAAAAGGGGCCCTTTTCCCAAAAGTTCTGGAAAAAAGAAAAAAGTGCCTTTTTCCTTTTTAAAGGCATATGGCCAGCATTTATAAGATTACCATCACACAAAACCTTTGTTATGGTAAATAATCTAAAGTTTCACTAAATTCATCATATTGAAGGGGGCATTTAAAAAATCGATTAAAGCTGGGAAATTTGTTTAATTTATTTGCTTTTTCTAATTCGATATTTGATTGTATTTACTGAGAATATTTCTGAAAACTTTAAACAAAAACTTTGCTTTTTCAAATTTTGCTTTGGGAAAACTATTTTTTCAAAATTTTATTGGATGTGTGGAAGCGAAATCCATTTTTTTTTCACTAACTTTCTTCCAAACTTTTTGTAAATCCTTGGTTTGATACTTCATTTTTACGAATTTTGTCCAATACTTGTTTTTTGCAGCAAATTTTTCTTTTACATTGAGTTTTAGCATACTTCTACAAAAAAGTTTTCTTTTGATTGATTTTTAAAAATATTTTGAATCGTTTTTTTTTTGGTTTACTGATCCTACATGTTTTAGTCCCCCATCTTTGCCCGTTTTGCTTTTCCCTTCTTTTGCTTTTGTGTTTTGGGGAAAAGAAAAATCCTGCATGTTTACTTTTCCACAAAATTGGAATAAAATGATCACATCACCCCTTCAATCGTTCAAAATCAGTAGCCCGAAGGAATGAAAAGAACCCAGTCAGCCAATTTTTATCGAAAAAATTTGGAATTTTATCCTCAATATGTGTTAGGTCTGATATTGCAAGGGCCTCAATGCAATAATAGGGCAATGTCACTTCCAAAAAAATCCTCTTCAACATTCCAAAAGCAATTGAAGCTAAACATGGAGATTTAAAGTTAAATCAATGCACTTGGTTTATGACTAAAATCAGGGAAATTTTGGTTACTTACCCTCATTCAATAAGTAAAGCTTTGAATCCACAATTTTTTCTACCCAAAGGTTGCTGGTGATAGTAGGACTTCCGGTATCAAATTGGGGGAAAACCAATTCTCTGATTTTTTTTGGGGGGAAAAATTTTTTTTGGGAAAAAAAACGCCAATGCCAGAAAACCCGAAGCATGGGGTCGTATTGCCGACTGGTCCCTCAGGCTGCCAAAAACACCCCGAAAAAGACCACCAAGTCTCTAAAGCCAAACGGTGACAAACGACAAACCAGGCACAACCAGCTCTGCGCCCAGAAACGGTTGAAGATCCAGGGTCTTGGGACTTTAAAACGGCACTTTACCTCTGTCGCAGTTTAGTCCCCTATTGGATCTAAAGTTGTAATAAGAAATTATGCGAACGCATTGAAAAACTAGATAAAAAGGTATGTAAACGAATGATACCATGGAAAAAAGC
>CM054158.1:36811649-36814149 GCA_028751875.1 Rapana venosa | reverse complement strand
GAGTAAAAAACCCACACACACAAACATGCACACACACACACACGTGTGTACGTGCGCGTACGTGCATGCTCACACATACAGACACACACATATGCACGCGCACACACACACATACACACTCTCACACACATGTATGTACATGCGCGTATGTGCATGCTCACCACACACACACGCACGTGTGTGTGTGTACATGCGCGTACGTGCATGCTCATACAGACAGACACACACACAAGACACACAACACACGACACACACACAACACTCACACACACACAACACACACTCACACCCACGAACACACCCACACCACCACACAACAACACACCAAACACACACACACAACACACACACAACACACCACACAACACTCACACACACTCACACAACACACACACATACACACATACACACACAAACACACAACACACACAATCAAACACACACACACAACACACCACACAAACACAACAAACACACACACACACACACACACCACACAACACACACAACAACACACACACACACACACACAACACAACACAACACACAACACACCACACACACACACACACACACACACACACACACACACACACATCACACAACACACACACACACACACACACACACAACACACCCCCACAAGCCTTTAACCAGTCAGCTGTCAGACAGACACACAAACACACAGAGGGCAGACAGCGGAGTTCTTACAATGACACAAGTCTGTCATTTTTCACAGCCAAGGGTTTTTCCATTAGAGGGTGGGGGGTGGGGGAGCCTGGGGGGGGGGGGACTGGGGGGGAGCAGACGACTCACGTCACCACTTACCCCTCACCCCCATTTGCACCTCTTCAATCCCCCCACCCCCTTACCTAACCAATCTGCTGCCGCCACCCAACAATACTCTACTTTCCTATTTTTTTCTTTTTCGTTTTTGGTTCGTTGCAGTCAAACCCCCATGCTCATGCCGACCCCTCTCCAACTACTAATGTTCCAAGGCAGCACAAAGCCTATTGATTAAGTTTTCATTGAATAGATAATGAATCTTGTTGGAACAGTGCTGAAAACAAACAAACTAGCAAACAAACGAACAAACATTAACTCACACACAACACATCACAGAACGCACGCAGTCACGCGCCCACGCGCGTGCGCGCGCGCGCACACACACACATACACACACGCCCACATGCACGCACGCACGCACACACATAACACACACAGGATGGCAGAGAGAGACAGAGATGACAATTGTCATTGAGAGAGAGTGAGAGAGAGAGAGAGAGAACAGAGACAGAGGTACAGACAGACAGAGAAAGTGAGAGAGAGAGTGAAAGAGAGAGACAGAAACAGAAAGACACACAACACACACACACACAGACACAGACACACACACACTTGGCTTGATGAAAAAAAGCAAATGCACTGCTTATTCAATGTACCATCTGAAAATAAAGGTTTGACTTTGACTTTGACATTCACACACACACCACACACACACACACACACACACACACACACACACACACACACACACACACAACACACACACACAGAGGGACAGCTAACGAATCCACAGCCATATAACAAGACAAATATCAAAGAAAGGCACACTGCCGACACTTCTAGCAACGTAACAAATCTGTCAGGCCTTTTCTTACAGCCAGAGTTCTTAGAGAGGCAGACAACTCACGTCAACATTGAGCCACTTATCCCACCTTCATCCTCACCCCATCCCCCCCCCCCCCCCCCACTTGCACCTCCTTAACCCCCCAACCCTGCCTCCCCCAACTATCTTCTGCCACCCGATAATATTCTATCACTGCTTATACTACTTTCACCACATTACACTACTTCACTACACCACACTACATTACACTACATATTCTACTTTCTTTTTATTTATTCTTTCTTTGAAAAAAACACCACACCAGAGCCTCTCCAGTTATGTTCCAAGTCAGCACATCGCCTATTCATTAACTTTTGTTGAAAAGATTGGGAATCTTGTTGGAAAAGTTCTGTAAACACACACACACACACACACACACACACACACACACACACACACACACACACACACCACACACACACACACACCACACACACACACACACACACACACACACTCAGATGCACGCATGCACGCCCGTGCACACACGCACACACACACACACACACTCTCTCTCTCACAGATGCATACACAAAAGCAGTCAGACTGACAGACAGAGTGACAGAGAGACAGAGAGAGACAAACACACTGAGAAAATGAGAGAGAGACAGAGAGCGAGAGAGAGAGAGAGAGAGAGAGAGAAGAGAGAGAGAGAGAGGAGAGAGAGAGAGAGAGAGAGAGAGAGAGAGCGAGACAAACAGACAGGCAGACAGACATACAGGACAGGGACAGGAAGACAGAAAGAGACAGGGGCACGTGTGCACGCACGCACGCACACACACGCACGCACGCACGCACGCACGCACACACACACACACACATACAGGGACA
>CM054158.1:36804149-36806649 GCA_028751875.1 Rapana venosa | reverse complement strand
TTGCACTCAACTCATTCTTACACAGTCATGCAACCAATAGCAAGTAATAGTTCTAACAAGTCCAAATGCACACACGCACACACACACACACACACACACACACAGGTTATACACTTTGGCAAGGTGATGGAATCTTTGGCTGTTGAAAAGCAGGGATAGCTATGAAATGAAACAGGAGAGGAAATTCTTAGGTTTGAAACAAATATGTCTTGAGGCCAGATTTAAAAGTGTCACAAGAAGGTCTTTGGCGAAGAGAGATAGGGAGGCCATTCCAAATCGATGGACCAGAAACAGAGAAAGAGCGACGGCCAACAGTGGACTGGTTGAATCTAGGTATTTGTAAGCACAAGGAATCTGCAGGGGTGTACAGGTGGAGACATTCACAGAGGTAGGAGGGTGCTGTTAATATTGGTAACAACTACAAGGCCAGCTTGTCAAAAGTAAGAGATATGAAGTGCAAATTCCGTCTTCTTCTTCTTCGTCGAGCGCTCATACTATTGTTGTCTGTCGTATGAGCGAAAATGTGTTAAGCTTCTGACAAGTCAGACCCAGCGTGTATCTGACCTCGGCATGGAAGAGAGTTGTTATCTTTGAAGTTTTTCTGGAAGAAAAGAAAAAAGGCAGGAGAATGGATCAAGAAGGTAGAAAATAGACAAGAAAGAAGGTGATAGGAAAGAAAAAGGAACAAGGCAGAAACAAAGAGAGGGATAGAAAGAGGGGAATTCTTAGCTCAGATTTTCCAGAAGGTGGGGGAGAGTATTAATGTTATACTGACAGACCCCGGCATCCCCACGGTTTAAAAATAACATCTGATTCCCAAGTTTTCTTTCCTTATCAACCTAACTATGACTGTTGGAGTTAGCCAGGATGATGCTGTAAACTAAGCCCCCCAGCCACCCCCCCCCCCCCGATCCTCCCGAGTTCAGAAAACATTTCACACACGTTTGATAAACCATGGTAACATGAGAGCTGCTTTTTTGAAAATATTATACGGAAAAACTCTCTGTCTTAAGGTAGACAAATCTTGACAGCATATTTGACATTGAAAAGAAGTTCTTAATCAATCCAGTCAAACGGGTACCCCCCCCCCCCTTCACACACACACGCACGTGCGCGACCCCCCAGCCCCAGGTTACACATGTACACATGCGCGAGCACCCACACACACACCCACACACGCACGCACGAACACACACACACACACACTGTTATTCAAAGGACGCACACACACGCGCGCGCGCGCGCGCACACACACACACACTGTTATTCAAAGGAAACATTTTTCACAAAAAGATCAGACGCACTGAATTTATAAAGACGTTCACTTCGAATCTGTTCAAAGATTGTGTAATTGATGAAAATGATCTTGCTCCTACACTTTTTTTCAGCTGCCCCTGAATTGGAAACGAATGAGCCAATATTTGACAAATGATTGCTGAAATCAAACATGCTGTTCATCTAATGTCCCTGAAATTGACAAGGCAGTGGCGTTACTTTCTGCTGGGTGTCTTCTCCTCGTGGAATAATTAATCCTAATGAATCAGTCTCTAGAGTTGTGCGACGAGGAGCATGTCATGTTGAAAGATCACTTTTTTTTCATAGTTAATATCCCGTTAGACTTGCGAGAGGGTTATGAACGTTTTTTTAAAGCATGCATACTATGATAAGGCTATTGCAAGATTGTAAAATTCTTGTCGCTGTTTCACTCAATTTGCCTGAACATGACGGATGTGCAATACATTAAGCCTCTCTATGCAAAGCCATCTATCTATGTTTTCATTAATCTCAAGTTTGATCTATAGATTCCGTGTAAATGCTCTTCGCAAAATTATACTGTGCATGTATGGAAAACAAATACGTGACAAACATCAGCTTACCCGTTGTCCTAGAATGAAAGAATTTCTATTACCCTGAAATATCTACTTCTTTAAGAATCCTCTGAAAGGCTTAAAGGCATCCTAAAAAAATGATACATCACTACTGTGCAAAAATGTCTGAATGTCTGCTACACAGCCCAGTCGGCATCTTTCTGTTCCTGTGATGGATCACTCTGTTTTAAAGTTAAAGGCAATGATTTAAAGCCTGTTCTGTAAATCTCTCAGCATTCCCTCAGTTGTAACCCCCCCACACACACACACACACACACACACACACACACACACACACACACACACACACACACACACACACACACACACACACACACACACACACACACACTTTGCACATATATTTACATTATCATGTGCAATCGTACCCAAAGTACAAACTTTTCTGCATGTAATAGTACCTGTTGTTAGTTTTGTTCTACTCGTTAACATTGACTAGTTACAGATTTTGAAATGTTCCCAATAGTTCGTCACCATACTAAAAACTAGGTCATTTTTCTGCCTCAGTTCTTCACAGGCTGTCATATTGGCGCGCGCGCGCGCGCACACACACACACACACACAACACACACACACACACACACACACACACACACACACACACACACACA
>CM054158.1:36793742-36801149 GCA_028751875.1 Rapana venosa | reverse complement strand
TTTAAGGATAATGCATCCAATAGAACCCCAATTTTTCCTCCACACGTTAGACTCTGAATGGTGGTCTGGGTGCTAGCGCGGGATAAACGAACTGACGTCCTCCGCTGCGCAAAGCGCGTAAAAGAACACACGGCAACAAGAGAGTTGTCTCTGATAAAAATTCTTTTAAAAAAGTCATGCCCATACCTAGAAACAAATGGCCTTAGAAACAGGCAAATAATGATAATGGGTGGCGCTGCTCTTGTGGCGACGCTCTCTCCCCGGGAGGAGGGGGGGGGGGGGCGGGGGAGCATCTCGAATTTCACGCAGAGAAATCATCCGTGATTGCAAGTGGTACACGATACAGCACCATGCAATTTAATACAATGCAATAAATACAATACAATACAATGCATTGCACTACACTTTACTATACTACACTACACTACACACTATATTACACTACACAACACAATATAATGTGTGTGTGTGTGTCAAAGTCAAAGTCAAAGTCAAACTTTTATTTTCAGATGGTACATTGAATAAGCAGTGCATTTGCTTTTTTCATCAAGCCATCTATCTAAAAAGGGAAAAAAAAGCGAGAAAAAAAAGATGTGTGTGTGTGTGTGTTGTGTGGTGTGTGTGTGTGTGTGTGTGTGTGTGTGTGTGTGTGTGTGTGTGTGTGTGTGTGTGTGTGTGTGTGTGTGTGTGTGTGTGTGACTTTGAACTTGTAAAAACCATTTGTGGTCGACTGTATGCGTAAAGACGGACTCAATGCCAACGCTTTGATTTGTTCTTAGAAGACACAGCGCTAAAGAAATTCAATATACTCTCATTATCATCATCATTGAAGCAATACAATAGAATGTAACGCGGTTCACTGCACTACACTACACTAGTTACACAAAACAATAAAACACACACACACATCACATGCAATGCACTCTACTACACTCCACAGTACAGTAGAATACAATACATCACAGCACGCTACACTACACTATCAACTGATGATGGTCACCAGTTGTCAACTTAACACCACCACAGGGTCTCTTCATTCTTTCAGAATCACAAGTGGACGCAGAAGACTCATATCTCCCTCACCGGGATGCGAACCCCCCCCCTCTCACCCCTCCCCTCCCACCCCCCCCCCCCCCCCCCCACACACACACACACACAAGGGGACGGATAGCGTAGTGGTTAGAACATTGCACTGGCAACTGACGACTAGGGTTCGATTCCCGTTCAAAAAAGGGGATATTTTCCCCTGGAGTTAACAACATCAGTGCAGACTCCTCTCTCCCCAAAAAGTCCTTCGGAGGAGACTATAAATCGAGCCCCGTGTGCGAACGCACGCAGCAGAACATTTTGCGCACACGTTAAATCCTGTTCCGCTTTTCGTAAGAGTAGGCCATTGTGTGCCGGTGGGAACAGACGACAGAATTGACAAAACCGCATACACACGGGTACTGGATGTAAAAAAAGCACATACGTGCTTATTCCATTATCCTCACTATAAAAGAATAAATATAATAATAATAATAATAATAATAATGATAATAATAAACACACAAACACACATCCTTCTCTTTCATCACCAAAGTTTTCAGAAATTCATGAACTTGTCTGTTTTCCTGTTGCAGTTGAATGTCGGTGAAAGACTCAGTATTTGGTTCGAATCCTTACAAGTCACAACAAACAAAATGAATGATTGAAGCATAGCAAGGGAGTTTTATTATGCAGCCCTTCTTCTCACTGATTTTGTCTATTGTTTATTCATCTCTAGGTTGAGGCAGGCAATTGTTTTCAACTAATATACGCTAAATAAAAATAACGACGATAAAGGTGGTTGTGGTGGTGGTAATGGTGGTGGTGGTGGTGGTGATGATGGTGGTGGTGATGAATACGAATGCTTAAGCGTCTCAAAAGATGAGGAAATCCTGGTAGTGGTGATGGCGTTGATGACAATGATAATGGTGGTGGTGGTGGAGGTGATGTGGCGGTGATAGTGATGGTGATGATGGTGGTGGTTATAATGATGACATTGATAATGCTGGTATGGTGGTGGTGGTGATGATGATGATGATGACAATGATGCTGCTGCTGGCTGCTGATGGTGGTGGTTGTGATGATGATCCTGATGATGAAAATGATGATGATGATAAAAGGCCGTAAAGCAGGGTAAGGGAGGGGAAGAGGTAGTTGCTTGTGTCCATTGCTTTAAGTATCAACACTATGTTAAATTGATGGGATTAGTCGAAATATACATTCCTGTTTTAGTATACACACATAAGCTGAGACAGAGTTTTCACACAGCAGTTATATATAACAAGACTTGAAAAATTTCATTTGCATTTAAGAAAAAATTACCCTCAAACATTCATACAACAACAGTCCTTCAGATAAACCACACACACACACACACAACACACACACACACACACACACACACCACAACACACACACCACACACACACACACACACCACACACACAAGGCAGAGAGACAGACAGACAGACAGAGACAGACAGACAGAGACAGACAGACAGAGAGACACAGACAGACAGACAGACAGAAACAGACAGAGAGACACACACACAGACAGACAGTTAGACGACGGACAGACAGTGAGGGAACAACATAGAAAAATGGAAGAAAAAAACAAATGCATAGTTTCAGTTTCTGTGCCTTGCTAATGCTTATAACTATTTCACACACACACACACACAACACAACAAACACAACACACACACACATAACACAACACACACACACAACACACATACACACACAACACACACATACACACACCACACACACACACACACACACACACACACACACAACACACACACACACACACACACACACACAAGCACCCACCCACCCAACACACACACATACACACACATACACACAAACACACAAACACACACACACAACACACACAAACGACACACAAACACACACACACACAACACACACACACACACACACACACACACACAACACACCACACACACACACACACTGCTATCTTTACTTAATTGGCTCCAGTAATTGTGTTTTGCGTAGACCCGGTAAAAGCCTGAACTAAGTTAGCAACATCAAACACACACACAAACACACACACATACAAACACATGCTCACACACACAACACATACATGCATACACACGCACACACCAGTATGTGCACCCTCCTTCCACCATACATATGCACACACACGCACGCACGCGCGCGTGCGCGCACGTACGCACACACACTACACCAATATGTGCACCATCCCCCACACACACACACATACACACACACGCACGCACGCACACCACACACATGCACACACTTAAACCAATATGTGCACCCTCCCTCCACCACCACACACACACACCACAACGCACGCACGCACACACACACACACACACACACACACACACACACACACACACACACAACACACACACACACACACACAACACACACACACACACACACACACACTTAAACCAATATGTGCACCATCCCTCCACCACACCCACACACACATACACACTAATATGTGCACAATCCCTCCACACACACCACACACACACACGCGCGCGCGCGCGCGCGCGCGCACTCACAACACACACACACCAATATGTGCACCATCCCCCCACCACACACACACCCACACATACACGCACTCTTACAACCAATATTTGCACCATCCCTCCACCACACACACACACACTTCTGTAACCGCTGTCAACGCTTCTTCCCCACGCCGTCCACCCGACTTTTCAGCTTTCGTTTCTTCTGTTGTTTGTGAATCTGACAATGTATTTTGTTCTGATGATGATGTGTATCATGATGTATGTCAAACACCGAATCCCCTGATCAATACAGTTTCTTTTGCCATCTTCTAACTCCTGATTCACCATCCAAACTCTTGTCTGTTCTTCCGCTAGCCACATCTCCACCATCGCCTTCATCCTCTTCCTCTGATTCTTGTCCAAACTCACCACTTTCATCTTCATCCTCTCCATCTCCTTCAGATCTCCTTCAAGTTTGTCTGTTCAATGTGCAGTCTGTCTGTCCAAATGGAAAAGCCGACTACATTTCCGATTTCATCTCTGAAAAAAACATTGACCTAACCTTCCTCACTGAAATTGGCTTAAACCACATGGCCATGAGCCCAAAATAAAAGAGCTGACTCCTCCAGGATATAAAACTATTTCTTTTCCCAGACTCTCTCGAGGAGGTGGGATTGCCATAATTTCAAAAACACATTGAACCAGCTCTTTCTTTCAGCCACAACCTCCCATTCCCACACGACTCTTTTGAAGTTTGCGAAATCAACCTCAACTTACCTGGCCACTCTATTACGTTCTGTTGCCTTTACCGCCCACCTCCTAGCCGTAAGAACAACCTGACATCTTCTGTTTTTTCCATCAAGAATTCCAGTCACTCCTCGACCACTACAGCCTCTCTCCTACTAAACTTATAATTCTCGGTGACTTTAACTTCCATTTCGACAACCAGTCTTCTCCAATGTCAAACGTCTTTCTCTTTCTCTGTCCAACCATTCTCTCTCCCAACTGGTAAACGAAGCAACGCACAGATCTGGCCATATTTTAGACTGGCTGATTACTAATGCTTCATTTAATCTTGTTACATCTGTTTCTGTCACTGACGAACTGCATTCTGATCATTCCGCCATTCTTTTCCACCTCAACATCACAAAACCTGTCAGAAAGAAGAAATATGTTACTCGTCGCAATCTTAAGGCCTTAGACATTCATACTTTCTCTTCACAAGCTTCCGAACGTTTTTTCAAAAACCTCTGACCACACTGACCTCTCTGAATACTATAACACTGTTCTCCGCCAATTGCTTGATGAGCATGCACCTACTACTGACCATCTCCTACCTGACAGACCCTGTGCGCCATGGTATACCCAAGACATCCTGATAGCGAAGCGCAAACGCCGGCAACTAGAACGGCAGTGGCGGAAATCAAAAACCGAAATCAACAAACAGCTTTTCCGAAAACAAATAAACAAAGTCAAACTCTTAATCCATTCAGCAAAGACAGAATACTACTCTTCCCAAATTCTCTGCGCTACATCCATAAAATCTCTTTTTTCCCTCACCTCAAATCTCCTTGGGTCTGCAAAAACAACTCCTCTGCCTACCACCCACAGCCTGTCTGAACTTCCATCTATCTTTTCTGCCTTCTTTTCAGACAAAGTCCACAACATACGCTCCAGACTGGATCAGACTCATTTCCCAGCCTGCACCTCCTGATCCCCAGTTCACTGGCACTCCTCTCTTTTCCTTCTGTTCCACAAGTGAAAAAGAAATCATGACAATTCTGAAGGAAATGACTATAAAATCATGCGACCTCGATCCCATACCTGCTCCTGTTTTCTCACAATGCCTTCCACAACTTGTACCTATTATCACTAAAATAGTAAACTCATCTCTTCTGTCAGGACATTTTCCACAAGCTCTTAAAACCGCAATAGTCACACACCTCTACTGAAAAAGCACGACCTCGATCCCAACATTCTGAAGAATTATAGACCTGTCTCAAACTTACCCTTTGTCTCTAAAGTACTAGAAAAAGTTGTTCTCAAACAGCTCAACAGTCACCTTCATTCCAATGATCTCCTTCCCCCTTTTCAATCTGCCTATCGCCCCAACCACAGCACCGAAACCACCCTAGTCCATACTTTAGATACACTTCTACTTGCTTCTGATGCAGGAAAAATCTCCCTCCTCACTCTTCTTGATTTATCTGCAGCCTTCGACACTATAGATCACTCAATTCTCTTTCTCGCCTCCAAAATACGTTTGGTATCAATGGCACTGCCCTCACCCTGGTTTACTTCATACCTCACAGACAGATTCCAGAAAGTTATTTGTAAACAAAATTCAATCAAAATCTGTCAAAATGGAATGTGGAGTCCCACAGGGATCAGTCCTGGGCCCCGTTCTCTTTACTCCTACACTGCTCCACTCTCACATATAATAAACAACCACCATATTGATCATCATTTCTATGCCGATGACACTCAGCTTCAGTGCAGTGATACTGTTGAAAACTTGCCTTCCCTCCTGACAAATATGTCCTACTGCCTTCAAGACATTCAAAACTGGATGACTCAGAACAAGTTACAACTTAATGCCGATAAAACCGCAGCCATGCTCATAGGGACCCAACATAAACTTTCCTCCATCACAACAACATCAATACAACTCGGCAGTGCGTCAGTTCCTTTGTCCAACTCTGTGAAGTATCTAGGTGTAGTTCTTGACAACACACTCAATATGAAAAATTCATCACCCAGACCTGCCAGTCTGCTACTATCAATTACGGCGCATAAAGTGCGATTCGCAAAGTATCTTGCCACTGATGCAACTTCCAAGCTCGTCACATCTCTCATTCTTTCACGTTTAGACTATGTAATTTCTTCTGGCTGGCCAATAACCAGATACATCCGTCCACTCTCTTCAACGCATACAAAACTCATGCAAGCTCGACTGTCCTAAGAAAGAAAAGATCCGAACACATCACTCCTCTTCTGCGATCTCTTCACTGGCTGCCATCCTCACAAAGACATGAAGTATAAGATCAATACCCTTTGTTTTCAAAATGTCTCCACAAATCTGCACCATCTTATCTTTGTAACTGTCTTCACCTGTACACTCCATCCCGTTCCCTTCGTTCAGCCGCAGATACTTTGTGCTTTCGAACACCCAGATTCAAACAAACCACTGTTGGCTGTCGATCTTTTTCTGTTTCTGGTCCGTCCACGTGGAATGACCTCCCTCTTTCACTTCGACAAAAACCTTCACTTGATACCTTCAAATCCAGCCTCAAAACACACTTATTTCCTACCTGACACTTCCCCCCTCATATCCGTCTCTACTTTTCAACAGCATTCTTCATCTCCTAAGTGTGTTCGCGATGTGTGTGTGTGTGTGTGTGTGTGTGTGTGTGTGTGTGTGTGTGTGTGTGTGTGTGTGTGTATGTGTGTGTACATACACGTGCATAAATTTGAAATATGTTCTTTATTGTATTTGAGGAAAGTTGCATGCGCGTAAATGATTTGAGTGCAAGCGCTTCGATTTGTTTGTTTTACAAGATGTGGCGCTATATAAATTCCATATATTATTATTATTATTACACACACACACACACACACACACCACACACACACACACACACACACACACACACATACATACACGCACGCCCGCACGCCCTCTGTCTGTCTGTCTCTCTGTCTGTCTCTATCTCTTTCTCTGTCTGTCTGTCTCTGTCTGTCCCTCTCTCTTTCTCTATGTCTGTCTGTCTCTGTCTGTCCCTCTCTCTTCTCTATGTCTGTCTGTCTCTGTCTGTCCCTCTCTCTTTCTCTATGTCTGTCTCTCTCTCCCTCC
>CM054158.1:36786242-36791242 GCA_028751875.1 Rapana venosa | reverse complement strand
TAATGATAGGACTGTCATAAGTTTACACGTTGTTCTAAAAAAAGGTATGCCTGTGTTTCTGTGACACTTTTCTTGAAGGATTTCTGTTAACCATAAGGCAATACTTTTTTTAAAAAAATTCTTTAATTTCGAGGATAATGGAATAGCTTACTTATTGTTTATTTTATTTTATTTTATTTTATTCTTTTATATCGACGATAATGGAATAAGCACTTATGTGCTTTTTTACGTCCAGTCCCCGTGTGTATGCAGTTTTGTAAATTGTCATCTGTTCCCACCGGCACACAATGGCCTACTCTAACGAAAGCGGAGGGAGGGGTAAAACTGGGGTTGGAGAACAAAAGTAACAAATGTGAGCCGAACATGGGAGAGTGATTTACACCGCAACCTATGCTGTCACCCTCTGAAGACAGTCATCCATAAATTTCCTGCTCTTGAATAACCTCGACACGACTTTATCATGAGAATGGAAGCGAAGAAGAAGAAGAAATCAAATCCGAAATCATAAAAAAAATACCCATGAAAGGAGATGCCGAAGAGTCCATTTCTACAGCCTTGCAAGACACTGGATAAAAATTGTGTCACCGACCACACGAACATACCCAGCATGCAACCTGCCACCTGGAGAGGGATGGGCTCCGCCAGGATCAACTTGCCCGAAAAAACACACAGGCTGAGAGAGAAGTTCAGTGCAGTGCTTCAGACGACGACTCCTGAAGGAAGATGTTCAGAAGTTGGATCAAAAATGACACTGTGCTACGTAGATACAGTAAGTTTTGAGACTGTGTGACAGAGCTAGCTGCACTCTGTGCTCCCTTCCACATTATTATTTCCCAGCCAGCGTCAGCCGGGCACGAGAGATACAGATCACCTGCAGCGTGGGACAAGTTTCATTTTCAGCTGACTTGAGCAAACAATATTCTCATTCGAAAAGAATGATACTATTCAACTGTGTGGGAATAGGAGTCTTTCCATTTGAAGTTATTTTTAAAAAAGGTCTTCTTCTTTTTCTTCTTCTTCTTCCCCTTCTATTTCTTGCTCTTGTTCTTCTATTTCTTCTTGTTCTCCTCGTTGTTGTTGTTGTTCTTTTTTTCAAACGCTCAGAGACCAATTATTATTGTCTATCATAATGAGCAATACAACCAATTAATACAACCAAAAAGTAAGAGATTGACATAATATCTATATAAAAAAATGACCCCCCTAAAAAAAATAATTCCCTGGGACATAAACTTGACAGACAGACAGATAGATGGGGAGGAAGTGAGAGAAAGAGACAGACAGACATGTTTATTTATTTATTTATTTATTCTTTTATATCGAGGATAATGGAATAAGCACTCGTGCTTTTTTACATCCAGTCCCCGTGTGTATGCGGTTTTGTAAATTTTGTCATCTGTTCCCACCGGCACACAATGACCTACTCTTTCGAAAAGCGGAACAGGATTTAACGTGTGTGCAAGATGTCCTGCGTGCGTTCGCACACGGGGCCTCGGTTTATAGTCTTATCCCAAGGACTTTGACATTCAGTTCGATTTTTGGGGGTCAAACTGGGAAGAAAGGGCGAGGTTGGGAATCGAACCCAGAACCTCACGGTGTACTTGTTGGCAGGCAAACGTCTTACAGAGATAGAGAGATGGGGAGAGAGGGAGAGAGGGAGAGAGGGAGAGAGAGAGAGAGAGAGAGAGAGAGAGACAGACAGACAGACAGAGAGATAGGAGGGAGGGAGAAGAGAGAGAGAGAGAGAGAGAGAGAGAGTAGAGAGGAGAGAGAGAGAGAGAGAAGAGAGAGAGAGAGAGAGAGACAGACAGACAGACAGACAGACAGACTGACAGACAGCCAGACAGCAGCCAGACAGACAGCTAGACAGACAGACTGACTGACAGACAGACAGACAGACAGTCACGCTAACACGCAGCAGCGCCAGGTCCAGTCCCCAGGAGGACTAAGGCTGACGGAAGGGGATGCGCAAAGACCGTGCACACGTCACTGATTCCGCCCCACACATCTTGATGACGACACACAATGGACCCCCCCAGACAACAGCTGCCCCTAGAGGAGCACAGACAACGACAAGAAACAAAGGAAGGAGAGGTAGGAGGAGGAGGAGGAGGAGGGGGATAGGGGGTGGGGAGGGGTGTTGGAAACAGAGAAAAATGGGAAAAGGAAGGCAGGGAATGAGAATGAGGAGGAGGAGGAGGGTGAACAAAGCAGAGAGAGAGAGAGAGAGAGAGAGAGAGAGAGAGAGAGAGAGAGAGAGAGAGAGAGAGAGAGAGAGAGAGAGGGAGATAAACAGACAAAGAGAGAGAGAAACAGAGAAAGAGAGAGAGAGAGAGAGGAGAGAGAGAGAGAGAGAGAGAGAGAAGAGAGAGAGAGAGAGAGAGAGAGAGAGAGAGAGGAAGGTGGCAGGATGGTTAAGACGTTTGCCTGCCAACAAGTAAACCGTGAGGTTCTGGGTTCGATTCCCAGCCTTGCCCTTTCTTCCCAGTTTGACAAAGAAATCGAACTGAATGTCAAAGTCCTTCGGATGAGACTATAAACCGAGGCCCCGTGTTCGAACTGGATGTAAAAAAGCACATGAGTGCTTATTCCATTATCCTCGATATTAAGAAAGAGAGAGAGAGAGAGAGAGAGAGAGAGAGAGAGAGAGAGAGAGAGAGAGTGAGTGACTGACAGACAGAGACAGAGAGATGGGGAGGGAGGGAGGGAGGAGAGAGAGAGAGAAAGAAAGAAAGAGAGAGAGAGAGAGAGAGAGAGAGAAGAGAGAGAGAGAGAGAGAAAGACAGACAGACACAGACAGACAGACAAAGACAGAGAGAGAGACAGAGAGGGGTGGTGGGGGTGGTCAGAAGAACTAAATCTCATCTCCGGAGAGAGACAACCACGCGCAGGAATCTCCTTGTAAGGGCAAAACAGCGAAGAAAGAAGACAGGGGGGTAGGGGGTTGGGGTGGGAGAAAAAAGAAAGAAAGAAAGAAAAAAAGAAAGAAAGAAAAAGAAGGAACACAGAACACAAAGAAAAGGAAAGGAATTGAGCAAGGGACAAGGGTGAGTGTGTGGAGAGGGGGTGGAGGGGTGTGTGGTGGGCGGGAAATGGCAACTTTGGGGAGTGAGGGGTAGGGGGCAGTCTTGTCACCCTGCCTTCTCACCAAAAATTATCGACCGACTGCCAACGCCCGTCCCCCATATGCAAGGCAGAAGGGAGGGTTGGGGGGGGGGGGGGGGGGGGAGAGGAACCCCCCACAGACAGATGAAGAAATACTTTGGAGACCAAAGAAGACAGAAAAGAAAGAAATGACCAGTATGAGAGAAAACAAAGAGGACAGGGAGGGAGGGGTAAGGGTGGACAAGAAGAATGCGAAGAAGAATGTGACGAATTCATAGAAGAAGAAGGAGGAGGAGGAGAAGAAGAAGAATGTCAAGAAGAAGGAGGAGGAGGAGGAGAATGCAAAGAAGAAGAATGCAAAGAAGAAGAATGCAAAGAAGAAGGAGGAGGAGGAGAAGAAGACTGCAAAGAGAAGAAGAATGCAAAGAAGAAAAAGAAGAATGCAAGGAAGAAGAAGAAGAATGCAAAGAAGAAGAAGAAGAATGCAAAGAAGAAGAAGCATGCAAATAAGAAGGAGGAGGAGGAGGAGGGAGGGAAGGAGAAAGAAGAAGAATGCAAAGAAGAAGAAGAAGAATGCACAGAAGAAGAAGAAGAATGCAAAAAAAAAGAATGCAAAGAAAAAGAAGAAGGAAGGAGGAGGAGGAGGAGGAGGAGAAGGAAAAGAAAAAGAGGAGGAAGAATGCAGAGAAGAAGAAGAAGCTGGTGGCAGACACTGTCAAAAGCAAGGGAACAGGAACATAAAAGCAGCTCTCGGTAAAAGAGGACTGTGCTATAAAAAAACAAACCCAACTGTCGGATGGGGGGTGGGGGTGGGACTTCAAGTTTACTTATGTTTCTGGACAAAATCAAGCCAAAAGAAATAATCCTCTCTCTCACACACACATACACACGTGCGCACGCACGCACACACACACACACACACACACACACACACACACACACACACACACACACACACACACACACACACACACACACGTGTACGCACATACACACTCACGCACGTACATACATTTTTTTAAATTATGCGTACGCGCGCGCGTGCACGAGCAATAATCCATGGCAAATCAAACTAGTTAAGTAGTGACGAACCAACAAACTAAGGGACTAATAAATAAACAAACAAACAAGCAAAAAAACACACTAACTAACTTACCAACCAACGACCGAACGAAAAAGCGAACGAAAAAAACTTACTAACTGACTGACCTGACTAACTTAAGCGAATACTTTGCTGAACTGCTCATCAACCATCATGAATAAAATGAGCATGCTTCCACTTTAAGAAAAAGTAATATACGCTTTTTAAACGTTCAATGTTTCTTACTTGCAAACAATAAAGAAAAAAATCAATCAACAAATAGACTAAAAAAAAAGCCTCCATGTCATGTTTAATTATTTGATACACAAAAAAACCTAACCAGACAACAGTCTCACCCTTACCAACCCCAGCACCGAAACAATTCAACTGTAAGTGTCCATGGTTTTACTTATGTTAAGTCTTTTTCACGCTTACTGAAAACATTCATATTTTTAAAAAATATTATTTTATATCGAGGATAATGGAATAAGCATTCATGTGCTTTTTTTACATCCAGTCCCCGTGTGTATGCGGTTTTGTAAATTCTGTCATCTGTTCCCACCGGCACACAATGGCCTACTCTTACGAACAGTGGAACAGGATTTAACGTGTGCGCAAGATGTTCTGCGTGCGTTCGCACACGGGCCTCGGTTTACAGTCTCATCCGAAGGACTTTTGGGGAGAGTGGAGTCTGCACTGATGTTAACTCCAGGGGAAAATATCCCCTTGAACGGGAATCGAACCCTGGTCGTCAGATTGCGAGCGCAATGTTCTGACCACTAGGCTATCCCGTCCCATTGGTGAACCTCGGAGC
>CM054158.1:36774778-36780742 GCA_028751875.1 Rapana venosa | reverse complement strand
GAAGGTAGAAAAAGAAGAAGAAGAAGAAGGTGTAAGAAGACGTAAGAAGAAGAAAAGGGAAAGAAGGAGTAGAAGAAGAAGAAGAAGGTGAAGGAGAGAAGAAGAAGAAGAAGAATAGAAGAAGAAGAAGAAGAAGAAGGAGTAGAAGAAGGAAGAAGAAGAAGAGAAGAAAAAGAAGGAGTAGAAGAAGAGAAGAAAAAGAAGAAGAGAGAGAAAGATAGAAGAGAAGAAGTAGTAGTAGAAGAAAAGAGAAGAAGAAGAAGAAGAAGAAGAAGAAGACGAAAGGAGAAGGAGAAGGACGACGAAGGAGGAAGAGGAGGATGAGGAGGAGAAGAAGAAGGAGAAGAAGAAGAAGGAGAAGAAGAAAGAAGAAAGTCCGCCTGGACTTCACCACAATACTGATTCCACTTTCCCAAAAAAAAGTCCAAACGCGTACAGAATATATTGCGCACACGATAACAAAAACCTTGTTGACCTTTTTTGGACGAGTAAGTGATATTGTGCCGGAGAGCATTTTAAAGAGAAAAAACCCCACATAAGCACACTCGTGGTGTCATGGTTAGACAACAGTCTCCGAAGTCAACATGTAGCTACCTTCACGGTGGGCTTAAACGGTCGCGTACGCGAAATGATGACCTTCTAGAACTTTTGCTAAAGAAACCAAAGGAAAGACAAAATACTGAAGAAAAGGGTACGTTTACACCGCAAAATGCACGCATGAACTTTTTAATTTAAAAAAAAAAATTATTCTTTTATATCGTTGATAATGGATGAAGCACTTATTGTGGTGTGGGGTGTGTTGGGGGGGGGTTGGGTTAACATCCAGTCCGTTTGTGTATGCGGTTTTGTAAACTCTGTCATCTGTTCCCACCCGGCATACAATGACCTACTCTTAACGAAAACTTCGCTTGGATTTGTCTTTGCTGCAAGATATAGCGCTATATATATAAATAGGTTCCATTTATTATTCTTATTGTTATGAAAACTTGCACACAGGCAGGCAGGCAGGCGCAACATCTTATATAATCATAACACGAACCCAGCACATCACCATCATCATCATCAACAACAACAACAACAACGATAAGAAGCAGCATTTATTTATGTATTTATGTATTTATTTATTTATTCTTTTATATCGAGGATAATGGAATAAGCACTTATGTGCTTTTTCACATCCAGTCCCGGATTTGTGAACTCTGTCATCTGTTCCCACCGGCACACAATGGCCTACTCTTACGAAAAAGCGGAACAGGATTGAACGTGTGCGCAAAGATGTTCTGCGTGCGTTCGCACACGCGGGGCCTCGGTTTCTAGTCTCAGCCGAAGGACTTTTGGGGGAGAGTGGAGAAGCAGCAGCAAGCAGTCTGTTTTAATCTACATTCCGAGTAGTAGGTAGATTAGTGGTAGTGGGTTCCCTTATGCAAATGCAACGTGTCTCCGGTGATGATAACTCGATAACACCAGTCACCTTTAGGTGATACATCTGCCGAAATGGGGCGGCAGGGAGGTAGGGGTGGGGTGGGATGGGGCGTGGAAGGGGCGGGGATGGGGAAGGGGTGGGGGTGGGGGGAGGGGGAGGGGATGGTATGGCTGTGAGGGATTTCATCCTATCTGTCTCTGAGCGGTTGGCACTCATGAATACTAACTAGGTGTGAAGATTGGCAGGCCCGCCGCATATGTGTGTGTGTGTGCGGACCCGTAGTACTGCCATTGAGGTGATGAGGTGATGAGGATGATGATGATGAGGAGGATGATGATGATGATAATGATGATGATGGGAACGGTCTTGGGTGCCAACACCAGCCGCCATGGCGCAGTGGTTTTAGCGCCTTGGGTTACGGACTGGAAGGTCGCGGGTTCGATTCCCGTAAGAGTCTTAGGGGTTTTTGCGGACTCCGGCCGGCTCCTACCCAGAGTGAGTGTGCTGTGGGCTCGGTGAGAAGACTGGGTGGGACCACACAGTCGAGCTTCATCCACTTAACGGATGCGAGTTTGAGAGTGCTGCTCAAATTACCTGACCAAGACTGCAGGTGCTTGTATCTCTCGGGGATGAAGTGTCAGAGTCTTTCTTGTTCTTGGATCAGAGATTAACAGATTCTGTACATATGACTTCACTTCTCTGTGCATGCCTTGTAGGTTCGAATCTCGTTCAAGAGGATTGCTTTTCTCTGGAGTGAACATCAGTGCCGACTCCACTCTTTCCCAAAAGTCCTTAGGATGAGGCTATAAACCGAGGCCCCGTGTGCGAACGCTCGCATAACATAATGCGCTCACGTTAAAACTTGTTACGCTTTTTGGAAGAGTAGGCCATTGTGTGGGGGTGGGAACGGATGAGAAAATTTACAAAATTGCATACACACGGGGACTGGATGTAAAAAAAAGCATATTAGTGCTTTTCCTGTTATTCTAAAATATGAAAGCATAAGATAAATAGATAAAGAAAGAAAGAAAGAAAGAAAGAATACACTTGATTTTGACATTCAAAAAAAAATTCTTAGAAAAGGCAAAAATTGAAAAGAAAAAGGTTTATTGCATTGTGCAGTACCGTCTTTGTTACGTCTTTTCAGTGATATACGTTTCATAAGTGAACAAAAATGATGACTCTACTACAAGTCATTTTAAGACAGGTTGTTGGGAGACATAGACACAGCACGTAGAGAAAGTGGATCGGTGGTCTAGAGGTAACGCGCCTGTCTAAAAGCGAAAAGTCCCGGTCGGAAGTGTGCGGTGGTTCGAATCCCGTTTGGGCCCGAAACTTTTTCCCCATCCACTAGACCATGAGTGGTGGTCTGGGCGCTAGTCTTTCGGATGAGACGATAAACCGAGGTCCCGTGTGTTACACAAACAATTATTTAGCGCACGTAAAAGAACCCACGGCAACAAGAGAGTTGTCCCTGGCAAAATTCTGATAAAAAAGTCACTCTGATAGGGTAACAAATGAAGTTGTAGACAGAAAAAAATGGGTGGCGCTGCTCTGTGGCGATGCGCTCTCCCCCCGGGGAGAGCAGCCCGGATTTCTCGCAGAGAAATCTGACGTGACTTAAAGTGATATAAATATGAATAAATAAATCAATATAAAGTGTGTGCCACCTTTTTGCGAGTGTACTTGCAACTTGTGTTGAACGGGTTAATGGCTGGAAAATGTCCAGTTTCGATCTCTTGACAGATGAGTGTGCAGGTTCGAATTTCTGCTGAGGTGTGATTCAGATTCAGATTCAGAATATTTTATTGCCATTTAAGTCAATTAGATTTATTTGACACAACAACAAAACAAGCAAACACAGTTATAATCTCAAATTGATGTACACTAAAGCATGTTGCATTTTACTTCACATTTTTTCTTTTCTTAAAACATTCATGCACATATTTGATGACGTTTTTTGTATTTGGTTGTAATTTTTAATAACAAATTGTTTCTGGAGTTATACATTCATCGAGTAAAATTAATGAAATTCTTCTTCTATCTTGTTACAATATCTACATTTTGTGTCCTCTCTAGATATATTTTGGTACCTCCCTTTCTCTACCATTAAATTGTGACAGCTTGTGGGGGTGTGTGTGTGTGTGTGTTCTCTTCCCTCCCCTTCCCCCCTCCTCACCTTACAAACAACATGGATGCCAGACATAATGAGGTAGGGGGAAAAAATGTACTGCGGGAGTGCAATCTTTGAGGAAGGAAAGATAACACGTTGAAGATTGTGTCTGGGAAGCCTGTTTCTGAGAGATAGCTTAATTGCTGAAGAATAATGTCCCAACTTGGATGAATTGCCAGACGTGAGATGCAGATTTGTCGGGTCTGTGCTGAAGCCGCTTGTTTTCCAGGTAATCTCTCTTTAGTCTCTGTTTCTCTTTCTCTGTCTGTCTGTCCGTCTGTCTGTATGTCTCTATCTCTGTCTCCGTTTGTTTCCCTCTCTCTCTCTCTACCTCTGTTTCTGTCTGCATTTTTTCTCTTTGTCTCTCTCCTCTCTTGCTCTACCTCTCCCCCCCCTTTCTCTCCCTCACCCTCCCTCCCTTCTTCTCTCCTTCCTCTCTTTCCCTCCACCCTCCCTCCCTCCTTCTCTATCTCCTTCCCTCCCTCTCTCTCCTACCCTCTTTATCCTTCCCTTTCTTTCCTCCACCCTCCCTCCTCCTTCTCTCTCTCCTTCCCTCCCCCTCTCTCCTACCCTCTTTCTCCTCTCTCTCTCTCTCTCTCTCTCTCTCTCTCTCTCTCTCTCTCTCTCTCCTCCACCTTCTCTCCGTCCTCTCTCTCTCCCTCTCCCTCTCACTCCCTCCCTCCATCACTCCCTCTACCTCCCTCCCCGTCTCAGCCAGACAATGAATCAGGGAGTTAAAACCAGAGAGACTTTCTGTCCCCTGCCTCCTCATCTTCCTGCCCTGTCCAAAGTTGAAGAGCTGTAATGATGATGGTTCTCGCGAAGCAGTCATTCGCTCCATCGCTCTCTCGCTGCTGACAATTCATGCCCCGTGGCAAAAGGACCTGAGAAGACATGACATGAAGCCACACTCCTCCTCCTCCTCCTTCTCTTCCTCTTCCTCCTCCTCCTCTTCCTCCTTATCCTCGTCCTCTTGTTGCTCCTCCTCTTCTCTCTCATCATCCTTTTCTTCCTCCACCTCTTCCTTCTCCTCTCTCCTTCTCCTCTTTCTTCCCTTCTCTCTTCCTCCTTCTCCTCCTCTTCCTCCTCCTCTTCCTCCTCTCTCCTTTATCCTCGTCCTCTTCTTCCTCCTCCTCCTTCTTCTCTTCCTCTTCTCTTCCTCCTGACCCTTTTTCCTCCTTTTCCTCCTTCACCTCCTCCACCTCTTCCTTCTTCTCCTTCTCCTCATCCTCTTCCTCCCCCTTCTTCTTCCTCTCTTCTTCTTCCTCCCTCCTTCTTCTTCCTCCTCTCCTCTTTCTTCTCCTTCTCCTCCTCTTTCTTCTCCTCCTCCTCCTCTTTCCCTTATCCTTCCGCTTCTCCTCCTTGTCCTCTTCCTCATCCTTTTCCTCTTCCTCTCCTCCTTTTCCTTCCTCTTCCTTTTCCTCCTCCTCTTCCTTTTCCTCCTCCCCCTCCTTTTCCTCCTTCTCTTCCTCCTCCTCCTCTTCTCTCCTCTTCCTCCTCTCTCCTCTTCCTCCTCCTCTTCCTCCTCCTCCTCTTCCTCCTCCTCTTCCTTTTCCTCCTCCTCTTCCTTTTCCTCTCTTCTTCCTTCTCCTCCTCCTTCTCCTTATCCTCTTCCTCTTCTTCTCCTCTTCTCCTCCCTTCTCCTCTTCCCTCCTTCTCTTCCTCCTTCTCCTCATTATGTTCCTCTTCCTCCTCCTCCTCCTCATCCTTCTCCTCCTTATCCTCTTTCTTTTCTTCCACCTTCTCCCCTCTCTTCCTCCTTATCCTCCTCCTCCTCTCCTTCTACTTCTCCTCCTCCTCTTCCTCTCCTCTTCCTTCTCCTCCCACTCCTCTTCATCCTCCTCCTCTTCCTCTCCTCTTCCTTCTCCTCCCACTCCTCTTCATCCTCCTCCTCTTCCTCCTCCTCTACGCACTACCGCTCTCTCGCTGCTGACAAACACATGCCCCATGGCAAAGGACCCGAGAAGACATGACATGAAGCTACTCTCTCGCTACACTCCTCCTCCTCCTCTTCTTCCTCTTTCTCCTTTCTCCCCTCCTCTTCATCCTCCTCCTCTTCCTCCTCCTCTTCCTTCTCCTCTATGCACCACCGCTCTCTCGCTGCTGACAATTCATGCCCATGCAAAAGACCTGAGAAGACAGACATGAAGCCTCACTCTCCCTGCACTCCTCCTCCTTCTCTTCCTCCTTCTCCTCTTCTTCCTCCTCCTCTTCCTCCTCCTCCTCTTCCTCTACGCACTAGCGCTCTCTTGCTGCTGACAATTCATGCCTCATGGCAAGGGACCTGAGATGACAGACATGAATCCACACTCTCGCTACACTCCTCCTCCTCCTCTTCCTCCTCTTTATCTTCTTTCTTCTCCTTCTC
>CM054158.1:36759778-36767278 GCA_028751875.1 Rapana venosa | reverse complement strand
GTGCTGCCACGTGGGCAGTACTTTTCCATCACACACAGATCTCGTGGTTTTCACACAGTGTGTCTGAAAATTGGTGGGGCGATGCAGGGAGGGTGTCATAGGGTGCCAGTGATAAATTTAGACCGCTAACATGTGTGTAGTGGGGAGGGAAGGAAGAAATAACAGTCAGCGACCGGAACGCTTTTCAATGGTGCAGCGTGGTGAAAAACATGGCGTTTTCTTTAGTAGCAGACGATTCATCTGATTAGCGAGAGGATAAATTGAATGTTATTGTCTTGGAAGTAGAAATATTTGAACGAGAATTGTTAAGTGAGTCCGATATTAAAGGATTAGGAGGAAGAGGAGGAAGGAAATGCTGCAGTTAGGGAGAAGAGTGAGCCTGAAAATAATGTGCTACAGGGCACATTCCTGACCTGTGCTACACACATGACTGTGGAGAAATTTGCCCTCCTGGCCGGTCCGCAGCATAGACGCCTGAAAACGATGCCTTTTGACTGTTTTCTCATTATTACCACACTTTTGCTTTGAAACTACAATGGCAGAAACGAACAGATATGCCGATAACGAAACTAGCAAGAAGGAAAATAAAATAGGTCTCCGGTCTGCCAAGGTTCGACAGGTGAGAGCAATGGGTACCCCCCCCCCCCCCCCACACACACCCACACATCCATAATTTGTGCTTTTTGTGATGTGATGTGACCCTGTGCCACCACTACGACTACTTTAGAGACTACCAAAATTAACATTTTGTAGGGTTAAAGAAGTCCTGTGTTGTTTCGAATTTGTCACACCTGTGCTGTGACACTGGTGACAGTGTGACAGTCATGTACAATAATACACTTCTGTACACTTAACAAACATGTGGTAGCACACGCAGATATGAAGTGCAGCATAAAGGTCACATGTCGATTGAATATGACTTGTTTTCAAAAGAAAAAATAGTTAAACAAAACTTCTGTCTCCTCAAGACATACCATAAAACAACAGGTGCAATGGGGACATTGTGTGACACATTCTTGAAGTACTATTGCACATAACCATTGGTAAACACATCAGCTGGGTATCACTTCCTTATTCGACACTAACATGCTTGAACTATCGTTAAATCCATGCAGGATTTGCTGTTTTATCATATATACCATACTTTTACCTGTGATTGGTGACAAATAAGGTGACAAGACATCTGGTGACCAGACACATAAACTTGCGCCTAAATGCAAGTACAAAGACATACCTAGCTTGTGACAAAATTTCAGCCTGATAGCTTGTCATGCACACACACAATTGTCTTAGGAGTAAAGTAAGTCAGATGGAGGTAGAAAACCTTCAAAGAATTCAAAATCTACAGGCAGTTTAGCTCTGTAGAATCCAACAACAAGAGGGTTATACCAGTTACGGAAGCGTTCTTGAATCAGGATGTAATCTATTTGATTCCTGGTTCTGTCGCCAGGGATTTTCCATGTCCAGCATCTTCTTGGATGGTTTTCAAACCATGTGTTCATGACAGCCAGCTTTTGTTCTCATTCCGTGAGCCGCTCTCCTCTTTCATTTCTCACCCCTATTCCAAATGGGCCAACTGTGGTTTCATCTTTCCCTTTTCCTACCTTTGAATTGAGGTCACCCATTATTATTCTGATATCTTGAGACTTCAGTTGCTTCATTGCCTTTTCGATATTTTCATAAAACTCCTCAATTTCTGCGTCATCTTTATCAGCTGTTGGTACTATTCCAATGTCGAAAGATGTGCCCTTAAGTTTTACTATCAGGATTCTGTCATTTACAGTCCAGAAACCTTTGATGGTCTTTGAGGTTTCTTGATCTAGAATCATGCCAACTCCTTTCTGGTGTTGATCTCCTCCTGAGTAAAGAATGGTGTAGTTGTCGGATGTTATGCAGCCTACTCCTTTCCATCTCACTTCTGAAAGTCCTAGTATATTGAGGTTCATTCTTTCCATTTCTTGTTTGAGATTTTCCAATTTTCCTTTTTGTAGCATAGTCCGTACGTTCCATGTACCCATTCTGAGAGGTTTTCTGATGCGGACAGTCGCTGGATGACGATCGAGGGTTACCTGTCGCACATAATCCACCCTACCGAGCGAGGAACTTCCAGATAAACTGGAAGCCCCCTTCACGCTGTTATCTGTATTCTGTTTCTTTCTGATTACCATGACATTCTTTGCAGAAGTATACCTATAGTAGGCTGCAATTACTTTCTATAGGAGCAGTGCTCGTACTGAGCGGATTGTCTTAGCCATTGTACTCATATAGTATCATCTGCCTAACACATTGAAGTGCTGACCAGTTCCCAAAAACTATTCGGCTGCTCAGCACACATCATCCGTCACCTGCCTTCCATGACTTCTCGTAACCCTGATCGGGAGGCTAAGTGGGTACCCGATCTTGCCCAAGGATCTCCCACAGGCTAGCGGAGGGAAGGAGGCACCTTACTTCTCCTGTTGGTGAAAGAATTTCACCCCGCCAACAGTAAGATAAGCCTCAAGACAAAGATCCATGTTTTGAGAGCCTACGTATGGCCCATTCTTCTGTACGGATGTGAGTGCTGGACCCTAGCCAAGGACACAGAACAGCGACTAGAAGCAGTGGAAATGTGGTTCATCCGGAGAATCATCAAAATCTCATGGACAAAAAGAAAAACTAATGCAGAAGTAATGGAAATGGCTGGGTACAAGAGATCCCTTCTCAACACCATCAGAGAAAGACAGCTCAAATTTTTCGGCCATATAATCAGGGCTGACGGACTAGAAAAACTGTTATGGAGTGGCAAAATCTGTGGAAACAAGAGCAGAGGAAGACAACGCACAAAATTCACAGACAGCTTAAACAAATTCGCAACGAATAAAGAGGGCACCAACAATGAGCTCATGAAAGGGACCGAGAACAGGGAAGAATGGAGAGCCATGATCGTCGATGTCTGCAAGACCAGACCGGACACTTGAAGAAGAAGAAGAATACCAGTTAACGACTAGAAATTCATTTAAGGACAACAAACCGCATAACACATGATCTTGGGGGGTTGAGCTATGGAATCAGGCGTGAAAGTGTTCAGTCAGGTGTTACAGTTAAGGGGTGGGGGGTGGGGGGGGGGGGAATAAATCATGGAGATGATGAGGTAGGGAGGGCATAGTATGGAATGGCATGGCATGGCATAGGGATATCTGTTGTAGCTGTAAGATTCAACAGTTCTGTCTTTCAGTCAGTTTTCTCAGTGTGTGTGTGTGTGTGTGTGTGTGTGTGTGTGTGTGTGTGTGTGTGTGTGTGTGTGTGCGTATGTGTGTGTTTGTCTGTGCGTGTGTGTGTGTATGTGTGTGTGTAAGTGTGTGTGTGTAAGTGTGTGTGTTTGTGTGTGTTTAAGTGTGTGTGTAAGTGTGTTCGTGTGTGTGTTTGTTTTTGTTTTGTTTTGTTTAATGTCTATTCACTACATGGTGATTTAGACACACCCGCATTCATACCAAAGTACCTATTATTACACACCCCATCTCTCTCTCTCTCTCTCTCTCTCTCTCTCTCTCTCTCTCTCTCTCTCTCTTTCTCTTCTCTCTCTCTCTCTCTCTCTCTCTCTCTCTCTCTCTCTCTCTCTCTCTCTCTCTCTCTCTCTCTCTCTCTCTCTCTCTCTCTTTCTCTCCCTTACACGCACTCACACACACACACACATACACACACACATATATAGATATATAGATATATAGATATATAGATATATATATATATATATATATATATATATATATATATATATTATATATATTATATATATATATATACGACTAATTACAGTAATGGTCTTACAGGTGAAGAATATATGACTTCAGCAACTGACATTATGAATTGCTGAGAGTCATATATGTGTTCGTGTGCGTTTGTGTGTTGTGTGTGTTTGTGTGTGTGTGTTGAGTGTGAGTGTGGGTGGTGTTTGTGTGTTTGTGTTTGTAAGTGTGCGTGCGTTCGTGTGTAAGTGTGTGTGTGTAAGTAAGTGTGTGTGTGTTCGCACGTGTGTGTGTGTGCGTGTGTATGTGTGTGTGTGTGTTTGTGTGTGTAAGTGTGTGTTTGTGTGTGTGTGTTTGTGTGTGTAAGTGTGTGTGTAAGTGTGTGTGTGTGCGTGTGTGTATGTGTGTGTGTGCGTTTGTGTTCCCTGTGTGTTCTGTCCGTTTTGTCTGTCAACCTCTGTCTTTTTCTCTCTGTCTGTTTCTCTCTCTCCTCCCTCTCCTCTGTCTGTCTGTCTCTCTCTCTCTCTCACTCTCTTTCCCCGTCTCTCTCTTTCTCTCTCTCCATCTCTCTTCTCTCTCTTCTCTCTCTCTTTCTCTCTCTCTGTCGATAACGAAGTTCATTTTGTATTATGTTGTCCTATGTTAAATGATCTTAGAACTCAGTTGATACCGCAAAAATATGTGAGCTGTCCTTCCATGTTTAGACTTTCTATACTTATGTCATCTACTAACGAACGCATTAATAAGCGACTAGCAATTTATTTGTATGAAGCTTTTAAAATTAGAAATACTATCTGTACTTGAGGTATTATTCTTCTGTTCATATATGTTTCCTATGCAACATGTTTTGGAATGTTGATTATATACACACACCCCCTTCATGAGGGGCCAAGGCCTATAATGAATAAAACTTTCGCATTCGCATTCTCTCTCTCTCTCTCCATCTCTTTCTTTCTCTTTCGCTCCACCCCCTCTCTCTCCTCTCTCTCTCTTTCTCTCTTTCCCCGTCTCATCTCTCTCTCTCTCTCTCTCTCTCTCTCTCTCTCTCTCTCTCTCTCTCTCTCTCTCTCTCTCTCTCTCTCTCTCTCTCTCTCTCTCTCTCTCTCCCTCTCATTCACGCTCTCTCCTTCCCTCCCTCCCCCCCTCTTCTCTCTCTGTCGCTCCCTATCACTCTCTCTCTCTCTTATATTTTTTTATAAATGAATTAGCGATTGAGCTGTCAAGGAAAGGAAAGCACGGCATTCAAATAATTCCTGGTGCAACCGAGGTGTTCTTATTACTTTTTGCTGATGATATTATTCTTTTATCTGATACTGTTATTGGTTTGCAACATCAGTTAAATATCTTAAAAGAGGAGGCAGATAATTTTGATTTATCAGTAAATATGGATAAAACAAACATTATTGTTTTTAGAATGGGTGGGCATTTATCAGTTCGTGAAAAATGGTTGTATGGAAATACTGAAGTCAAAATAGTTAATACGTATAAATACTTAGGGATGATGTTTTCAACAAAACTTAGTCTAAATTTTGCATGGCAGGAATCTTGTAGGAAGGGGAAAAAGGGTGTAATAGAAATCCTAAAAACATTACGAAAGCTGAACTCCATAGACTGTTCCCTATTCTGGAAATTATTTGACACACAGATAGAACCCATGCTTACATACGCTTCAGAGATATGGGGATTATATGTAAATACGCACATGGAAAAAGTTCACACATTTGCCATGAAACGTTTTCTAAATGTGCCAATACATTCATCTAATACTGTACTATATGGAGAGACTGGAAGATATCCTTTATATATAAGAACTTTTGTCAAATGCATTAGATATTGGTTAAAACTATTGAAACTTTCACAAACACGTTTATGTAGACAGTCTTACGATATGTTAATTATACAGATGGAGTGGGGGAAAGAGAACTGGGCATATCAAGTTAAAAGAGTTTTATCAGAGCATGGCTTCGGGATTGTATGGATGTCTCAGGAAGTAGGTAATGAGCGTCAGTTTCTTTCGGAATTTAAAGATAGGCTTATTTGCTCTTTTAAACAAAACTGGCACTCAGATTTGGAAAGTAAAAATAAATATAGCTGGTTCTTTTCGTTCAAGTCTGTCTTTCAGACAGAAAAATATCTATCAATAGTTACTGACAAATGGCACAGGCTTAATTATGCTCGATTCAGGTTAAGAACACTGGGTTTTAATGCTAATAAAAGATGGTTCCAGACTGAGACAGCCATGCAATTACCATGTCCATTATGTGGTCATACTGTTGATGATGAAATTCATTTTTTGTTTCAATGTAAAGCATATGAAAGTATACGAAAGAAACATAATTTCCTAAGTTCACAAGAAACAGAAAGTCCAGATATTATCTCTATTTTGTCGTCTGAGAACGAACATGTAATTAAATCTGTAGCTAAGTTTATTGCAGAAGCACAAAAATTAAGACAAGCCATGTCAGCACCAATTATATAAATATGTAATGATATAGTCACTTAAAGAGCAATGTATTCTCAAGTAAGCAGAGTTAAAAAGGCTGATATATATCACTTATAATTTGAATGGATGGTCGATTCGAATGTTGTTTTTGCATTTCAGTTTGATTTTCCTTTTTCTTTTCTTTGTATGAACTAGGTGATTTGTAAATGTACAGACACCAATGTTATCATTATAATTATTCTGCTATAATGGATGGATGCTTTCTTTTTGCCAAACTTAATTGTATTAATCACGTATTTAACTTTTTATTTACTGTTTCACAAACATATTTGTGTTACCCCCCTTGTCAAAAGGCCCAGTAGGGCAATGACAATAAACTGTTAAAGCGTTAAAGCGTTAAAGCGTCTCTCTCTCTGTGTCTCTTTCTCTTTCTTTCTCTCTTTCTTTCTTTCTCTTAGTCATTGACGCTATGTCTCTATTTGTCTCGTTATTTTTGTCTCACAAATATAGCTGCACGCACACTTTCTTTCTTTCTCTCAATCTGTCTGTCTATCTAGCTATCTATATATCTTCCTATCTATGTATCTGTCTGTGTATGTATGTATGTATGTGTGTATGTGTCTATGTGTGTGTATGTGTCTATGTGTGTGTATGTATGTATGCATGTATGTATGTATGCATGTATGTATGTACGTACGTATGTATGTATGCTTGTATGTATGTATTTATGTATGTATGTATGTATGTATGTATGTATGTATGCACCTACCTACCTACCTACCTATCTATCTTTTCCACCTTATCTATCTATCTATCTATCTATCTATCCATCTTGAACATGCGAGTTACTCATTTAAACTCTCTCTCTATCTCTGTATCTCTCTCTATCTCTGTATATATCTCTCAATAACACACACACACATACCCGCGCGCACGCTTGCACATACACACACACGCGCGCATGCACGCACACACGCGCGCTTATTCTTTGCAATCAAATCAGCAATCTAATCTGCAAGCTAGCTTGATTTTCATAGCTGAAATTTGGCCGGTGTTTTTCTTTTGAATGTTATTTCCGCTCCTATTTAAAATGTTCAATTAATTTGATGGCCCCTTAATGTCCTGATTCCGTGAGTGGCATTTTAGCCTTATTATCGACATCTCCTTAACAGTGTAATTAGAGAGAGTGAGGGGGGGGGGGGGGGCGCAGAGAGAGAGACAGAGACAGAGAGAGAGACAGAGAGAGCGCAAAAGCACGCAAACAAATATTAATTTGGATAAAATGAAATGTATTCAAGCAAACATTGAAAACACAACTTTGAAAGGGAAAAA
>CM054158.1:36757821-36759278 GCA_028751875.1 Rapana venosa | reverse complement strand
AACAACAACAGCACAACAACAACAACGATTACACACATCCGTCTTCGTTATCTATTTTGCTTCGTTGGGTGTTGGCTATTCACGGCATTATTCAAAAACAACGTTAGCAACATCATCAACAACGACACCGACAACAACACACATTACCCCCACATTGTTCACCTAATTCTCTGCGGTCGTGTTATGCATTGGGTGTCAGACATTCACAGAGTCACTCAAAAGCAACAACAGCAGTAGCAATAGCAGCAGCAGCAACAACAACACAACAACAACAATAATAACATACATTTCTGCACATGAATCATCTAGTTCTCTGTAGCGGTATTGCTGCTTTTGGACGCCATACATTCATATTGTCATTAAAAAAAACAACACCAGTAACAACAACAACAACAACAGCAGCAGCAACACACTATTTCCCCCACATTCATATCCAATTTTTCCTCCAGCCATTTTGTTTTGCTTAATATCGGATATTCATAGCGCCATTCAAAACAACATTAACAACAACAATACATTTTCCCGGATTATTATCTAACTTGTTTTTAAAGGCTATTTTCCTGCGTTGGATATCGGACATGCATAGCATCGTTCAATAACATAAACAAATTACCAATATCAACATCAATAACGACAACTACATATTTTCCCACATTGATCATCTCATTCTCTGTAGCGGTGTTGCTGCTTTGAGTGTGTCTGACATTCATAACAACAACAATATTAGCAACATCAACAACACGCATTTCTCCTACATTGATCATCTTAATTCTCTGTTGCTATTTTGCTGCCTTGGGTGTCGGATATTCATAACGTCATTATCAACAACACCATTAGCAATATCAACAACAACACACATTTCCCCACATTGATAATCTTAATTCTCTGTAGCTGTTTTTACCGCTGCCAGTGACAGACATTCATACCGTCATTCACAACAACACCATTAGCATCATCATCAACAACAACAACACAAATTTCCCCAGCCTGATATCATCCAATTCATTGTAGCCGTTATGCCCGCTTTTCCAGTGACAGACATTCATACCGTCATTCACAACAACAATATTAGCAACATCAACATCAACAACACAAATTTCCCCTACATTGATAATCTTACATCTCTGTAGCTGTTTTTGCCGCTTCCAGTGACAGACATTCATACCGTCATTCACAACAATAACATCATCAACAACAACAACAAATTTCCCCAGTCTGATCATCATCCAATTCATTGTAGCCGTTATGCCCGCTTTAGGAGTCAGACATTTATACCGCCATTCACAACAACAACATTACCAACATCAACAACAACAACAACACAAATTTTGCCGGCCTCATATCACCATCCAATTCATTGTAGCCGTTTTGCCGCTTTTCGAATGACAGACATTCATAACGTCATTCACAACAACATTAGCAACATCAACAACGACAACAACAACACAGTATTTCCC
>CM054158.1:36727821-36740321 GCA_028751875.1 Rapana venosa | reverse complement strand
CTGAGGCCAGCGGGCAGATCACCTACAAAAATGACAAGCTCATGAGAAGACTACGCATCCCTCCCGGGAAGGGAACGTAGAGGGAGAGAGGGAGAGAGACAATGACAATGACACATTCTTTTATTTCGATAATGAATAAGCACTCATGTGCTTTTTTTACATCCAGTCCCCGCCCGTAGGGATACATCTTAATAATAATCTGAATTGAACTAAAGCCCACGACAGAGAGAGAGAGAGAGAGAGAGAGAGGGGGGGGGGAGAGAGAGAGAGAGAGAGAGAGAGAGAGAGAGAGAGAGAGAGAGAGAGAGACTAAAGGCTACCTTTTATTAGTGTAAACTGTGTTCAGTTTCTAATAGAATAGAGTATTAACTTCACTGATATTTGTCTTATCATACATGTTATACAAATGATTTTTCTTCTTCTTTAAATACGTGCGCGTGTTATTATTTTAGACTGTTCAATATCTTAAAAGAACATAGTATTAATTTAATTAATATTTGCCTTATACAACATGTTATAACAATTTGACTTATATTATTAAAATGCATGAGCATGGGTACGAATGTTTACAATGTGCGAGCGTGCGTGCGCGTGCGCGAGTGACTGTGAATATGCGGACGTACGGGTTTACTTGTGCGCACATGAGTAAAGTGATTTTTGTTGGGGTGGGTTTGTGGCTGGCTGAGATATTGCTGATTTGTGGATGCATTTTATCTCATGATGGTTGCGTGCTGATGTTGGACAGTGTGTGTGTGTGTTTTAAATATTATGTTTAAATGTTTATTGGTTTTATGTACGGCGAGTAACCCGCCGGAAATTCTCTGTCTTTGAGATAATAAAGCTTTTGAATTTGAATTTGAATTTAACCCAATACTTATACTCTCACACAGTAGAAACAAAGGGGGATAACCCTTTTTAAAAAACACACAAAAACATCAGCAACAACAACAAACAAACCAACAAATGAAAGAAAACCCTAAAAACATCACCCCCCCAAAAAAAAAACAACCCACACAAACAAACAAAAGAAAAAACTACAAAAGGAAAAAACACAAAGAAAAACAAACAACAAACCCAAGAAAAAAAGAAAAAAACCAAAAAAAAACAACCAAACTTATAAAGTCATAAAAATAAACATCTACACATTGTAAAATGGTTCACATAGTTGTTACACAAGAGAGAGAGAGAGAGGAGAGAGAGAGAGAGAGAGAGAGAGAGAGAGAGAGAGAGAGAGATGAGTTCGATTTCCATGCTGTTTTATTTTACTTTTATGTCTTCCATGTCTACACACAACCAATCCAATCATACTGTTTATTTATAGTCCTCCCGACCACAGCCAAAATTCAAATTCAAACCGTGACAACTACAATACAGATAAAAACAGGATTTCAAAAACCAACTCTACCGCCGTGCCACGTATCAACGCTCTGACCAGCCATAGGGATCAACCCAGGACGGTCAACGCTTTGTGGGAGAACCCGCTTAAACGGCACATGGAATGAGATGAAACCAAAATCACGGCTCCTCAAAACCAACCTTGTTCGTAGAGACCAACTATGACACGTTAACTCACATCAACCGAAAAATTCCCGATTCTCTCAGGGTGTTAAAAAATGTTGTCCCGTGAAACAACGCGCACAAAGAATCTTTATTTTATTTATTTATTCATTGTTTTATATCGAGAATAATGGAATAAGGCACTCGTGTGCTTTTTTACATCCAGTCCCCGTGTGTATGCGGATTTGTGAAATCTGTCATCTGTTCCCCACCGGCACACAATGGCCTACTCTTACGAAAAGCGGAACAGGATTTAACGTGTGCGCAAGATGTTCTGTGTGCGTTGGCACACGGGGCCTCGGTTTATAGTCTCATCCAAAGGACTTTAAGCAGTATGAGAATGCTCATGTCTAATACCCTGGACATTTCGACAAATTAGAAGCAGATACTTGACTACACACACTCGCAAAAGAGAACAGCTATGTAAACGCCGAAGAAAGACAACAAAAAAGAACGAAAAAGGACAAGAAAAAGTAAAGAAAGGAATCTCAACCAAACTACACTTGATAAAAACAAAGCAAAATCAAACAAACAACCCCCCCCCAAAAAAAAACAACCCACCCAAACATCATTAAAAAGGGATGGCAATAAAACACACACACACACACACACACACACACACACACACACACACACACACACACACACACACACACACACACACACAAACCCAGAAACACACAAAAGACCAGCCCGAATTTCGATAAAAACACAAAGAGAACTAGGGGGTGTAATGTGGAAAACCTATCCCCTACTGCAAGACAGTAGTTGATATCTTACGTCTGAAAAGCAGTCAGTTTTGATATATCTAAATATTGAACGACACGCAAGGACAGCAACTGTCGTCTGGGACAAAGAAAGGCCTACATCTTAAAGCTGTCCAACATATTGGTGATAAAATTACCAGACTCATAAGGGTGAAGGGGGGGGGGGGGGTAGAAAAAGAGACAGGTTTACAAGGGACTGATTTGAGAAGCTTCATTAACTAGCACAAGAAAATTGGGTTTTAACGACTGAATTATTCATGTGAAATTCACAGATGAAGATGAAGATGGTGGTGGTGGTGACAACGACGCCGATGATGATGATGATGATGATGATGATGACGACGACGATGATGATGATGAAGACGACGATGATAAATGATGATGACGACGACGATAACGATAATGACGACGACCACAATAATGATAGGAAAACCCTCCCTGCTGTTGTTTTTTTCTGGCACTATCAAGAATTGAACTCACAACCCCAGAACTTACATGGAATATCTCATACAGACGCCGGACATACAGAGAACAAAAAAAGAGGGAAAGGCGGTGGCAGTAATCCATTCAATCCTTCCAGCTTTCTCCTCACTGCACAGAACGGAGACTGGATCAGTCAGGTCTTCACAATGCCCTCCGAACAGTATGATCCTATCTTCGTGACTGAACCTTCAATCGCATTATCGGTATGACAGGTCACTACATATGAGTGATCATTGCTACGGACTACCATCCCCCAAATATGCACAGAGATCACAGCTGGAGTGCTGACAGTTTCTGACAGTGGCTTAATTAAGAGATTTATCCTGATCTTCCAGCTGTCTGGGTTAATCCATGTTCAGTGTAGACAACCCCCAGAAAAGCAGAAATGAAGCTACACAGATTACAGAGTATAGTCTTGACTTATGCCTCTTGGTTCCTTGGGGAACATAGAGCTGCAACAACACCCCTCCAACGAGCTCGGCTTTGGGAGATCCTCTTCAGCTCAGCCCATGTAATTCCGGCTGCCTTCGTTTCTTCGTCAACACTTCTGCGCCAGGTCTGTTTTGGTCGACCAACTTTCCGCTTCCCTTGTGGATTCCAGTCAAGGGCCTTTCTGGTGACACTTGACGCAGGCTTGCGGAGTGTATGGCTGATCCATCCCCACTTCCTTTGTTTAATAATGGACTCGATTGGGGTTTGTCTGGTCCTGTCCCACAGTTGTTTGTTGGATATGCTACAGAAAATAAGACTTGTATCATGCAGTAGACCAATTTTCCTACTACTAAGCTGTAAACTGCATAGTTAAAGATAATAGAAATATTTTTGAATGAGAGTTAAATTTCAAGCTATACGAAGACCCGCAACCTGTAAGTTAAAAGTACTTAGTGTCTCTTTTACCAATCGCACTTTCCAAGTCCCCTTCTCTGTAAGGTATAAGGCATATGAAGAATTTCCCTCATCAACAAAAAGTAGTGTGTTTTTTAATTTTAATAATTTTGACAACGTATAGATCAGCACAGAGAGACAGAGAGACAGACAGACAGGCAGGCAGACAGACAGACAGACAGACAGGCAGGCAGGCAGACAGACAGACAGGCAGGCAGACAGACAGACAGAGACAGATATAGAGCGAGAGAGGGAGAGAGAGGGGGGGGGGACCAAGGGATATTAAGAGACAGGGAGAGAGAGAGACATGCAGACAGACAGACAGAAAAAGAAATGGCATAAAGGAAAGAAACAGAGAAAGAAAGAGTCAACAAGGCAGAGACGGAGAAATATCTATACACAATAACACAGAGACAGTAGAAGAAGAAGAAACGAGGAACACCAGACAGTTTTATAGCAGTGCTATATCCCCTTTTTAAAAAAAATCAACAACAACAAACAAAAATCCTACAGTCACACTAACTCCAGACACATCTGGGTTTTTTCTGCAAAGGTATGCCGGCCCTTCTCCATTCCATCCACATGACAGATTTATTCCCCATGCAGAGGAAGCCAAAAACAACAGTCAGGTTCACAAGACTAGGGTGTCCATAAAACTGATCGTCTGTCTGGATAAATTGGGAAGTTTTTCTTCTCATTCCTCTCTGTCTGAACGAGCATCTTTGGACATGTCCAATTTACATATGGATCGATATTGTTCTTATAGAGCTAATATTTTTCTGTCAAAACCTGAAATGGTTTTCATATCTTTAAAGCATATTTGCTGCACCACGCACCAAACAGCGACAATGAAAGAAAATAGCTACGAATTATTTGTCAGTAGGCTATACATTATAATTTTTTATGATGTTTCAT
Source organism: Rapana venosa (assembly GCA_028751875.1). Taxonomy (NCBI): domain Eukaryota; kingdom Metazoa; phylum Mollusca; class Gastropoda; order Neogastropoda; family Muricidae; genus Rapana; species Rapana venosa. The sequence goes on along the minus strand of CM054158.1, from coordinate 36,735,714 downwards.
ACAAACAAGAACGATAGAAATAGAAATGAAGAAACATTAATGGTCGTTATGATGAAGGTTGTTTTTTTAAATGGTGATCATCATTATCACGATCATTACCATCATCATACCTAACCTATTTGCACAAGCAAACTGCTTTTTTGTTGTTGCACGATTTGTCAAGGCAGTAGCCAACTACTGTAAAACATAAATCGCTCCACATGTAGAACTCTCTGTAGGGGTTGCCATTGTTGTAAGTTCTGTTCAAGCTTAAACGTGAGTTTATAAAAGAAATGTTTGGCAGTTTTAAGTCCTGGTTAAAAAACCAAAGCGGGACATATTTTGGAATAGGCCAAACAGACAAGAAAAGAAAGAGGGGAGAACATAACAGAAGGAAAAGAAAGAAAGAAAGAAAGAAAGAAAGAACGAAAGAAAGAAAGAAAGAAAGAAAGAAAGAAAAAGAAAGAAAGAACGAAAGAAAGAAAGAACGAAAGAAAGAAGAAAGAAGCAAAGAAGAAAACTTCTACACACTACCACCACGACTTCCACTATTACTACTGTGCCATTCCAAAATTTGATGGTGCCCTCACACCATCATTACCAATGACATTATGATATTGGCAGTAATAAAAATGACAACATTAATGTCAACATTAACGATATTGATGACAGCAATAATGATGATCATACTGCCATTACTACTACTACTAATGACGATGATGATGACGGTGATGACGACAGTGGTTGTGGAGATGATGATAATCGTAAGATCGACAATAAAATCTTTCCCTTCCCATCTGTTTCTCTTGCCATCATCAAGAATCGAACTCACAGGAACTCCGACGATTTAACAGCCATCCCATATAGACATTACAGAGAGAGAGCGAAAAGGAGAACGGTGGCGGCAGTGATCGATTCAACCCTTTCAGCTTTCTCCTCACTGCACAGAACGGAGACTGGATCAATCAGGTCTTTACAACGCTGTCTGAGCAGTATGATCCTATCTTCATGAATGAACCTTCAATCACAATATCGATATGACTGTCACTACAGATAATAGTAATAATAATGTATGGATCTTATATAGCGCTGAATCTTGTAAAGCAACAAATCAAAGCGCTCAGATGACTTTGTTTTTTAATATCGAGGATAATGGAATAAGCACTCATGTGCTTTTTACATCCAGTCCCCGTGTGTATGCGGTTTTGTCAATTTTGTCATCTGTTCCCATCGGCATACAATGGCCTACTCTTTCGAAAAGCGGAACAGTATTTAACGTGTACTCAAGATGTTATGCATACGTTCGCACACGGGGCCTCGGTTTAAAAAGTCTCATCCGAAGGACTTTGACATTCAGTTCGATTTTTTTTTGTCAAACTGGGAAGAAAGGGCGAGGCTGAGAATCGAACCCAGAACCTCGCGGTTTACTTGTTGGCATGCAAACGTCTTAACCATCCTGCCACCTTCCTTCCACAAATGAAGGAAGATGAGTGGTTACTGCTACGGATTACCATTCCCTAAGATCTGCACGGAGATCACAGCTGGAGTCCTGACAGTTTCTGACAGTGGCTTAATTAAGAGATTTATCCTGATCTTCCAGCTGTCTGGGCTAATCTATGTTCAGTGTAGACAACCCACAGAAAAGTACTAGAATAAAGCTACAGAGAATGCCAGAGTGGGGCTGAAAGACCAGCTAGCCATGCTGAGAAAAGATGGTTCATGCGCTGCAGAAAACGGAGCTGGTATGACCCTGAGGATCAACTCTAAATCACAGCAAATTCTAAAGATGCCGTTGTTAAAGATATTGTTGAATGTCACAGATATTGAACAATACGCAAGGACAGCAATGGTCTCCCTCAACATTCATTCACAATTCTAAGCTAACGATACAATATCATTAACAAAAGCAACGGCAAAGTTGAGCACATGTAACATTTCCCTAATCAGTGAAACACGCTTTTTTCCATTCTGATGATTTTTACAGCAAAATTATGTAAATTGAGAACAAGACAGACAGACAGACAGACAGACAGATAAACAGAGACAGAGATGAAAAACGGATAAAAAGAGACAAAAAAGTACATAAGACAGAGACAGAGAAAAGGTACAGATACAAACACAGACAGAGAGGAAACGCCAATGAAGACCAGACAAATCCAACAACACAGAAAAAAATTCAACACAGACCCAGTAACTCCGGGCAATTTGTTTTCCCGAGAAAGGCTGGTCCCTCCCAATTCCCCCCATGTGACAGATTTATTTCCCACGTAAAGAAAACCAACAAGATCAGTTAGGTTCACGAGACTTCAGGCGTCTGCATTGCTGATCATCTGTCTGGGTGAATTGGGAAGTGTTTCTGATTAGTTAGCTGTATATGAGCAAGTGTCTTTGGGTGTGTTCAAGTTTACATCAGGATCGATAAGGTTATTATTACACTTTCCTTTCACAAAATGAAAACAAAATATTTATTTTCACATCTTTGAAGCATAGTTGCCAAACCACCGCTAAAATCACAACAACATCAACACAATTAAATCGTTGAAGCTATTTGAGAACAGGTTTTACGTCATGTGACGTTTTATTCCAATAATAACTATACAACTGATGGAAATAATGATGACGATGCTGCCACTACCCAAAAAACAGCACTCACAAAAGTTCGGACGAACAAGTCATCCCATGCAGACAGTGGAGAGGAAGAAAAGGAGAATGGCGGTGGCAGTAATCGGTTCAATCCGTTCAGATTGTTCCTCACGGAACAGAATGGAGACTGGAACAATGAGGTCTTTACAATACCATCGGAGCAGTTTGATCCTATCTTCATGACTGAACCATCAATCACAATCATCGGTATGGCGGTCACTACAGATGACTGGTTATTGCTACGGACCACCATCCCCCAAATGTACAGAGATCACATTTGAGACTAGACAGTGTTTGATGGCTTATTTCAGAGGTTTATCCTGATCTTCCGGTTGTCTGAGTTAATTCATTTCATGTGTAGAGACACCAGCAGAAACGCATACATGTCGCTACAGAGAATACAAGTATTCACCTTCACCTATCTCGTAGTCCCTTGGACTATAGGGGCTCCTCTGAAGATTTTGCAACCAGCTTCCTCCACTCCCCGCGGTCCTCTGCTTTCAGTAACAAATCGTTCCACTCAAGGCCAGTCCACTCTCTGATGTTGTCTTCCCATTGTTTTCTCTGTATGACGCCAATATCCCACTTTAGTTGTACGACACTCCGACTTGTTTGATATTCTGGCAGGGCTATACATCGATGGGAAAGATCTTCGAGTCCTCAGAAACATAAATGGGGAACTGGAGGCAGCCATTAGAGTCGACAATGACATCAGTCAATACAGACCAATCTGCAGGGGTGTGAGGCAGCGCTGCGTGTTCTCACCTGATTTATTAATGTATATAGTGAAAATATTCTACGAAATATTGAGAATCATGAGGGAATTAGTTTAGGTGGCCACAACATCAACAACCTGAGATATACAGATGACACAGTCCTTATCGCCGACTCTGAAGAAAAAATGCAAAAGATTTTAACAACATAACAGACGAAAGCGAAAAGAAAGGATTACAGCTCAATGCAAAGAAGACAGAATGCATGGTGATCTCGAAAAAAGTTGTTATACCACAATACAACATAGCCTGTAAAGGAGAGAGAATCAGACAAGTAAGCACCTTTAAATACCTTGGTTGTACTATCACCCCGGACGGCAAGTGTGACACAGAAATCAAGAAGAGAATCGGTCAATCTAAGGCAACTTTTAACAACATGAAATGAATGTTTACCAACAGTAAGATAAGCCTCAAGACAAAGATCCATGTTTTGAGAGCCTACGTATGGTCCATTCTTCTGTACGGATGTGAGTGCTGGACCCTAGCCAAGGACACAGACCAGCGACTAGATGTGGAGATGTGGTTCATCCGGAGAATCATGAAAGTCTCATGGACAAAAAGAAAAACCAATGCAGAAGTAATGGAAATGGCTGGATACAAGAGATCCCTTCTCAACACCATCAGAGAAAGACAGCTCAAATTTTCGGCCATGTAATCAGGGCTGACGGACTAGAGAAACTGTTATGGAGTGGCAAAATATGTGGAAACAAGAGCAGAGGAAGACAACGCACAAAATTCACAGACAGCTTAAACAAATTCGCAACGAATAAAGGGGGCACCAACAATGAGCTCATGAGAGGGACCGAGAACAGGGAAGAATGGAGAGCCATGATCGTCGATGTCTGCAGGACCAGACCGGACACTTGAAGAAGAAGAAGAAGTTTGCGTCTTTTCACTGAAGTTAGGAGCTCTTCATATGATCCAATGGCATTTCCAATTCTGGTTTTCACTTCCTCATTAGTGATGTGATCTCTGAACGAGATACCAATAAGTTTGCAAAAGCATCGCGTCTCCATTGCCTGTATCCTTCTTTCAATGTCTGCTGCTATGGTCCCCGTTTCACAAGCGTACACAAATATGGAAATGATCAGAGGGCGCATCAAGTCTGATCTTGAAGCTGATGGCGATGTTCTTGTTATTCCAGAGGGCTTTCAGTATGGTCATTGCAGCTGTGGTCTGGGCTATCCTAGACAGAATTTCAGGTTTTGATCCTTCATCCTATAGTATAGCTCCCAGATATTTGAAGCTATGGACTGTCTTGATTTTCTTGCTGTCTATAAGTATGTCAGTGCTGATGCCATTGGCACATTTTGTCATCAGCTGGGTTTTCTCTGCACTGACCTGCATGCCACATGCCGAAGAGGCTTCATCAAGGTGATTTACCAAGTTGACCAGCTCTTGCTCTTCTCCAGCTAGACCGTCAGTGTCATCAGAAAAACGTAAGTTTTTAATTGTCCTGCCTTCAATGCTGACTGTTCCCTCATGGTTTTCAAGTGCGTCAGCCATTATTCTCTCTAAGAAGACATTGAAGAGAGTGGGAGAAAGCAGACATCCTTGACGTACTCCAATTGTGGTTCGGAAGCACACTCCTATGTTGCTGTCATAGTACACTACGATGGTTGCCTTGTTATAGAGGCATTCTACGGTTCTTCATACAAGTATGGTGACCCCCAAACCCCTACTTACTCTGCTAAGAAAACAAGATTCATATGCTACAAAAAATAAACTTGCATCATGCAGGAAACCAATGTATTTGCTGTGAAGCAGCAGATTGTTCAGACACAGAAAATTTTACAAAGTAATGTTCAAATTGCACAGTTAGATACTGAGCAATGCGCAAGAACAACCACTTTTGTCCTTAACAAAAATTCACAACTTAAAGCTAATACAACTTAGAATGACACATGTTAAGGTCAGACAGAATCGAAAGAATAAGGGAGACGCATAAAGAATTTCCTTCAACAGTAAATCGAAACGATTTTCTACTCAACAGATAGAACTCAGAATGGATAAACTGAGACAGACAGACAGACAGACTTACTGACAGACAGAAAGACAGACTGACTGACCGACAGACAGAAAGACAGACAGACAGACTGACTGACAGACAGAATGACAGAGACAGACAGACTGACTGGCTGACTGGCTGACTGAGACAGAAATATAGAACCAGGAAAGAGAGAAAAATACAACAGAGAGAACGCAGAAAGGACTGGTCAGTCTTACAGCCTCATGCTTCCTCAAAAAAGGCCACCCCAAAACTCTAACGAAAAGCACAGCACAGTATCCCCAGACCCTTGGTTCTCCTGCACAAGGCCGGTCCCTCCCCCATTCCGCCCATACGACAGATTTATTCCCCACGAGAAGAAACCCAAAACGCTGGTCAGGTTCACAAGACTAGGCGGGTGGCTGTCCGTAATACTGATTATCTGTCTGGGAGAACTGGGAAGTGTTTCCACTTACTCCTCTTTTCCATTCCGTAGCTAAGAGCACCACCAAGATTCACCAACAGTGAGATGTTGCGTATGCCACTGTGTGTACCCGCTCTTTAAGGTAGCGGCATTCCGACTTTGGGGATGACTTTTAAACACGACACCAGTGTGCATGGTTGTTGGGTTTTTTCTCTTCTTTAATTTTGTTATCCGTTCCTCTCAACACGCAATGGCATCGATTTGCTTGCTTTACAAGATTCGGCGCTATATAAATACCATACATTATTATTATCATTATTATCATCATCATCATCATCATCATCATCATCATCATCATCAACGCGCAATGGCCTACTCTTCCGAAAGGTGGAACAGGTATTTAATCATCTTGCGCGCACGTTAAATCCTGTTCCTCTTTTCGTAAGAGTAGGCCATTGTGTGCACATGAGTCCTTATTCCATTATCCTCGATATAAAAGAATAAATAAGTAAATAAATAAATCGTCTTGCACATTACTGTTACTGTCGCCGCTACTGCTGCTGATGCTTCTTCTACTAACTACTATCCACTATCGTTTTCTACCAAAGTATGCCACCACAGCAGGTGGACAAAAACCACGAACAGTCGTAGGTTCAATTCCACCCCAACACACACACACACACACACACACACACACACACACACACACACACACATACACACACACACACACACACACACACACACTCTCTCTCTCTCTCTCTCTCTCTCTCTCTCAGTCTCTCTCTTATATAGCCCTAAGGGCGGGGACTGGATGTAAAAAAAAGCACATGGGTGCTTATTCATTATCCTCGAAATAAAAGAATTTGTCATTGTCATTGTCAAAAGAAGAACAAGACTGTGGTGATAATCTTGCTGCTACTACTGCTGCTGCTGCTGCTGCTGCTGATGATGATGATGATGGTGATAGTATTAGTGATGGTGGTAGTGACAGTCAACTCATTATCATCCTCATCATAATCGCGCAAAATACTTGTAAAATATATTGTTCTAAGACATCAAAAGACTTGATTACTGAACCAATCAAGAACATCTGTCAGATTTGGCCCACTTCAAAACATTTGGAATGCGACAGGCACCGCGTGCCTGAATGAAAATAGTCAGCACTGGGGAGAGCTTTGAGAAAATTGAAAGTGAAATTGAATGAGCCGCTGGTTATCAGAATTTCTAATAATGGATTTTTTCTTTTTTTTCTTCATCAGCTAGAACTTTACGGTTCCCCTTTGAGGCATTTGCGTAATAATGCGTCTGATTTGTGACGATTAAAATCGTTCCATTGCGACTTTGATGGCGATGTTTGAACATAATATTAGATTGTATGTGTTTATATGATAACACAGACACAAACACATGCAGCACACAAACACATGCAACACACACACGCGCACACACACTCACACACACACACACACACACACACACACACACACGAGGGCGAGATAGCCTGGTGGTTATAGCGATGCACACGGCGCTCGTGATCTGCTGACCCGGGGTTCGAATCCTGTTCAAGAAGACTTTTCCTCTGGAGTTAACATCAGCGCCGACCCCACTCCCCTCAGTGTCTTTCGGATGAGACTATAAACCGAGGTCCCGTGAGCCAACACACGCGGAACATCTTGCGCACATGTTAAAGCCCGTTCTGCTTTTCGAAAAAGTAGGCCATTATGTGCCGGCGGGAACGGATGACAAAATGTACAAAAACTGCATACACACAGAGACTGAATGGAAAAAAAAGCACACGGCTGCTTATTCCATTATCCTCGAAATATGTTGTTATAAAATAAACAAAAAAATAAAACATGTCCCCGCGCTCTCCTCCCCCCCTGACCCCCCCCCCCCCCCCCACACACACACACACCAGTACAGTACTAAAGCACCGCTTCTAACCTGGTAACACAACTGGAGAGCAGCGTACAGTTCTGGACATCCTACGTGGTACTCCTTGGAGGGACGTACTTTAGCCGCACAGCCTCTGGCCACGTACTCGAACACGTACACCGCACACAGCTGCAACACACCCAACACAT
>CM054158.1:36710321-36717821 GCA_028751875.1 Rapana venosa | reverse complement strand
GCATGCAGAACATCTTGCGCACACGTTAAATCCTGTTCCGCTTTTTCGAAAGAGGGGAGACTATTGTGTGCCGGTGGAACAGATGACAAAATTTACAAACCGCATACACACGTTGGGACTGGATGTAAAAAAAAAAAAGCGCACGAGTGCTTATTCCATTATCCTTGATATAAAAAAAAAATTTTTAATTGTTTTTAAATTTAAAAATTTTTCACCCCCCCCAACACACACATGTACTATGCACGACCCATTTCACACACCAGACAGACAGGGCAGACACAAATACACAGGTACGCAGGGGAAAGGAAAGAGAGGAGAGAGAGAGAGAGAGAGAGGTGAGAGAGAGAGAGAGAGAGAGAGACAGACGACAGTCAGAACAGAACCCGAGACGACTGAGAGAGAGAGAGGGGAGAGAGAGAGAGTATAAACAGACAGACAGACAGACAGAACGAAAAGAAAGAAAGACTGACAGACAGACAGACAGACACTAGGCAGGCAGACAGGAGAGAGAAAGAGCTATTTACAGGCTGTATAGCTCAGACAGCCATGAACTGTCGTTGCTTTTATGAAGTGAATAAAAGAGGAACCACACACAGCTGTTGCACACTGCAGGGAAGTTTCTTTTTATCTGTCCTGATAAATATCACACGACTGCTGATACTGCAGAACACACACACACACACACCCCACACACACACGTAATATCACAGAGAGTGAACAGACGTAAAATCGAACACACACACACAACACACACACAGACAGACAGAGAGGGCGGGGGAGGGGGGGGGGGGGGGGGACAGAGAAACAAAGAGAGAGCGTGAGACACAGAGAGTGACGGGAGAGAGAGAGAAAGAGAGAGAGAGAGACGCAGAGAGAGAGACAGAGAGAGACGCAGAGAGAGAGAAAGAGAGAGAGAGACGCAGAGAGAGAGACAGAGAGAGAGAGAGCAGAGAGAGAGAGAGAGAGAGAGACGCAGAGAGAGAGGGAGAGAGAGAGGGAGAGAGACGCAGAGAGAGAGGGAGAGAAAGAGAGAGAGAGAGAGAGAGGGGGGGAGAGAGAGAGAGAGAGAGAGAGAGAGAGAGACGCAGAGAGAAAGCGAGAGAGACACAGAGAGAGAGGGAGAGACAGAGACGCAGAGAGAGAGGGAGAGAGAGAGACAGAGACGCAGAGAGAGAGGGAGAGAGAGAGAGAGAGAGAGAGACGCAGAGAGAAAGAGAGAGAGAGAGAGAGAGAGAGAGAGAGCGAGAGAAAGAGACAGACAGAGATAGACAGAGACAGACACAGAGAGAGACAGCCAGACAGACAGACAGACACAGGCACACACACACAGACTGAGAGAGAGAGACAGATAGACAGACAGACCGACAGATAGACAAAAAAGTAGATACAGTAGACAGGAAGACAGAGAAAGACAGAGACGGACAAAGATACTGATAGACAGACACACAGGCTGCCAACGACAGAGAAACACATGAAGAGGCATACAAGGACACACACACACAATATATATATCTATATATATACACATACACACACACACACGCCCATTGCACCCCTAACACACACACATGCACACACGCAGTCCCCCCCCCACCTCCCCACACACACATACACCCACGTTTCTCTATTAGTAAATGTAAATACACACTCATACACATACAGACACACACACCCTCCCAAACACCCCCCCCCACACACACACACAACCCTCCACACACACTCACACCCTCCACACACACACACTCACACACACACACCCTCCCACACACACCCTCCACACACACACCCTCCACACACACTCACACCCTCCACACACACTCACACCCTCCACACACACACACCCTCCACACACACACCCTCCACACACTCACACACACCCTCCACACACACACACACACAAACTCACACACATCCTCCACACACACACACACACACACACACACTCCACTCACTCACACACACACACACACACACACACACACACACACACACACACACACACACACACAGAGTATATAATCAAAAAGACGTGTGATCTATTTACAGACTACAGAAAATGATATAAACGCACTGAACACACAATGACTCAGCTGTTGCAAACAGCAGTGGGAGAAAGAAAACACAGAAACTAAAAAAGAAGAAAAGGAGAAAGACGTAGGAACACAAGGAAGAAAGGCTGGAAAAGAAAGGAAAGGATAAAAAACAAAAGTAAGGACAGAAGCAGAAGAGAAAAAAAAAAACATAAAAGAAAACAAAAGAAACTGTTTAAATCAGAAAAAAACAAGGAAAGGTAAAGAAATACACCGAAACCAGAGAAAGATGGGATGACAAACAGCAATATTTTTTTTAATGTAAAAAAAAAAAGTGAGAAAAATAAAGAAAGTAAGCATGAGAGAGAGAGAGACAGAGAAAGACAGAGAGGAAAGGAAGGTGGCAGGATGGTTAAGACGTTTGCCTGCCAACAAGTAAACCGTGAGGGTCTGGGTTTGATTCCCAGCCTCGCCCTTTCCTCCCAGTTTGACAAAAAAATCGAACTGAATGTCAAAGTCCTTCGGATGAGACTATAAACCGAGGCCCCGTGTGCGAATGCATGCAGAACATCTTGCGCACACGTTAAATCCTGTTCCGCTTTTCGAAAGAGTAGACTATTGTGTGCCGGTGGGAACAGATGACAAAATTTACAAAACCGCATACACACGTGGACTGGATGTAAAAAAAAAAAAGCGCATGAGTGCTTATTCCATTATCCTTGATATAAAAAAAAATTTTTAATTGTTTAATTAAAATTATTCACCACCCCCAACACACACATGTACTATGCACGACCCCACACACACACCAGACAGACAGACAGACACAAATACACAGGTACGCAGGGGAAAGGAAAGAGAGAGAGAGAGAGAGAGAGAGAGAGAGAGAGAGAGAGAGAGAGAGAGACAGACAGACAGACAGACAGACAGTCAGACAGACAGACAGAGACAGACTGAGAGAGAGAGAGAGAGAGTATAACAGACAGACAGAACGAAAAGAAAGAAAGACTGACAGACAGACAGACAGACACTAGGCAGGCAGACAGGCAGAGAGAAAGAGCTATTTACAGCTGTATAGCTCAGACAGCCATGAACTGTCGTCTGCTTTATGAAGTGAATAAAAGAGGAACCACACCAGCTGTTGCAAACTGCAGGGAAAGTTTCTTTTTATCTGTCCTGATAACATATCACACAGACTGCTGATACTGCAGAAACACACAAACACACACACACACCAACACCACACACACACACTGTAATATCACAGAGAGTGAACAGACGTAAAATCGAACACACACAACACACACACACACAGACTGACAGACAGAGAGGCGGGGTAGAGGGGGGGACAAGAGAAACAAAGAGAGAGCGTGAGACAACAGAGAGTGACGGAGAGAGGAGAGAGAGAGAGCAGAAGAGGAGAGAGAGCAGAGAGAGAAAGAGAGGAGAGCAGGAGAGACAGAGAGAGAGAGACGAGGAGAGAGAGAGACAGAGAGAGAGGAGAGAGAGAGGGAGAGAGACGCAGAGAGAGAGGGAGAGAAAGAGAGAGAGAGAGAGAGAGGGAGAGGGAGAGAGAGAGAGAGAGAGAGGAGAGGGGAGAGAGAGAGAGAGAGAGAGAGAGAGAGAGAGAGAGGAGGGAGAGAGAGGAAGAGAGAGAGAAGACGAGAGAGAACGAGAGAGAGAGGAGAGAGACAGAGACGCAGAGAAGAGGCAGAGAGGAGAGAGAGAGAGACAGAGAAGACAAGAGAGAGAGGGAGAGAGAGAGACAGAGAGACGCACGAGAGAAGAGGGAAGAGAGAGAGAGAGAGAGAGAGAAGAGAGAGGAGAGAGAGGAGAGAGAGAGAGAGGAGAGAAAGAGAAGAGAGAGAGTAGAACAGAAGACAGACACAGAGAAGACAGCCAGAAGACAGACAGACAGAGCACACAGGCACACACACACAGACTGAGAGAGAGAGACAGATAGACAGACAGACCGACAGATAGACAAAAAAGTAGATACAGTAGACAGGAAGACAGAGACGGACAAAGATACTGATAGACAGACACACAGGCTGCCAACGACAGAGAAACACATGAAGAGGCATACAAGGACACACACACACAATATATATATATATCTATATATACACACACACACACACACACGCCCATTGCACACCTAACACACACACATGCACACACGCAGTCCCCCCCCCCCCCGACCTCCCACACACACATACACCCACGTTTCTCTATTAGTAAATGTAAATACACACTCATACACATACAGACACACACACCCTCCCAAACACACCCCACCCAACACACACACACACAACCCTCCACACACACTCACACCCTCCACACACACACACTCACACCACATCACCACTCACACACACAACACACAACACACACACACACACACACACCACACACTCACACACACACACCACACCAACACACACACCACTATAACTCAACAAATCGTGACTACTACAGACTACAAAACACTCACGCACTAACACACAAGACCCACTGTTGCAAACACAGGAAAAAGAAAACACAGAATAATCAAAAAAGAGTAGGATATTAAGACTCAGGAACAAGGAAGATAAGCATGAAAAGAAGGAAAGCGATTAAAAACAGAAGTAAGGGAGAAAGAAAAAGAAACTAAAAAAGAAGAAAAGGACGAAAGAACGTAGGAACACAAGGAAGGAAAGGAAAAGAAAGGAAGATGGGATGAAAAACAAAAGTAAGGATAAAAGAAGAAAGATAAAGAAAAAACAAAGAAAGTAAGCATTTTAAAAGGACAGAAAACAAGGAAAGGAAAGAAAGATAAGCAGAAACCAGAGAAAGATGGGTATGACAAACAGCAATTTTTGTTAATGAAAAAAAAAAAAAGTCGAAAATCGGAAATGAGCATGGACAGAGAGAGGACAGAGAAAGACAGAGAGGAAAGGATGGAAGGTGGCAGGATGGTTAAGACGTTTGCATGCCAACAAGTAAACCGTGAGGGTCTGGGTTCAATTCCCAGCCTCGCCCTTTCTTCCCAGTTTGACCCAAAAAATCGAACTGAATGTCAAAGTCCTTCGGATGAGACTATAAACCGAGGCCCCGTGTTCGAACGAATGCAGAACATCTTGCGCACACATTAAATCCTGTTCTGCTTTTCGAAAGAGTAGGCCATTGTGTGCCGGTGGGAACAGATGACAAAATTGACAAAACCGTATACACACGGGGGCTGGATGTAAAAAAAAGCACATGAGTGCTTATTCCATTATCCTTGATATATATTTATAAAAAGTCATCTGAGCGCTTTGATTTGTTGCTTTACAAGATTCAGCGCTATATAAATTCCATACATTATTATTATTATTTTTTTTTTTTTTTTATTATTTTATTATTAAGGACTAAGAGTTCAGCGCGGAAGGAAGACGGATATGTTGATTGATTATGATGAAGGATGAATGGAGGAGGACGGTGTTTGGATGGATGGATGGATGGGGGAGAAAGGATGGATGGATGGATGGATGGATGATGGAGAGAGGATGGATGGATGGATGGATGGGTGGATGGATGAGGATATGGATGGATGGATGGATGGATGGATGGATGGAGGATGGACGAATGAATGATGGATGGATGGATGGATGGATGGATGGATGGATGGATGGATGGATGGATGGATGGATGGATGGACGAATGAATGGAATGGATGGATGGATGGATGGATGGATGATGGATGGACGACGAATGAATGAATGAATGGATGGATGGGTGGATGGATGGATGAATAGATGGGTGGATGGATGGATGGATGGATGGACGATGAGATGAATGGATGGATGGATAGATGGGTGGATGGGTGGGTGGATGGATGGATGGATGGATGGATGAATGAATGAATGAATTGATGGACGGATGGATGGATGGATGGATGGATGGATGAATGAATGGATGGATGGATAAATAAATACATGAATGAATGCATGCATGCATGCATGAATGAATGGATGGGATGGATGAATGAATGAATTATATTTAAAGAGGGTAGTACCATAAACAAACATTCTGTTTTACAAGTAGCCGTCTGAGAAAAAAAGCAAACAAGCTACACAAAACATTTTTACCATGAGAGAAGGCCCAAAAAATACCCAAAGAAAACAAGAAAAAAAGAAATCCCATCATCCAAAATGGGAAAAAACCGAACAAACAAAAAGAATCATATTCTACGCTTATACTTTCGATCGTGCACGAAACAAGAGCCAAGATTACAAAGTCATAATATTAGAAATGGAGAAAAATAAGAATTGATTGGAAAGTAGTGGGAGGGAGGGCAGAGAGAGAGAGAGAGTTAGAGAGAGAGAGAAAAGGAGAGAGAGAGAGAGAGAGAGAGAGAGAGAGAGAGAGAGAGACAGACAGAAGACAGACAGGAGAGAGAGAGAGTGGTTGGTGATTGATAATCTTTATTCCTAAGGTTTACAGATAAGTATTGACATATATTTTTTTTCATCCGGCTCTTGCTCTGAGAAGGGAAATAAGAATTGATTGGAGAGTAGGAGGGAGAGGAGAGAGAGAGAGAGAGAGGAGGGGAGAGAGAGAGAGAGAGAGAGAGAGAGAGAGAGAGAGAGAGAGAGATTTGCTGATTGATTGATTGATTGATAATCTTTTTCCTAATGGTTACAGATAAGTATTGACATACTTTATTTTCACCCGGCCCTTGCTCTGAGAAGGGACTATCGTTAACAATCACAACTAATAATTTGAAGTTAACGCAAAGAAAAGTTGTTGATATAAGAGAGAGAGAGAGACAGAGGCAGAGAGAGAAAGAGGGAGAGAGAGAGACAGACAGACACACACAGACAGAGAGAGGCAGACACACACACACACATTCCGTCGATCTAAAGTCACTAAATGTGAATAGACGTTAAACTGAAGATATCACACACACACACACACACACACACACACACACACACACACACACACACACACACACACAGATTATAGAAAGCAGTTCAGCACCACAAAAAAAAGAGAGAGAAAGAAAGAAAGTAAGAAAGAAAGAAAAAAAAAAAGAAAGAAAGAAAGACAGAACGAAAGACAAAAGTAACAAAGAGAGTACTCGTTTTGTTTGTAAAGAATTGGTATTCTTCTACAATTGTGTTTGAAGGGTATTCTGTGTATGTGAGCCTGAAAAAAAAAAGCTCAGCCTGAGTTAAATAAATGAGTACGTACAATTTATGACAGGTTTTTTTTGTTACTGTTCTTTGTTTAAGGTTTTGTTGTTGTTTTTTGTTGTTTTGCAGCCTCATTTTCATGACGTCCCTGTCCTGCTGTTCCCACGCCGCTCATTTCAATCTCCCCGCCACAACCATACCCAGATTAATTGTATCGCATCCTCAGAAGTCCACAGGGAGCCCATCACTATCAGGCCGCCGTAGGGCCACTAGCCAGAGGGGCCCTGCACTGCTGCTGGGTCACTTTG
>CM054158.1:36697821-36705321 GCA_028751875.1 Rapana venosa | reverse complement strand
ACGATTAACTGTAGATGGCACACGGTGATAGTTCCTTAATAATTTGCGGACATTTCTTGGTAGGACATTCCATGTCATACCAATCATCTTCTTTGACAGTTTTATCTCCACCCATGCGTATCTGCTTCTTCATACATTCTGCTGCTTTCTTTAAACAGATATTGGATATTTTCAATGCTTCATTAATATCAACATCAATCAATGTGTTTACTTTTTCTATATGATATCGTATTTCCTGTGGGTCAATAATTGCAGAAAACACATCAATGTAGGAATCATTCCAAACGAACTTTTCTGCCATGCATGCAGAGTTACTTTCTTGTATACCAGTCTGACTGTCAACAAACACTCACATGTAATTCAACAAGCATACGGTCAGACTGAACTTGATCAGAAACAAGGAATTCACAATTGGTAGACAGCTCAGCAAAAAGATCACATGACATTAAAAAATAATCGTTTACGGTACTTCCACTTTCACTAGCAACCATGGAGGTCGCCCTCACACATACCCTTCAGAATACCCAAACCCAAAGCATGGCACATACTGATCAGTAGATTTCCATAGTTATTCAGTTCAGTGTCTTCAGAATTTCTATCACAATGCAAAGGACCACTGAGATATATGTCATCGAGTGTGTATGTAGCTTCTTCGAAATCATTTGACATAATTATTTAAAATTCTACTGTTTAAGTCACCACTTAACAAAACAAAAACATCATTTTTAATAGAAAGTAAATAGTCACATATGAATTCTTCCAATAAAGTCACACCATTTTCAACATTACTAAACGTGTAATATGGTGACCCTTCCGGTGGGATATAAACACACACATATATGACATCTTTGGTTGCACCAATCGGTTTTATATACAGATCTAGCTCATTTTTAACTAGACACACGATCCCACCAGATCGTCTTCCACGTGCTGTTAGCTTCAAAGCAGGTTTACAGTAAACAGTATACCCATCAAAAATTGACGCCTGAAAATGTTCCACAAATGTTTCAACTAAGCATACAAAGTGAAACTTACATACAAAAGACACAAAATCCTTATCAGACAGTTTAGACAGGAGTCCATTTACGTTCCAGTGGAGGAAAGAAACATGTTTTAGTTTATGATGGTCATCAACACAAAAGGATTCATCAACATCATTAGACAGAGGATGAGGACACACATTTTCACAGGGCACTCTCTCTTCTTCACTGTTTACATTCTCAAGATCAAAAGAAACAGGTGAGGGAAGTAAACCATCCTCAAAACTCAGGGACTGGGAGTCTGGTTCACGTGCAATGCTACTGGCATTACTGCACGGCAATTACATTACGGGTGTCGGCCCACTGTGGTTGTCCCTTACATGTGAAATTGTGGACCGGCCGAATTCTTATTTCATTTCCACAAGTTTATCATCTGTACTCACTGTGTATCGTATCCCGTCAACACGAAGATGGTTGAACTCCCGTCAACACGAAGATGGTTGAACACCAGGGTAGCGCGCTTGCCGTCACTCCTGGCTTTCTTCATGTGGGGTGTCAGTTTTCTCCTGATGTCCCTCACTCTGGCAGAAAAGTCCTCCCCAATGAAGACATCAGTCCCTTGGAGTTTGCGCTTGGCTTTCAGGACTTCTACTTTCTGCTTGTAGAAGACGCACCTTGCGATGACTGGGGAGTCTGGCTTTGAGTTCAGACGGTGGGCCCTATCAAGGTCAATGTCATGCGCTAACTCAAGTTTGTCAGTGATAAAGTCCTTCAGCATATGCTCACATTCTTCAGGTGTCTCGTCCTCCCTCCGTTTCAGTCCGTAAAAGATCAAGTTGTTCCTTTTGGACCTCCCCTCCAAGTCCTCGGTCTTCGTCTCGAGGTCCCTGATCTTCTCTGCCATGTCGTCGTTCCTCTGGGTCAGCTCCTGGTTCTGCCGTCGTAGGTCATCAACTTCCTCCCGCAGCCCTCGCAGCTCTGTGTGCACGTCTTCACGCAAGGCGTGCATCTCTTGCCGTACTGCATCCAGCCCAGAATCAAGACAGGACTTCATGTCATGCAGCAAGTCCACCACATCAGAGACCTTTCCTGAGGACGCCCAGGTTTTTCCAAGCTGGACCTGGTACTGGACGTTCTGCCGCTGCTGGAGAGCTGGGTCTGCCTCATGCTGTCCCTCTGGGGACGGGTGGGACCTGGGTTACTCTCCACGTCTCCACATTGGAGCAAAAAACTCCCCCCAGAAGAAATACGTGAGGAGCAAACCTACAATAGCACCGTCTACTCCTCTCTTCAGCTTCAGTATGGCCACTCGCTTTGCCATGTTTTGCTTAGCCCGTTTGTACATGAAGGATTGAAATACGGGCAAAAAGCAGCCACAGACTGCCCGAAAAGTTCACGTTTGCTGATGGCATAGTCCTTCACTGTGTCACATACCAATAACTAAGGAATAAGTCAGTCTATATCTTCCGTTATTTACAAAAGTTTCACAGAGACTGTGAAGCGTGACTTCTCGTGATATACGCTCACACACGCCCCCCTCCCCCCCCTCCCTCCCTCCCTCGCGAGAGAGAGGGGAGAGAGAGAGAGAGAGAGAGAGAGAGAGAGCAAGCGAGCGAGCAATCTGGTATCTTTTCCTACTTTCCATTATGACCTCTCTCTCCTCCTCCCCCCCTCTCTCTCTCTCTCTCTCTCTCTCTCTCTCTCTCATCTCTCTCTCTCTCTCTCTCTCTCTCTCTCTCATTACATTTGTGGTCCCTTCGAGCGAAACTGAAGTGATGAAGATGCAATTTCCCACCAATGGCAATTAGCATAAAACTGCCCGAGGAGCTGTTTGTCGATTTTCTGTCAATTGTACACACGACCCTCGTCTATCTCTGTGCCTGTCTGTTTGCCTCTTTCTTTCTGTGTGTGTGGGGGGGAGGTGGAGGCGGGGGGAGGGGGCGGGGGTGCCTGCGCGGGTGCGCGCGCGTATGTGTGTAGTGGGTGGAACATAGCAGATCCCGAAACCCAATCTCAGATTCGGGTTCGAAGATCTACCCTGGAATAAATCTACCACGCCCTTTCCTTTTATTTTCCTTGTCGGACTGAAACGATCTACTCACCTGCTGGTGTGCGCCTAACAGCTGGCACGTGACTTTCTGACTGTTATTTAGCCTAGAACAGCAACAAGTAGACCAGATGCAACGCTTACAAGACTCACTTGCGCTTACCTCTTGTTTAAGTGGCGAAATGTGAAAAACATTTCAGTATTGGGGACGGGATAGCTCAGTGGTCAGAGCACTCGCTTTCCCCCAGCCAAGTTAAGCAGCGTTGAGCGTGGTTACCAGTTGGATGGGTGACCGTTTGCGCGCCTTGGCTTCAGTACAGTTCCCCCAGTTCACCCAGCTGTAAATGGGTACCTGCCCTCTTTAGGGTCAGGGAAGGTAAAGCATCGAGGGAGAGGAGATGGGCGCCGCCCTCAATATGCTGGCCCAACAGCCGTTATGTTCATGTTAATCTTAATTGAGCACACCATAAGCTACAAGCTTGTTGTTGCTATGATTCCAAAATGCTGTTTGCTTTCAATGCTTATACTCATTTCTGAATAAAAACTATTTAAACCAATATGCTGGCCCTAGAGAAGTGATTATCTGCAGCATGACCTTGCTTGGGTGACATATGAGGCTGATGTGCGGTAATTATGGCATTGTTGTAGATTTCCTTTCTTGGGGAGGGTGATGATGAGTGACTGCGTCCATGGTGTTGGCCATTTTCCTGTCTGCCAGATCTTGTTGCAGATTCTTAGTAGGGCGCTGACCATGGCTTCCCCTCCAGCTTGGACCAACTCAGCTGGAATGTTGTCAGCCCCTGCTGACTTCCCCTTTTTCAGCGATCTGACTGCTGTTTCCACTTCTTCTCGGAGGATAGGGTGACTGTCTGTGTCTTTGCTTTCGGGTACATTAAGGACTTCTGGATCTCCTGCGGTTCTATAGTTATACAGGTCGGAGCAGTATTCTGTCCATCTGTTCAGAATATCCTGGTCGTCAGTGAGACACTTCCCATTTTTTGTCTTGGATTGTTAAACCTTTTCTCTGTTTCGTGCTAGTCAGGTCTTTCACCAGCTGATATGCTTTCTTGCTATCGTTTTTCTTGATGTTCTCTTCAATGTCTTGGCACTGTTCACCGATCCAATTCTCTTTTGCCTCCGTCATGGACTTCCTGATTCTTTTGTTGACTGCCTATATTGTTCTGCTCTTTCTTTTGTTTCATTTTTCTTTTTCTTCAGCTCTCTACGCTTGTCGCATAGTTGTAGGATGTTAGGTGTGACCCATGGTTTTTTGACATGGTCGGCGTTTGCCAAGAAGCTCGTTTGCTGTTTCAGTCACGCTGTATTGAAACTATTCGTCAGTGTATCTATGTCTGAGTCTATCACAGTGAGTGCTGCAAACTTTCCACCTATCCTTGCTTGAAAAATTTCTAATACCTCTGGGTCCTTCAGCTTCTCGAGGTCAAATTTGATCTGATGTTCCGCTTGTGGATTTTCTTTAGACGTAGTCGGAAAGTCATCATCACAAGATCATGATCACTCCCTATGTCTGCTCCTGGAAAACTTCGTGTCTGTGCGATGTTAACGCTAGACTGAAACCGTCTTTTCACCATGATGTAATCTATTTGGTTGTGGTGTTCTCCATTTGGGCTATGCCATGTCCATTTTCTGGATTTCTTGTGTGGGCCAAGTGTATTCACTAGCTGGAGGTGGTTGTTACTGGCAAACTCCAGGAGTCTCAAGCCTCTTTCATTTGATTGGTTATTACAATGTGGCCCACAAACGCCCTCCCAGTCTTTCCATGCATCTTCTCCTACCTTGGCGTTCCAGTCGCCTTGCACAATGAGGATGTCTTTCTTGGGTGTTTGATTCAGAACCTCTTGTAGCTGGTCATAAAATTCTTCTACGGCTTCATCTGTGCAGTCTGATGTAGGGGCGTATGCCTGTACTATAGTTATGTTAAAGGGGGTTGCTCTCAGGCGGATGGTAATAAGTCTGCTGGACACAGGCTGACAGCTCATGACGGTGTTCACGGTGTCTTTGTGAACGAGAAACCCCACGCCGTGTTCATGTTTATCCTGTTTTCCACTGTAGTATAATTTGTGGTCTTCCTGGGTTGCTGTTTCTCCCATGTTTTTCCACCTGACTTCGCAGAGCCCAAGGATGTGCCATTGATATCTGGACATCTCATGTGTTAGTTCTTCCACTTTGCCTGCAGCTCTTAGTGTCCGTACATTCCACGTGCCAATGATGGTGTTGTTTCTGGCACAAATTTTGCTGCGTTTTACATCAGTAGCATACTTTCGACATCTGTCCTGATGAGCAACAGAAGGCGCGGTCCTTGGTAACCCGGGCGACGACCGATCCGGTATGGAGATTCTGGCTGTCTTTGTCATTGGTGTATCTTGGGCAAATCAAACCTGGCGGAGCCCATCCCTCTCCAGGTCGGATTTTTTGGTTGGGTTTACTCCCCACATGTGGCAGGTGGTACTGGGTTACATGGTTACCAGTAGCAGAGGGAGTCTCTGACCTGACCTGCAGATAATATTGAATAGACTGAAGCCACAAGCAGAGACCATCATTGCTGAGGAACAAGCAGGTTTCAGAGCAGGGCGCAGCACAACAGAACAGATATTCAACCTCAGAATACTATGTGAGCGGTACCTTCAACATCAACAAGACCTTTACCACGTATTTATCGATTTTAAGAAGGCATTTGACAGGGTGTGGCATGCAGCTTTGTGGGCAACCATGAATTTGTACAGCATCAATGCAAACCTGATCAGAGTCATCAAACAGCTGTACAGCGAGGCCACCAGTGCAGTGTACTACAACAACAACATTGGAGAATGGTTTCGAACAACAGTTGGAGTAAGGCAGGGCTGTCTACTCTCACCCACTCTTTTCAACATCTTCCTTGAGAGAATCATGGCTGATGCACTGGAACATCATGAAGGATCAGTCAGCATTGGTGGCAGAACGATCACAAACCTCCGCTTCGCAGATGACATTGATGGAATAGCAGGATCAGAAAAAGAGCTTGCCAGCCTAACAGAACACTTGGATAAGGCCTCCAAAACATACGGCATGGAAATCAGTGCAGAGAAGACCAAACTGATGACTAATAACACCAACGGCATTAGCACTGATATCAGGGTTAATGACCAGAAGCTGGAAACAGTTCAAAGCTTCAAGTACCTGGGAGCCATTGTATCCGACCAGGGATCCAAGCCAGAAGTAGTATGCAGGACTGCACAGACAATAACAGCTTTGTCAAAAAACTAAACACCATCTGGAGAGACAAGAATATCTCACTTATCTCCAAGATCAGACTAATGCACTCCCTTGTCATATCCATATTTCTGTATGCCTGTGAATCATGGACCCTGACTGCAGATTTTGAGAGAAGAGTACAGGCAGTGGAGATGATGATGCTTTCGGAGACTCCTTGGCATCTCCTACAAAGACCACATAAGCAACGAAAGCGTGCATAACAGAATCCAGAAAAACCATTGGACCCTATGAGAACCTTCTAACGATCGTGAAAAAGCGTAAACTTAAGTGGTATGGGCATGTCACAAGATCCCAAGGAATTACAAAGACAGTTTTGCAAGGCACTGTCCAAGGAGGAAGAAGAAGAGGCAGACCAAGGAAGAGCTGGGAGGATAACATCAGTGAATGGACAGGCCTAGAACTCAACAAAACCCTGAGAAAGGCAGAACAGAGAGAGGAATGGAGGGAACTGGTTGCTGAGTCTTTGAGGGTGCCCCCACGGTCGTCAGACTACGGGACAGATAGATAGATAGATAGAGAAGTGAGGTCTCTGATGCCTCGCTCCCCTACGACCTTATAGGTTATGTGGCTCCTTTAGCTTACCTTTTATTGTTGTTTATGGGTTTGGGGGGGGGGAGGAGGGGTAAGAAAGGGGGGGGCGTAAATTGACGATTTCAGGGGATGGTTTAAAAAAAACAACACGCTTCTGTAAATGGAGGATAAAACCGTTAGTATGTGAAAGCCATACTGAACACACACACAAAAAATCCCGGAGTATTTTTGAAGAACAACTCATTTCATTGATATGGATGGCAGAATTCATCTTTCATTCGGAAGGCAAGTGACTGACGTTATTTCCAGTTCTGTATTGACTGCTTTGGCTCATACGCGTAATTGAAATGAAGACGCATCGCAGTTTAACACAATATAATACACCGCAATAGGCCTAAGAATTTGTAGTGGCCTTGAAGACAGCGTTTCTCCATACGCAATCTAACATTAGTAACGCCATAATCTACCCTGGTTTTAATCTATTTTACGGGTGGATCGGTGGTCTTGAGGTAACACTTTTGCCCACAAAGCGAGAAGCGCGGGTTTGATCCTTATTTGTGCCCGAGACTCACCACTACCCCCCACCCCCATCCACTAGACTGTATGTGGTGGTCTGGGTGCTAGTCTTTCGGATGAAACCTGAAACCGAGGTCCCGTGTGCGTGATGCG